>CM042393.1:9616756-9940161 GCA_023634145.1 Thymallus thymallus | reverse complement strand
ACAGACATACTGTAAATACCCAGCCTGACAATCTATACTGAAGCCTGCGCCGCAGGCACATGTCAACTTAAATGTGATTTTAAATCATTATTTTCCTGTCATGTGACTAATAAGGCATTAACTTTTGGCACTTTGAGTGCTTCAGGAATGGAAGGGTTTTGTCACATGCAGTAACAGTACATTACCATTTACATTATCTTGAGACTATGAGTTCTAATGTGGCTAACCAAGGTCTTTTCTTGTGTTGTGTCTGTGAGAGTAACCCATATTACCCTTAACACCCTAGCAGGCAGGCAGGCTAGCCCATCAGTCTGGAGAAGGAAGGTTTTCCCCCATCGCTGCTGCCTGTAAAATAAGCTATTGTGTTCCTGTACTAATACACAAGGCCACGCTCGTTAAAACACTGTTTGACTTGTCTGAGACAGATCATTACAGAAGGTTTACTTTAGGTGGGTTGATGAGGTGGATGTTAGAGTGATGAGGTGGATGTTAACATGTATGTTAATGAGAGGTCTACTAGCAGTGGACAAAGGTGTGAGGTCATAAAAACAGACAGATGAAGAATTGTGAATCCAGACAACAGTCCCCTTCCTTTGCCCAGTTCCCGTTCCTGCTGCGTGTCTTTGTTGTGGGAAAGTAAATCCAGACGACTGTCCCCTTCCTGTCCCTGCTGCGTGCCTTTGTTGTGGGAAAGTTCATTTTGGGTCTCTTACTGAATAATTGTCCCTCACAGCAACAAATACCCTATTCTTCCCTACAATGAGTTCTTCCTCTTCTGTGGCCTGTCTCTTCAATCTCTATCACGCACACGCACACGCGCACACACACACACACACACACACACACACGGCTCAGAGCAAGGCGCTTGCAACGCCAAGGGTCACGGGTTCGATTCCCGATGGGGCCACCCATACGTGAAATGTATTCACCCATGTCTGTAAGTCGCTTTAGAAAAAAAACAGCTACTAAATGATATATTATAATATAGAACACACACCATTTCACACCTCAGTGGCTCCACACACAAAACGGGCCACCTTGAGAATACCACCAGACATCACTTTAAAAACCTGCTGTATGTAAAACATTGTGGGCTATAGCTTGGAAAATAAATCAATGTGGTCCTGGATGACAACATAATGATGTTTGTTTCCAAAATTAGAGCTGTTTCCCAGCCCTATAACACAGGGGGATAGTAAATCTCTCACAACACTATGCTCATTAAAAACAAAGGGAAGATTAAAGGACTACTTTGTTGTGTATTAACTAAAATGTAATGTTTATGATGTGATTTATAGATGTGTAATGTATACTTTATGTATAGTTCATGTAAATTGTTACCTTTGGTTTTAGTCATGTATTGTTTTATGGTTCAGGATGAGTGTGTGCAGGGTTGGTGCTGCAGCTGAGGTTAGTGCCAACCGAACAGGGGCGGGACAATAACAGGGGCGGGACATGTAGTGTAACGCTAGGGTAGGACCTAGCACAGACCTAAAACTAGTCACAGGAAACGGAACAGCAACAACAACTATTTAAACACCTATTTAAAGCGGCCTTCCTAGACCCTAGTCATGTCCTGACGCCAGCCCTGGTGTTAGTCTAAGGTGATAGCCCTAGCTGAAGACCATTTCGGACCACCCGGGCCTCTCCCATGCAGTCACAGCTTCAACTATATTAACAACTTTAAAGCCCGCTACTGGCATCAATGACCTCTTCTTGGAAACATAGCATTAGGAGGTTACCCAGGGCTAACGCTCCCAAGAATGGGCCTCCCTCTGGGCTCTTATTCCTAGAGCTACCATATCCTGTGGGCGTCTCAAGATCTGCCTGTAATGTTAACTGTGTAGTCCCTGTCTATCAACCTTAATAGGACTTAATAAAACCATAATAAGCACCCAATGGTGATTATGTGATAAGTATTGTTCCTCCAGAACAATACCAGGAACCTAAAGTACAGCCACCTATTTCAGTGTTTCCAACCAGTTCCACGTATTTGATCTAGCACGCTTGATTCAACAGTCAACTGATCATCAAGCTCTTGTGGTAGTATCAGGTGTCCTGCTAGTACTGGAATAGATTCAATGTGGGTTTCTGGGTAATAATTAATTACCATACTGTGATTGCTTTTAATTAAAATGATCAAAAATAGCTTCTTATAAAAGAGCAATTACTCAAGCAAGAACAGCTGAAAAACTAGCTGTTATTGGCGGAGAGGTTTGGAAGTCTTTCTTTCTGGTTTATTAACCAGTTTACCACCAGGCAGGCCAAAACAGGCTGAAATGTCAGGCGGTCTTTTCAAAAATCTCTTCCACTATAATCTTCACAATTTCACAGTATTATTCCAACCTCATAATATGGAAGTATATAGATAAAACATCATGTTTTTGACTGCACTTGGCCTTTAAGGAGAGGTCTGGGGATCACTTCCTATTCCAGATTAGGAACATACCTCCACATCTATCCCTGACAGCTAAACTGGGCGTTTCCTCTGCAGAGATAAAGCTCTTGATGGGTTTCCGGTATTGTACCATTACCATTCCTGGTCCTCCTGGCAATGGAATTTTAAACAGCACCACTAACAGAGATTAGCATCCACTTTTACACCTGACAGTTAGTAATCCAGTGTCACAAAGCCACACTAAACCGGCGCTATCCATGCTAATTGAGGGCTATTTAAAGACGCACGGCACACTGTGACTGTCTCTTTCCTCCCCATGCAACCTCCAACCTCAACCCATACCTAACGTTACCTAACAGTTCTCCCTTGACACGTGTTCAGAGATGCCTCTGCCGGAGAGGACTGGATCTCTAGCTAGCTAGCGTAGCATAGTCTCAGCTCTGCCGAATAGATAGATATGCTACATAAATAAATAGCATGGTATGAACTTTGAAGGGAATACATAGCCTCACTCTGTTGCTCAGACGCAATACATTTAATAATAACCAACATTTTGACAGCAAATGGCTTTCATCAGGTTTCAGGTTTTACTAGTCGTATGTACGGGATACACATGGTATACACCATCCAAAGAAATTCAGTTGGTGTGGATGACCATTCAGAAAGCATCACATCATGTGACCCATCCAGAGGTTATGATGAGGGACCAAGAGTAACACCATTATGATACACTGATTAAGACAACACAGAGCACATGATGGATGTACAGGCTTTATCTCACAAAACAGACACACACAAAAACACACTGAATAGCTATCTATAGGATTGGTTTAAATCTTTAGATTGAAAAACACTGTCAGAACTCCATATGAATGAGCGTGGCAGGTAGCCTAGCGGTTAAAGCGTTGGGTCAGTAACCGAAAGGTCGCTGGTTCGAATACCCGAGCCGACAAGGTGAAGGTCCTTGAGCAAGGCACTTAACCCTAATTTGCTCCAGGATCTGACCCTGTAGGTAGGCCGTCATTGTAAATAAGAATTTGTTCTTAACTGACATGCCTAGTTAAATAAAAGAATGAGAGTTAGCCAGGCCAGGCCAATCATTATCATTGGTTGTGTTGAATGTCAGTATCAGGGGTCCTATCCATGTTCAAACATCATGGGGTTTTACTGATGGGTGTTCCACCCGACTCAATGCTGCCCTCATGAAACAATGCTGTCCCTGCCCCCTCCAGTCCACTGATAGATAGATAGATAGATAGATAGATAGATAGATAGATAGATAGATAGATAGATAGATAGATAGATAGATAGGACTCCAGAGTGGGTGCCAAAGAAATTACTAGAACAGGAACATTTCCTCAGATGACGGAACATTGACTTGAATGGGAAAAACCGTTCTAGTACTATTATTTCTATGGCAGAAGTCAAGCTAACAGCCGCGACTGGTGACCAGAGATGACCGCGGACGACCGACAGTACAGACACACAGTGAGGATAACAGCCAGAGCCAACCGATGGTTAACGACATGTTTCTATTAGAAAAATAGAAGCAATGCAATGAATGTATTAACAACCACCGTTTCAACAGCAACCTGCCTTCTTCAGGGTTTCTGTTCTACTATAGAGGGGAATGTCAGAGTACTGATGACAAGAGGGGGGCAGACGGTCTGGGTGTTCATATTACCCAACACACTGGGCTAACTAGGCCTGAATGATGCCATTACTCATGCTAAGGCAATTCATTACACTTTACGGCTTGTTAGTCTGACAGTCTATAGACATGCTATGAACATACAACTGTCGTGTTTAAATAAAAAAAGGTAGAGGAGTAGTAATATGGTCAAAATCAATAGAAAAATGTATGATAGGTCCATAGAAACAGAATGATTTATTAGATTATATTTATCAGATTATATTTCAACGAATAAGTCACTGTTAGAAATAGATAATGGATTATAGAGATGAGAAGGAACAAAATGAAATGTATTATATGAATCTTGCGTTTACAGAATGCACAAATAACAAGTCTTCTCTCTCTCCATTGCCGCAGACTGGTTATGTCATCAACATAAAGGGCCATACATGCATAAAAAAAAACGACCCAGAATGTAATGTGCGTTTTCAACACAGCAGTGACTGTGACAGATCAATCCGTCCACAGCATGTACACATGAACTAACGAAGCTACCTCCGGTTGAAAATGGCCTTCCAACACAACGTGAGCGAGCGACCGACAGCACAAATACCTGCTACAGCAGAACACACAGTGTTCACCGTGTGTGTGTGTGTGTGTGTGTATGTGTGTGTCGCTCCATACAACTATAATTTATACAAGCTAGCCAGCTGGCCCATAAGCCCTTCTGCACAATAAAACCAAATAATCTTTATGACGGGAAGGGAAGAGGGGAGAGAGACAAAACACACCGTGGGCCATTAGCTGGGCCATTGTGTAGGCATGGTAGAGAGACGTTCTCAACGGTGGCTGTGCCCTTCCCACTGAATGACACGCAAGAATACTGGAATGCATGCACTCAAAATAGCAGGGCAGCTTATGACATTTGAAGCTGCCAAACACACACACTGACAAACACAGTGACACACACACTGCTAGCAGATGGGACAACGTAGAGGAGGCAGATAAATACATAGAGAATCTGTAAAATGGGTCTTACCTTCCATCATGATTGCAGATTTGCATTCCTCTATCTCCAAGGAGCCTGGAAAGAAAGCAGCAGGGGGAAGAGAGGCTCCTGGTTAGCAAATTATATGGATAAACTAGAGCACAGAGGCTAAGCTAGCGCTAAGGCTAACACACAGCCTCCAACACCCCCACACGTCGTCTGTCAACTGGCCCAGGGTCCATGCACCGCAGCTGGGCAGAGAGGTGGGGCTGTCTGGGCTCTGTGCCGATCGGTAGCCCGAGAGAGGCAGGGGCTGGGGCTTAGGCCATGGATGCTGCTACTAACTTACACAATCAGCTGAGGATGCTGAGGAAGGGGGGGGGGAGCTATTCAGAATTTTTTTGAAAAAGAGGGGGTAGAGGGGGAGGGAGGGATGCTTGCTGAGGTCACAGCTGCTCTCAGCCAATCCCTGAGGTTCTCTGCAGAGTCACATGGCATTTAGCTTGCATCCTCTGACAGCCTGACCCTACTAGTAGCCTCTCTCCCTCCCTCTCACACACCCACCCACCCACTCACATACATACATACACCCACCCACACACACCAGGCACACTCAAACATAGGCATGTTAACGCATAGAGAACACACACCCCTCCCCTGTCTACCTTGTGACGCTGAAGTGTGTAGACTCTGCCAGGCGATGAATGAGATTAATGATTTGCTCGTTGCCAGAATAAGGAGCAGGTTGAAGTGAATTCCCAGCCCATGTTGAGGACGCACTCCCCAACACACTCACCCCCTGATCCTGGTTACAGAATACATGTATTTCCCCTCATAGCTGGTATATTAATTATTCTGTAGAATTACTATTTTAAAATGTCTATTTTCAAAGTGCTCTGCTTTCTCTCTGCTACTCCCTCCCTTTTCTAGATCACTGTTGTTGCTCTGCCTGCTGGCTCAGTATGACTGCTATCCCTCCCTCCCTTTCTCTCTCCTGCTCCTCTGCCACTGGAGATAATGATAAATCATTGTGACATCAGGGAGGCAGACGCAGTCTACAGCTGCCCCTCTAGACTCGGCACAACAGTGGGAGGAGCTATCGCTACCGTTTCTTCTTCTGCTGCTACTGCTACTGCTACTGCTACTACTACCACCACCATTTCTTCTTCTGCTGCTACTAATACTACTACCACCACCACCACCATTTCTTCTGCTGCTACTACCACCACCACCACTACCATTTCTTCTGCTACTACTACCACCACCACCACTACCATTTCTTCTGCTACTACTACCACCACCACTACCATTTCTTCTGCTACTACCACCACCACTACCATTTCTTCTGCTACTGCTACCACCACCACCACTACTACCATTTCTTCTACTACTACTACCACCATTTCTTCTACTACTACTACCACCATTTCTTCTACTACTACCACCATTTCTTCTACTACTACCACCATTTCTTCTACTACTACCACCATTTCTTCTACTACTACCACCATTTCTTCTACTACTACTACTACTACTACTACCACCATTTCTTCTACTACTACTACTACTACTACTACTACTACTACTACTACTACCACCACCACCATTTCTGCTGCTACGTGTACTACTGATATTACTTATTCTACTGCTACTACTACTACTACTGATATTACTTATTCTACTGCTACCACCACCACCACCACCATTTCTTCTACTGCTGCTAATACTACTACCACCATTTCTTCTACTACTACTACCACCATTTCTTCTACTGCTGCTACTACAACTTCTGATATTACTTCTACTACTGCTACCATTTCTTCTAATTCTGCTAATACTACTACCACCATTTATTCTACTACTGCAACTACTACCACCATTTCTGCTACTACTACCACCATTTCTGCTACACCTACTACTACTACCACCACCACCATTTCTTCTACTACTACCACCATTTCTGCTGCTACTACTACTACTACTACTACTACTACTACAACCACCACTTATTCTACTGCTGCTACCATTTCTTCTTATTCTACTGCTACTACCACCACCACCACCATTTATTCTACTGCTGCTACCATTTCTTCCTATTCTACTGCTACTACTACCACCACCACCACCACTTATTCTACTGCTGCTACTACCACCACCACCACCACCACCTATTCTACTGCTGCTACTACCACCACCACCATTTCTTCTACTGCTGCTACTGATATTACTTCTACTACTGCTACCATTTCTTCCTCTACTACTACTACTTCTTCTACTACTACTAATATTACTTCTACTACTGCTCCTACTACTACTGCTGCCAGCCTGTCTGGCCCTAGAGGGAGGAGAGGAGAGGAGAGGTGTGTGTACTGCTACTCTCAGCCTGCCGCCAGCGAGAGGGGAGGAGGGAGAGAGGGAGGTAGGGAGGGGGAGAGAAAGAGGGTGGTGTGTGTGTGTGCATGGAGGCTGGTGATATATTTTAGGTGGGAGTCAGAGTTTCTTTATTCTATTTTCCCTACTGTACTATAACATATTCATCAATCATGCGTAAGTACAGTACAATAGCTTTGGTCCAGTTTTTCGCAAGTACTAATTAAATTGTTGCTTGTGGTTGTCCTAAATGATCCTCTAATTACACATGTTGATTTTGTTTACATTGTGAACATAGTCAATGTAGCTAGCTATCTAGAGTTTCTGTTAGCTAGTAGCTTCTTGACTTCATAAATCTCAGTAAAATATCCAGTGGTGTCTAGTGGAGGCCATATGCATCCAAAATCAACATTATTTCTCATTATTTCAATACACAAGATAGAATGAACGCACAATCGTCAGCCATCGAGAACTGAACCTCTTCGATTCTTCAGCTTGGACGCTGCAATTGGACGTGACACAATGCAAGCGCAACACTGGCAGTATAGCAGCTTTCATTGATTTCAAAGGAAGCATTCCCTCAATGGCTGACGGCAATGCTGGACGCCCAATGGCTATAAGGTGGCGGGGCCGTAATAGAGCAAACACAATGAGTGAATGAGAGAAAAAAATAGATAAAAAGAGCGAGATGGGGGAGAAAGAGAGAGATGGGGGAGAAATCGATAGAGATGAGGGAGATTATGTTTATGTTTCTGGCTGTGGAGCAGAGACTGAGCTGCAGGACAGACTGACAATTAGCCTAGCACTGCTGAGGCATTCATAACAACAGAGCTACTCTTGTAATACAAATAATATTACACAAATTATCAAATCACTTGCAGTGCCAGAATATACTAAATGTATAAACGATTGCTCTCCTCTCTTTTCCTCCCATGTCCCTTCATTGCTTGCTCCTCTCCCCTCTCTCCCGTCTTTCCCGTCTCTCTCCCCCTCATTAAGCCATGGCATGCTCCCTCCCTCTGTATACTTAAGAGCCAGCAGATGGTTCCTGAGAGGAGTCCCCTGCTTTATACCTCCCTCCCTCCCCCCTAACTCTACCAGACAAGGTCGCTTCTCTCCTCCACTGCCACCCAGTGCTCACAGGAGATTAAGTGAGAAAAGGGGGGGAGGGAAGGAAGGGAGAATTTGATAAATAAAGCATGAAGCTCTATGCCGTGTTTTGATTCTTGATACATAGTGGCATTGAGCGAAGAGATGAGATGGCGGTTTACTATGAGAAGACTGTACACTTACAACCAACAGCAAGAGGCTGGGAAACTGGCACCTTACCCACCAGGGACTACTACAACAAGAGAGGGGCAAGGACGCCTCAAGACAACGAAACACAGGGAATCAGGAAGACACGCAAGACAACTGATCGAGAGAGAGGGAAGGAGGGACGAGAAGAAAAGAGAAAATAGGAGGAGATGATCATGGGGTTAAACGATAGAGGATAGGAAAGAAGAAGATGAGGGAATAAGGGGAAAGGGTGAGAGGAGATGGGAGGAGAGGGGAGAACAGGAAAGCAGAGGAGTGCCATAGATATCTCCAAAGAGATTTAGAGCAGAAGCCTACCATTCCCTGAGCTCTACCCCAGTGTTCCAGCCATAGAAATACAATTACTATAATGAACAAAGCCTCTCAGAGCATGGCAGTTCTTCTTGTGTCTGTTGACAGGGCTGTGGAGGATATTTACACTGGTTAATAGAGAGGACTGTGGAATCACTGTTACAATAACAGCCTACAGCAGGCATGCTTATTGACGCATGCTTACTCTGGCCCAGGAGAGCTATGTGGTATGCAGGCTTTTGTTCCAGCCCAGCTCTAACACACCTGATTCAACCAATGACGGTCTAAATTGAAGACTGATTAATTGATTAGTTGAATCAGGTGATTTTTGTTAAAGTTATTTTTTTATTTAAGTTGTATTTATTCAGGGGAGCCCAATTGAGACCAGGGTCAAATTCACAAATGGTGCCCTGAGTACAAAACATTTCACACAAATTAACATTCCAAAAAATAGTAATAAAATAAAGTACAATTACAATACTAAAACTTCAACAAATAAACCATTACAATCAATCGAAACAACTGCAACCCTCAATTTATTCATTTAACAGTCCTAAAATGCCTTAGCGACACCAGGGAATCTAGATGCAAGGATTTTTGCAGGTTATTCCAACAATGGGGGCACTAAAACTAAAGGAGTATTTACCTGAATTGGTCGAGAGAGACCACAAACATGCTCAATGGGTGACATGTCTGGTGAGTATGCAGGCCATGGAAGAACTAGGGAATTTTCAGCTTCCAGGAATTGTGTACAGATCCTTGCGACATGGGGCTGTGCATTATGATGCTATTCCATGAGGTGATGGCGGCGGAAGAATGGCTCGGCAACGGGTCTCAGGATCTCGTCACGTTATCTCTGTGCATTCAAATTGCCATCGATAAAATGCAATTGTGTTCATTGTCTGTAGCATATGCCTGCCCATACCGTAACCCCACCGCCACCATGGGGCACTGTTGACATCAGCAAATCACTCGCCCACATGATGCCACACACGCTGTCTGCCATCTGCCCGGTACAGTTGTAACCGGGATTCATCTGTGAAGAGTACACTTCTCCAACATGCCAGTGACCATTGAAGGTGAGCATGTGCCCCTGAAGTCGATTACGATGCCTAACTGCAGTTAGGTCAAAACCCTGGTGAGGACGACAAGCACGCAGATGAGCTTCCAGTTAGAATGTACAGAAATTCTTCAGTTGTGCAAACCCACAGATTCATCAGCTGTCAGGGTGGCTGGCCTCAGACGATCCCATGGTTACACGTGGTCTGTGGTTGTGAGGCCGTTTGGAGGTACTGCCAAATTATCTAAAACTACATTGGAGGTGGCTTATGGTAGAGAAATTGACATTCAATTCTCTGGCAACAGCTCTGGTGGACATTCCTGCAGTCAGAATGCCAATTGCACGCTCTCTCAAAACTTGAGACATCTGTGGCAAAACTGTACATTTTAGAGTGGCCTTTTATTGTCCCCAGCACAAGGTGCACCTGTGTAATGATCATGCAGTTTAATCAACTTATTGATATGCCACACCTGTCAGGTGTATGGATTATCTTGGCAAAGGAGAAATACTAACAAATTTGTGCACATAATTTTGTAGAAATAAGCTTTTTGTGCATATGGAACATTTTTGGGATCTTTACATGGTGCATTTATATTTATGTTCAGTGGAATACCTCTCTGTTAGGCCTCTGCAACAAACACCACACACTCAACTCACAGAGTAACAGGTACACATGGAGGGGCATGTATACATACACACATGAACACAGACATCACAACTATAGAACACACACATACTTGTAAGCACCACAACGCACAAATTGCAGTATTGGAATACACCCACACACATTTCTACAGAGGAATTTGACAAATAGGTGAGGAAAGAGAGAGGTGTGCATACCTGCAACAATGTGAAACCAGCCAGTACACAGCTCTTCAGCCATCTACAGCAATCTCCATGGAGCAGGTCGTATTTCTATAGGTCCACAGGCGGATAGAGGGATGGAAGGACAAAAGGATGGAAAGAGAGATGTACGGAGAAGAGACAGAAGTCAGGGAGTCTGTGAGGACAGAAAGAAAGAGAGGGACCAGTCGCATTAGAGGAGGAGTGATGACGACGGTGCCTGACTGAGCTCCCTGGCAGAGAGGGTACACACACACACACACACACACACACACAGAGAAGGACCTGCAAGAGAATGGTAATGTAATGTTTTGTAGAAGTGCTGTCTAGGCCACTCTGTCAGTCAGTGAAGGTGTCTATGCTCCTGTCCTCTCCCTGTCTCCACCTGCCACACACTGCCCCCCCCTGTCTTCCCCCATCTTCCATCCATACACAAACAACCTGAGTGTACCTGACCTGTATAGAACACAGCCACTTCTCTGTGCACTGCAAACTGGGCCAATGACAATAACCCCTTTCACCCTGGGAAAATGAGGGTAAAGAGGAAGCAGGGAGGCAGGAGAGAGGAAGGAGAGAGACAGGTGAGAGTATGGAGAGAGGAAGGAGAGAGGAATGAGAGAGAGACATGAGAGAGGAAGGAGAAAGACAAGAGAGGATGGAGAGGGGAAGGAGAGAGAAAGAAGACAGACAGGAGAGAGGAATGAGAGAGTCAGGATAGAGGAAGAAGACAGACAGGAGAGAGGAAGAAGACAGACAGGAGAGAGGAATGAGAGAGTCAGGATAGAGGAAGACAGGAGAGAGACATGAGAGAGGACGGAGAGGGGAAGAAGACAGACGGGGAGAGGAAGGAGAGAAACAGGAGAGGAATGAGCGAGGAAGAAGACAGACAGGAGAGAGGAAGGAGAGAGACAGGAAGAAGACAGAGACAGGGGGGAGGAAGGAGGAAGGAGAGAGACAGGAAGAGAGATAAAGGTGAGAAAAGGCAAAAATGTGTTAAATTAGAAATAGCCTGAAATAGGATTAAAGAGCAACTGAATGTAATTAGCAACTTGGCCTATGTGGCATCGATATGAGTCAGAAACATTTATTCTAGTGTCATAATTGACCACATAGTGTAAATAGGATATTTTTTGTCATAAAGTCAGTCCCGTCCAAAACAGAAATTGGCGAGTTAATTAGGGTAAAAACATCTGTCATGGAATAAAAGGGTACTGTAACAGTATTCCTTGGTTTGGGTTTATTTCCACCCTGCCCACATGCCCACAGCTGGCAGCACCCAAGTAATCATTAAATCGGAGTGCAGCTGCACAGGACCGGATCGCAATGCCCATGGTCAATTTGGTTTGAGCATCAGTAAATTACACAATGTACTGACACTATTTTTTAAATGTTACTATCTCCAAATTCCAATGACTTAAAAACCTCAAACCAACTATAAATTGTAGAAATGTATATACAAATATCGAAAGCATTTAATGAGACAACTAAATGGTGTGCAACATGAAAATACTGACCCATTTGCATTGTATAATTTTTTTATGGTCCCTAACTATCCCCATATATCGCGCCGGCCGGCTGAAGCTAATTGGCTAAATAAGTTGGCTAGCTTGCTAGCTAGTCTAGGCTCCTTTCCAGACACAATACCTGGATATACTGTTTCAAGTTATCTAGAAGGGTGAGTGACTAACTTTGTACTGTTTTGGTAGAGTGAAAGTACAAACGCTTCCCACACACACACACACGACACCCACATTAAAACGACGACTACAAAACCCAAATCTCGTTCAGTCGCATTTCCTAATAAGGAGAATTGAAACGGAGGGTATATCAAGAAGTTCAGCCTCTTTAACAGTCTTTTATTTACATATGCAGAAAATAAAACTACCATAAAAATGGATCTAAAGACAAACTTTCTGCTGCAGAGACATTAGTGCCATATGCATCTGCTGCCCTCTGCTGGTTGTAGTGTAACCTCCCCCTCTCCCTCCATAAAACCAGTATAGTGGTGATTGGATTATGAGTCCTGACGGCCCTACATCTAGAACACACTTATAACTCATATATAAAACCTGATTGCAGGCTGGATCAAATAACTCTCAATCCCAAAACATGTATCGACCTCTCAGCTCCCGAGCAGTGAGATGTCATTGATATCAGTAAATCACAACGGAGCATGCTGCAGTGTCATCTCATCAACGGAGCCTGCTGCAGTGTCATCTCATCAACGGAGCCTGCTGCAGTGTCCATTTCAAATAAAAGAGAATTGGAAGAAAAACAATAGACTGCCAAGACATCCCCCTGATCCTCTCCCTCTCTCACTCCTTTTGTCTCCTTCTCTCTCTGACCTACTTTACCCACTTTCTCTATCCATCTGTAGCAGCAGAGGGCAGTCTTGCACATGGTACATCGTTCCTCCATCAATCCTCTCTGGATCCCTTCACATCCACTGTTGACAACAACAGCAGTGTTTACCATAGCCGCAGGAAGTGGGGGTGCCCACTGAGTTGGTGTGTCCAAGCTTCTGACTGGTACTGTATATACACATACCAGTGTTCCATTATTAAAGTGACCAGTGTTCCATGGACATAGGGCAGCAGTCTCTAAGGTGCATGGTAGAGTAACCAGGTGGTAGCCGTCTAGTGACAGTGACTAAAGTTCAGGTCTAGTGGTGACTTTTTAACAGTCTGGTGGCATATCTTCCTGCAGCAGCCCCTATGATCCTAAACTAATAATAAAGGGCTAAATATAGTTACAAAAGCTCAATCAGAAAGGCTGGACTGAATGGATCGTCACTTCAGTAATCTAGTAGACTCTATAATTCACATCACTTCCTATCTCACTCATCAGCATAGCAGGTATTTATATCGTAGGGGTTTCAATGATACCTTAAATCAAATAAAAAATGTTATTGGTCACATACACGTGTTTAGCAGATGTTATTGCGGGTGTAGCGAAATGCTTGTAAGATATCAGTTCCCATACCTCATCAGCATAGCAGGTTTTTATAGTGTCTATAACGTTACCTCATCAGCATAGCAGGTATCCATGGTAGTGTTTCTAATGGTAACTCATAAGCATAGCAGGTATCCATGGTAGTGTTTATAATGGTAACTCATAAGCATAGCAGGTATTGATATGGGAGGGTCCATGTAACCCCATCAGCAAAGCAGATATTTATACGGTAGTGTTAATAATGTTACCTCATCAGGATAGCGTCACGTCTCTCCTCTTAACCATTAGCAAGCGTGTGGAATGTCATTCCCCATTTAACTTCAGCCAATATAGCATGACACACTAAGGCAATTCCACCACGCTATGAGCTCACTCGTGCAATAATCACTTCCCTTTCTGTCAATCAATGGGCATACATCTAGTGGACTATTTATGTCAACTCACCCCTTGTCTCTCACTCTCTTCCAACGACCTTCCACCTCCCCACCACTGTCACTAAACTCCATATGTAATCTTTCTCTGTTGTCATTCATTAAGCCTGTAGTCGATTGAGCAGCTGTATGTTATGGTGGCATCACACCATACCTCTTCCAGTAAGACTGAGCAGTGAGCCCACCTCTTCACAGAAACCTTGTGTTTACTGTTTACTCCCAGAGTGGACCTGGTTATTGTGAAACCACACTCTACTCAGCCTCTACACTAAAGAACACTTTGTAACACTATTACAGTTTTTCCTGACTACCTGGTTAGGTCATGTGGTCTGGAACTCCTGCCACAATGCATATAGTATCATATAATTAGGAATTAGAATAATAGAATGGACATGAACCTTCTTATGATGGGATAAAGGTCAGCCATTTTGCTCAGGGAGTTGGTCAAACATTGTTTGCCAGTGCTGTGATAAGACAGTGTAAAATAATGAATGATTCCATTAATGTGTTTAATTAACTGCCAATGTGCCAACAATCCATTTAAACAATGCAGTCAATCCACAGCCATACACTGGCTGAAATCAGTTGATGATAGGCCTTAGACAAGTTGTAAATGCAACAGATACTGATATTGTATCATATAATAGCACTCACAGCTTTCCAAGAGGCTATTTATACAGACAATGTGTATAAAACCCGTATAAACTGTGTTTATAATTACAGTGCATTCGGAAAGTATTCAGACCCTTGACTTTTTCCACATTTTGTTACGTTTCCGCCTTATTCTAAAATTCATTAAATTGTTTTTTCCCCCCTCATCAATCTACACACAATACCCCATAATGACAAAGCAAAAACAGGTTTTTAGATATTTTTGCAAATGTAGAAAACATTTCAAACTGAAATATCCCATTTACATAAGTATTCAGACCCTTTATTGAGTACTTTGTTTAAGCACATTTGACAGCGATTACAGCCTCAAGTATTCTTGGGTATGACGCTACAAATTTGGCACACCTGTATTTGGAGAGTTTCTCCCATTCTTCTCTGCAGATCCTCTCAAGCTCTGTCAGGTTGGAGGAGGAGAGTCGCTGCACAGCTATTTTCAGCTCTCTCCAGAGATGTTCGATCGGGTTCAAGTCCGGGCTCTGTCTGTGCCACTCAAGGACATTAAGAGACTTGTCCCCAAAGCCAGTCCTGCATTGTCTTGGCTGTATGCTTAGGGTTGTTGTCCTGTTAGAAGGTGAATCTTATTTCTCATGGTCAGAGTCCTTTAGATGCCTTTTGGCAACCTCCAAGCGGGTTGTCATGCATCTGGCCACTCTACCATAAAGGCCTGATTGGTGGAGTGCTGCAGAGATGGTTGTCCTTCTAGAAGGTTCTCCCATCTCCACAGAGGAACTCTGGAGCTCTGTCAGAGTGACCATCGGGTTCTTGGTCACCTCCCTGGCCAAGGCCCTTCTCCTCCGATTGCTCAGTTTGGCTGGGCGGTCAGCTCTTAGAAGAGTCTTGGTGGTTCTAAACCTCTTCCATTTAAGAATGTGGAAAAAGTAAAGGGTTCTGAATACTTTCCGAATGCACTGGATATTACAATATTTTAAGTTGACAATAATTCTATTACACAATTTCTGATACATCACATGCCTTACTTTTATTTTCCAGAATAAGAAAAATATGCCTCTACTGCCATTCATTCCAATTAGACTGTTTTGGATTCCTCTCTGACCAATATGGCTGCATTTTTATGACATAGCCCCTCTAGTAACTTAGAAGGATCTCTATGTATTATTGTGGGGGCGATATAGTACTAACACTACGTTAAGCATATCCCTCTCACCTTAGGCCCTAGCGAAGAGCCACTCTGTCCACAGAGACAAGTAGGACCAGTTCAGTTCAGTAGTGAATGTGATAATGGTGTCTCATCTCAGTTCACCACCAGGCCTGTTCTCTCTCTGACCCACAGTTTAACACACAGAGTGGAAAAGATGAGTTCGTCACCAGTGTGTGTGACGCTCCGCTGGTCTGGTATGGACTGCAGCCTGAACTAATGAGATGATGTCAACAGAACCTATTAGTACGTCCACAGGCTGTATAAACACATAACAATACTCATTCCACTATCAGATCCCATCTATAAACACAATTATACAACACACGGACTCCTCTGAAGTGTTAGTTTCCACAATCCTCTAGGACTAGTCTGACTGGGATTTCAAAATGGAGTCAGAGTGGAGACTAGCTCTGGGGGACTTTCAAAGGAGTTTAGAAAGTGCAAAAAGTATGGAAGTAATGGCACTTCATGGTGCTAGGGAATGCATACTGTGATGTTTTTCCAAACATAGCAGGCCATGACCACCAGGCTAAAAGTAGAAAGCTACAACAGTTCTAAGCATAATGAAATCATAAAGGAAATGGTGTTACAGGAATGATCCATAAACAATCATTACTTTCATAACCATATTAATCTTTTCCTCTCCTCTATCAGTCTCTCATTCTGACTGGCTACCCACAAGGATGCTAATATGGGTTATGCGTATGCAGTGACGTACTCAGCAGCCTAAAAACCTAATGTAGGTCGTGGGCTCTTCCTCCTCCCAAACCGGGACTATTCTGACCTGGTCCCTTTCTAGGCCCTGGTGGCTGGTCTCCATGGAGATATGGAGTCCTAGAATGCCTAGGTCAACTGGTGCTATAATAGCTGGGTGCAATCTTTAGTGCACGGTGCTCTGCAACATTGCTGCAAGATGTAGTTTGCTGGTGTTGTTCTATGTTGTTATATGTTGTTGTTCTGGGTTGTTGTTCTGGGTTGTTGTTATGTGGTTCTATGTTGTTGTAATGTGGTTCTGTGCTGTTGTTATGTTGTTCTGTGCTATGCTGTACCGTGGGCAGTTGCGTGGTGAGGTTCCTTGTGGAGCCACTGGGGAGAGTGTGAATATGGGGCACTCCTACACATACTGCACAGTACAGACACAGACACACACACACACACACACATCAAAGGCCGGAACATCGTGTCGGAGCTCCCCTCTGGCAAAGAACAGCAGGATATCGGAGGGACAAACACACACAGCCTCCTTCCCGACAGCCCTAGTCTTACTCATCGGTGAGTTCTATCACACCAGCTGAGATGTGTCATATAATAAATCATATGTTCTCCCTCCCTGACTCCATATGCAGAGCCCCCTACGCACTGCTAAAACAGCTCACCGCCATGCTTTACACCGCTCTACCTGCCTGGGGAAAGCACTCCGCTATGACATTTACAGACTCACACCATGAGTCTGAAGTTATCTTTAAATGTTAGGGTTAGGGGTTAGAAGAGGGAGACTGACAGCCTCTGTATAGGAAAGCCTATAGAATAAAGACATGACCTACGCAGTGAGCGACACCCCAGCCTGACTGCTGCCTGGCAACCTGTTCCTCCTCCAGAATCTACTGTCTCTTCCTGCTACCATAGATTGATTATTCATAGGTATGATTCCCTTCCTTGTGGAGTTTGCGGAGGAGCCGGTGTGTGTGTGTGTGTGTGTGTGTACTGAACATCACTCTGGCCAATTCAAAACAACAGAAGCGCAAAGACCAATCCACCAAGAAACGCACTCCCTTCCAACTACACTTGCTGTGTTTCTGGCTCCAGGATCAGCCTGCTCATATTACAAGCAAGCCCCCTAAAAAAACCTGTGAAAAAGAGATCATTGTTTACCTCGATGGATTGCTGATGATGAGTGTGCATCAGCTCGGGTGTTATCTCCGGGTATTCAGAGACTGTTCTAATAACATCATAAAGACAGTGTCTAGCAGTGAAGTTTACCTTTAATAAAGTCATAAAGACAGGCCCAAGCTCTGACACAAGTAAGCTCCCTCTCCCTCTCCGAGGAGGAGGAGGAGGATCATCAGCTGAACGTGAGGACCAGCACGACCCCTGTGACCAGTCACCATGCATATTCAAGTGGGCCAGTGTGTTACAGAGAGATGAGAAGTATGTGCGATAGACACACACACACATATCCCCAGAGTTAAGAAACATTTAAACAAACCTGCTATGACATTTCAAACAGACACTCTGAAGCAGGCCCGGACTCAACAGATATTATGTAATCCACTCAGCCTAATCAATCAGGCTGTCTGTCACCTAGCTAGCTGTAGCTCAAAATGGAAATTACCTCAGCCTCAAATCAGCCTCAGTAAACGACCACTCTGCCCTTTTGGGAAAAACTGGGCTCTTCTTTCTCGTTCTCTTTTTCTCTCCCTCCCTCCCTGTCTCTGTTCTAACGGTGGTGTGCGATTCCAGAAGACTCTTTCATATGGTCGATATCAGGGTGGCATAATAAACTTTGACCAGCTGCTAGATTTTCTCAAGTGTGTGCAGTGGGTCTGCGTGTAGTGCGCGTGTAGTGTGGTGAGCCTGGCCAGACCAGGAGGGCTGTGGTGGTTAAGATGCCTGCCAGGGGGCCTCAGCTCTGGCCCACCACTCAACACGTAGTCCTCATTAGCGGTAATCAGATAAAGGAGACATGTCAGCAACTACTTCTGAAACATGTTCCACTACGGAGCAAAGAGAGAGAGAAGGGGTGGGGGACCTTTACACATGACGTCTGTCTGACTATGTCTGTCTTTCCTGGGCTGGCATCAGGGTCTACTTCCATTTCTGGGTGGAAACTTCATGAAAGTAAGGAATTTCCTCTATATGTCATACAACAGCTGACAACTGTACTCTAGTCCACGTCAAAACTATTTTTAATTTTATTTATTTAACTAGGCAAGTCAGTTAAGAACAAATTCTTATTTACAATGACGGCCTACACCGGCCAAACCTGGGCCAATTGTGCGCCGCCCTATGGGACTCCCAATCACTGCCGTTTGTGATACAGCCTGGAGTCGAACCAGGGTGTCTGTATTGACGCCTCTATCAATGAAATGCAGTGCCTTAGACCGCTGTGCCACTTGGGAGCCCTAAGTTAGGCTTCCATGATGACCAAGGAGGTGTTGCATCATTTCAGAGAAGAAAAAATGAACCCTGGAAAGCACATGATTCAGATAGCTTTCAGGAAAATGTGACCAACAAGCTTACTCCTTCAAATAAAATTACCTGTGGGTCGGGAACCCTGCCCTAGACTACATTATTAACATCATGGAACCCATATGTTGTACTCTATTCCATATCAGAGAGGCTATTGAAACTAATGAAAATAAATCACCTGGACAGGCAGAGTATCTATAAAGAGAGGAAAGAACCTGCATTTTCATCAGGATATTTTTACTTAGTTGACAATGGAAGTTATAGACTTACTGCAACATTGGGATCCTCAGAGCATGACATTTAGCTATTTCACACTGAGGGGGAGATTGTTGGAAAGAGTTTCAAATACTGTGAGGAAATATTATCATTCACAATGGATTTTAAAAAACTAATGATTTCGTTGACTTACTGTGTGAGGTAAAGAAAAAAATTACTGAGAAGCTCAGTTAAGACAATCAGAAATCAGACATCCAGTTAGCCTATGCGTGCTCCGTCAATATTAAGGCCACAGAGAAACCAGACACATGCTCATTGCTCACATGGATTCAATGAATACGTTTACAAAACTCGTAAATGATGGTATGAAATAAACCAAAACTTGTTTCTCACAAGTGTAGCAGGTTATGAACAACATTTCAACTCCAACTTCACAGTGAACTTCACACTAAATAACTGTAGGCCTAATTAAACCATTCATTAATAGAAATTCATGTAACCCAAATGACGGGGATTAACGTTCAAATTTACTACTGGTGACATGTAATGGGGAATTGATACAAATAATGTCTGGATGTTATGTCTCCTGAATGCCAGTTACCCACTTTTCAAGAACGCCATACGCGTTCTTGTGTTCACACAAAAACATATCATAGGCTCCTAATTATAGACTAAGTGACTGTTTTCTTCCCTTTGTAGGGAAGGGGATATGCAAATTCGTAATCATGATGGCTCCGCCATAAAAAGTTCCTTGACCGTGGAGAATAAACCAAAACGTTTTCACACCCAATCGTACCCCGATGATGCAATAATTTATCAACAAGGAAGCGGCTTCAAAATAACTCTACCTCCTAAAACTACAGTTTAAACAGTAAAATATCATATTCACCTGTACGTGCGCCAGTCGTCTACTTGCAGTAAATACGTGTATATTCGACAGAATTAGCATCTAGTCATGTTCAGGGACGCTGTATCTGCCTCATATATTCGATAGGCATTTGGCTGTGCTTGTCACGAGTGGAGCAGCTCACGGGCCATGTGTTGTGTCCAGCGCTGGCTTTTCCAGCAGAACTACACTCATTGGATACTCTGGCCTTTAAAAGCAACGTTTCTGTAACAAAGTAAGAATGGCAAAAATGAATTATGCATTGCATTATGATAAAAACAAACTAAGAGATCAGATGAATGTATATTTTTTTGTTGCATTAGAAAAAATTACTACATTTGTATAAAATAATGTATTACAATACCCTATGTGACACCTGACAGTGCCGAAAGGTTAAGGTTAGTTAGCAATAAGATTACTTCAATTTGTAGTTTGCCAATCACACCCCTTTGCTTTCGAAACATCTTGGCACTCAGGTGGTGTGACTTTTAGCATTGAATCTGACTGTAACACACATCTTAGCAAATAATAACCAGGAAGAAACCGAAATAATGTATAGGCATCATGCTGTTGTGCTTGTAATGGTTATTTCCGTGCGAGGGGAAATCTATTCCATCGTTCAATTATTGTTATGTCTGATTCATTCGTCACACACAGCATAAACTGATCAATAATTTCCATACTTGCATAACTCAACACCTACTAATGCTATTTATAAAACTGAAATATCTTACTTACTGTTGTGTTATCCCGTGTCCTAACATGCAAACCTATGTATCCCATGACTACTGTAGCCTCTACTTAGGGTCTCCCATAGATCATACTTTACTCTGTGTCTCTCTTATGGTAGCTGGCCACATTAGGCCCAATATCTTATTCATAACTAATCTCACCAGTGGTTATAGAAATCTAGATGTGTTCAGATGTTATCCAATGGAGGTGCAATAGGATGCAACTCATCTGGTGCTGTTGTTATGCCAACGCCTCTGTGACAGGGCCTAGGCAGATTCATGATACAGTTCATAGTGGATCTGAGGAAACCCCATATTCTCTCTCTCTCTCTCTCTCTCCCTTCTCTCTCACACACAAACAAACACATACACACACACGCACTGATCGACTGGCGAGAAGGAAGGAGATGGATATGAGCAGATCCCATTGGTCACACAGTTATCTTCTGAACACAGCTGTAGATTTAATCACCGCTGTGGAGAGAAAGTTCCAGTGTTTAGCTCTTAAACACACTTCTCCTCGGTTCAGAACAGAAGCACTGCAATGAGAGAGAGAGACAGAGATGATGAGGAAGAGAGGGTGAGACAGAGAGGGAGAGACAGAGAGGATAAGACAGAGAGGATGAGACAGAGAGGGAGAGACAGAGAGGATAAGACAAAGAGAGAGAGAGTGAGAGACAGAGAGGGAGAGACAGAGAGCGAGAGAGAGAGAGAGAGAGAGAGACAAAGAGGGTGAGGCAGTGAGACTACAGTTTGATTGTGCTAATGTTGTCTCCTCTCTACTGTACTCCTCTCCTCTCTTCTCCTCTACTCTCTGCTTTCTCCTGCCTCTCTCCTGCCTCCCCATGCAGGGGATATGTTACGAATTCCAATTTGTTGTGGCTAACATTAGCTAGGTGGCTAACGCTAACGTTAACAAGCTCTATGAGATAGATAGATAGATAGATAGATAGGTACTTTATTGCTCCCCCGGGGGGGAAATTTCATTGTCAAGCAGCTACAACAAAACACAGGGCAGGTGCAAAATGCCACAACGAAAAGTACACAAAAGACAGATACACGGTACATGATACATAGAGCGGCAGTATGAAAAAGTATAGAAATACAAGATATCTGGAGTGCAAAAAAAAAAAAAAAGCTATAAAAGGACATTGCATAGTATGAGTGGTTGGCTGAATATGTACACTATACATTGGTGGATGTTGGATGGTTAACTATACTATACAGGTCGATGGCAGAGAAATACTTCAGTAGCTAAAAATGCGTATGATATGAGCGAGGGTAATAATAGTTTACTTAATAGACAGACTGGGTAAATTAAGTGAAAATTTTGCATGGTTAAATTAGTTAAATTAGCTGTACAGTTAGGTATACAGTTATATTTACAGATAAGTGAATACTTGCATGTTTACACAAACTGTACAGGTAAATGACAGGAAGAGATACTTTAATAGCTAAATGTGTGTATGATATCATTTGGGGTAATAATAGTAATTCCCTTAAAATACAGTCCTTAGTGCGCAGGGTTTAATTACGGACAACTGCACTTATTGCACATTCAATATACTAAAAGCAATGAGAAAAGGTGCAACTGGCAGGATACTAATATGCATTCCTGAGTGAATGCCTACGTCCAATAATTACTTACAATATTACATGTGATATAATATAACAACTGTACATGAGTATGTATATACAGACCTGTATGAATAAATAGGTCCTGAGTGGATGAGTGCTGACGGACCAGAGTTACTCACGGATGGATGCATAATTGTTAAACTAGGTCCTAGCACCCCAACAGTTCCAGATCTATGTTGCCGACGGCACGGCACCCCGGTGAGGCATTATATAGTCTCATAGCCGCCGGCAGGAAGGACCTCCTGTAGCGCTCTCTGGCACACCGTGGTGGGATCAGTCTGTGACTGAAAGTGCTCCTCTGCGTCATAACCATAGTGTGCAGAGGGTGGGTGACGTTGTCCATGATGGCCAGCAGTTTGGCCAGGATCCGTCTCTCCGCCACCTCCTCTAGAGTGTCAAGGCTCATCCCCAGGACAGAGCTAGCCTTCCTGATCAGCTTATTTACCCGAGAAGCATCACCGGCTTTGATGTTTGCTCCCCAGCACACCACTGCAAAAAAGATGGCACTGGCCACCACAGACTGGTAGAAGGTATGCAGTAGTTTACTGCACACGTTGAAGGACCTGAGCCTCCTCAGAAAGTAGAGTCGGCTCTGGCCCTTTTTGTACAGGGCCCCGGTGTTACCAGCCCATTCCAGTCTGTTGTCCATATGGACACCCAGGAACTTGTATGACTCAACCATTTCCACATCCGTCCCCTTTATAGGGACTGCAGTCAGTTGTGCCTTGGTTCTCCTGAAGTCCACCACCATCTCCTTAGTTTTGCTGATGTTGAGCTGAAGGTGGTTCTGCTCACACCACAACACAAAGTCACTGATTGTGCTCCTGTACTCCTCCTCCTGCCCACCCCTGATGCACCCTACAATAGCAGAGTCATCCGAGAACTTCTGTAGGTGGCATGTCTCAGAGTTATATCTGAAGTCTGAGGTGTAGAGGGTGAACAGGAAGGGGGACAGGACCGTACCCTGGGGGGCCCCTGTGTTGCTAACAGCCCGTTCTGACACACAGCTCTGTAGTCGCACAAATTGTGGCCTACCGGTCAGGTAGTCCGTGACCCAGGAGACTAAGGGTGCTTCCACTTTCATCCTCCTCATCTTCTCACCCAGTAGCAGGGGCTGAATGGTATTGAAGGCACTGGAGAAGTCAAAAAACATGACCCTCACAGTGCAACCTGCGTTGTCCAGGTGAGAGTAGGCCCTCTGCAGAAGGTAGATGATTGCATCATCCACCCCGATTTTGCGCTGGTATGCAAACTGCAGGGGGTCCATTGATGAACACACCAGGGGTCTGAGGTGAGCGAGGACTAACCTTTCCAGGGTCTTCATGATGTGGGATGTTAGCGCTACAGGTCTGAAGTCATTCAGGACAGTGGGGTGTGCCTTCTTGGGCACTGGGACGAGGCAGGATGTTTTCCACAGCACAGGGACCCTTTCTAGGCTCAGGCTAAGGTTGAAAAGACGCTGGAGTATTCCACACAGTTGGTCAGCACAGACCCTCAGCACCCTTGGGCTGATGCCATCAGGGCCCGCCGCTTTCCACTGGTGTAGTCTCTCCAGCTCTCTCTTCACTTGGTTGGTGGTGAAAGCCAGCCCAGGTGGGGAGGTGGGGGGAAGGGGGGTGTTGAGGATCAGTCCAGGGGGGGCAGGGGCAGAGGTGGGGTCACTGATTGTCTCAGCAGAGGTGCTGTGAGCAAAGTGGGGGTGGGATAGCCGTGAGGGTGTGTGGTCTGGGGAGCTGGAGGGGAGGTGGACAGGGCCAGTATCGAACCTGTTAAAAAATTGGTTCAGCTCATTGGCTCTGTCCTGGGTCCCCTCCGTCTGCCCACTGTTTGACTTTTTGAAGCCAGTGATATTTCTCATACCCTTCCACACCTCTCTCACCTGGCTCTGCCTCAGCTTGTCCTCCATCTTCTCCTTATACACTCTCTTCCCCTCAGCAATCCGCAACTTCAGCTCCCTCTGGACGCATTTCAATTTGTCCTTGTCCTTCTCCTTGAAGGCCCTCTTCTTCTCATTCAGCAGGGCCTTCAGGTCGCTGGTGACCCAGGATTTATTGTTTGGGAAACAGCGTACCTTCCTGGTGGGTACAGTGTTGTCTACACAAAAATTAATATAGTCTGTTATGCAGTCAGTGAGTCCATCGATGTCCTCCCCATGAGCCTCACAGAGCACATCCCAGTCTGTTGTTTCAAAGCAGTCCTGTAGGGCCTCATTCGCCTCTGGGGACCATCTCCTAATAGTCCTGGTGGTTGCAGGCTGCTGTTGGACCATAGGCCTGTAGAGTGGGGTGAGGTGGACAAGGTTGTGATCCGATCTACCGAGGGGAGGGAGTGCAGTGGAGTTGTATGCATCCTTCACATTAGCATATAACAAGTCCAGAGTTTTATTATTCCTGGTTGGGCACTTCACGAACTGTTTGAACGTGGGCAGCGTTGAAGAGAGAGATGCATGGTTAAAATCCCCCGAAATGGCAAGGAAAGCACTGGGATGCGCTGTCTGTAACCTCGCGATAACAGAGTGGATGACGTCACACGCTGCGTTTGCGTCAGCAGAGGGCGGGATGTAAACAATAACAGCAATGGCCGCCGTGAATTCCCTCGGCAAATAGTAGGGTCTCAGGCTAACGGCTAGCAGTTCAATGTCCGGGCTACAAAACTGTTCCTTAAGAGTAATATGGTTCGGATGACACCATCTGTTGTTAACTAATAAAGCCAGCCCACCACCCTTACTCTTACCGGAAGAGACGCGATCCCTGTCCGCTGTGATGGTCTGGAAACCGTCGATAGTGACGTTCTGTATGGGGATGTTACCGTTCAGCCAAGGCTCGTTTCCCGATAAATCCTTTGTCCACGAACAAGTCCCGCCAACTCATCCATCTTGTTATGTAGACACCTAACATTGCCCTCCGCTTTGCCTTA
The DNA here is from genome assembly GCA_023634145.1 of Thymallus thymallus. Lineage (NCBI taxonomy): Eukaryota > Metazoa > Chordata > Actinopteri > Salmoniformes > Salmonidae > Thymallus > Thymallus thymallus. The sequence continues at coordinate 9,914,471 of CM042393.1, read as the reverse complement.
CATTTCAATCCAGCCCTGCATCCACGGCGTCGTCTTTTCAATTTGTCCGGAATATCAAACTTTTCCCTGGGGAGCAGCAGCGCTGTGTGGGCTAAATCCAGGAGCTGGGCTCGGTTGTAAACAATAACAGTTGACGACTCCTGTCGACGTTCAGCTGCGATAAAATCCATAAAATCCATAATCCTGAACTGTTATAGTTCGACTGTAGCAAAATAAAAAATAAAACTAAGAAAAAAGACGAAAATAGACGAAAGAAACGAACTAAAACAACAATTAATGCACGAACAACGGGAGCTGCTTAACAGGCGACCACTCAGGGCGGCGCCAGCTACTTGGGTTAGGGGTTAAGGTTAGGGTTAAGGTTAGCGTTAAGGTTAGGAGTTAGGTTAAAGGATTAAGGTTAGAGGAAGGGTTAGCTAACATGCTAAGATGTTGCAAAGTAGCCAAAAAGTACTAAATAGTTGCAAAGTTGCTAATTAGCTAAAATGCTAAAGTTGTTTGTCCTTAATGACATTTGAACATGCAACATTTGGGTTGCTAGATGTTGGTGTTATATGCCTCCCCATCCAACCTAACCAACCACCCTTGTTTTGTTTTTGCCATAAGTAACCTTCTGTCTTATGTAACCATACCAAATATAACATATCATACTAATTTGGGTGTTCCGGATTTACGTTTACTGTGTTACATCTAGTCTTTGAGACCAGTTTGCTCTTCTGCTTTCTCCTGCCTCCCTCTGAGGAATAGAAGGAGGAAATGGAGGAAGAAGAGGACAAGATGGAGGAAGAAGAGAGGAGGAGGAAGAGGAGGAGGAAGATAAGGAGGATGAAGAGGAGGAGGAAGAGGAGGAAGAGGAGGAGAAAGAGGAGGAGGAAGAGGAGAAGGAGCAGGTAGAGAAGGAGGAGGAAGATGAGGAAAAGGAGGCAAAGGATTGAGGAGGAGGATAAAGAGCATCAGCATCACATTGCCATCTACCAGGAAAATGTGTGAATGCTGCCTATAGCCTCACTAGTGTCTTTAAACATGGCCGAGAACCATAAAGCTATGATGATGCAGGAACTGAACATGTATGCTCATCTCAATTGTATGCTCCTCTCTCCTCACCTCCGCAAAACCCATTGGACGAGAACGTCAGAGGTCCCTCCCCTCTGACCTTCTCCTCCAATGGGTTTTGAGAAGGAGGCGAGGAGAGCGGAGCATACAGTTGAGATTCTCCCACAGACAGAGGAGGAAGGGGGTTAGAGAGAGATGGTGGGGTAGAGATTAACCTCCTGACCTGTTGCTTGGGGCAAGCGACCCCTAACACTTCAGCTGCAGTGCGTCTGTCACCCACCTGTTTCGGATTTTGCACATGACCAATTACGACGACCGGATTTAATTTGGGCCTCTCAGGGCCACATTGACGTCAGAGGCCCTGCCGAAGTACACACGCACGCACACACAAACACACACACACCCACACACACACTCTCACTGTCAAACACTATGTTCCTACTACAAACACACACCCTCTTTGCAGATGTCCAGCTGGTACTGAGGCATACACCACATCAGTTGATGCACATAGAACCAAAAATACAAGTGGACATGTGTGTAAGAAAATGCATAAGTTTAGGCAATAAGTTATGAAGAGTCAAAGGAATGTACAGTACAGTACTATATTGTACATTGTACAAGCTAGCTGAATAAGGTCTGTTCATCCTGTTTTTCAGGATGAATCACACACACACACAACCACACACCTAAAGACTCCAACTGAGACACACACACACCCAAAGACTCCCACTGAGAGTAGAGAAATCTAAGCCTGATCCTTTTCTGTTCTTGCTAAAAAAATATCTCACATTTTCTCCCCTGGCCACTGGGGAGAGGGTGATGGTCTATTTTACCTCAATCTGCTGCTGGGAACCATTCTGGGTATTTTTGGTCATATTAATTAACTCTCTCATCACTGTAAACATGTTCTCTCTCTGTGTGAAGGGAGACATCTGGCATTTTATGTTAGTCTCTCCATCATCCGTGTGCGTAGGTCAATTTATCAAATGAGATATCAGTATTTTTTTATCTCTGTGTTCTTTGAGGCCATGGTGCAGGTTAGGGGGGCAGGACACCTACAGCACCCGATGTCACAGGAAGGCCAAAAAGTTAATCAAGGACATCAACCACCCGAGCCACTGCCTGTTCACCCCGCTGTCACCCAGAAGGAGAGGTCAGTACAGGTGCATCAAAGCTGGGACTGAGAGACTGAAAAACAGCTTCTATCTCAAGGCCATCAGACTGTTAAACAGCCATTACTAGCACATTAGAGGCTGCTGCCCTATATACATAGACAAAACATCACTGGCCACTTTAAGAAATGGAATACTAGTCACTTTAATAATGTTTACATATCTTGCATTACTGATCTTATATGTATAAACTGTATTTTATACTATTCTATTGTATCTTAGTCTATGCCGCTCTGACATCGCTTGTCCATTTATGTATTTATTCTTAATTCCATTCCTTACTTAGATTTGTGTGTATTGGGTATATGTTGTGAAATTGTTAGATATTACTTGTTAGATATTACTGCACTGTTACGAGCTAGAAGCACAAACATTTCACTACACCCTCAATAACATCTGCTAAACACATGTATGTGACCAATAGTTTGATTTGATTTGACAAGACCATGGTGCAGGTTAGGGGGGCAGACAAGGCCATGGTGCAGGTTAGTGGGGAATGCAAAGCCATGGTGCAGGTTAGGGGGGCGGACAAGGCCATGGTGCAGGTTAGGGGGGCAGACAAGGCCATGGTGCTGGTTAGGGGGGCAGACAAGGCCGTGGTGCAGGGTAGGGGGGCAGACAAGGCCATGGGAAAATGTTGTCAACACAGACCATTGATATGATTATCCTCTTTGAAGATTAATCCAAAGAGCGAGGTCAGGGGAGGTTGCAAGGGCACTGTGGGTGTGTGTGTGTGTACACTGAAGTGCTTGAGGAAAGGCTCAGCTTCTCCCCCAGGCAACCTCTACCAATAAAACTTTACAAATCTTTGAACCATGGAATATGAAGAGAACTGCCTGGTTTCTTACAGCGTGTCACTGTGGGCCTTATGTCATGTTAGGACCAGACTGTCTGTCAGGAGGGATGTCACAGCGAGTGCTCGTCTCGCCACATTAAAACATATCCAGTGTGATGATTGAGCTGCTGCTAGCACTGTGAAATATGGACACAGAGAGATATTCATGCTTTGTTTTTTAATCACTTCATAGAAAAAGTATTTTCTGATATTTTAACACAATATACAATATTATACCATACATTATGTGAAACATTGTGTGTCCGCTGCGACTGTAACACGTTAGGTAGGTATTCAAAAGACATGTAAAAAAAAAAAAAAAAAAAAAAAAAAACATCTCTCATGCAGATAGTGCCAAGCTTGGCTAACCATTTGGACACAACTCGGATAAAATGTTTAACATAGATTAACAATGTTATACTGGTGACAAATTTGAATGTCAAAACTGCTAACAAGTTTTTGTCAAATCAAAATAGTTCACAATAGCACAATCAATTACAAGAAGATCACATTTTAGTGTAACGATTCATCATGTTGGTGCTCAGAGATATTGTAGCATGCCACCAATAATCCCCTTGAACTACTTTACATGGAAGGACGTGTAAAGGAGCAGACACTTGTTTCTGTTTGTCTGTCTGTCTGTTGTTATTCCTTACTTCTGTCCAACCAGCAGGATCTGAACCCCAAATATATCAATCTGCATTCAAAATGTTGCACAGAGGAGCCTGGTTTAGCCACTACTACAAGCTGTTGAGAGGAGAACATCTTGGTGTGGATTTGGTAATGATACCAAGCCTAGTGATTGACTACTAGACTACAGTATAAAAGGTTGTGTTCCCCACAGCGGGCCTATGATAGCTATACCCAGGTGTCTGTTGTTTAACATGTCCTCTATGCATTGTAAACCTACAGGTTGCGAATATGTCTCTTTAGCTGCTGCTCAGGGCACTCAAACATTTGTGCGAATATATATTTACTTATTATATAATATAAAAAAAACTAAACAATATTATAATACAGAACATAAAGACTCCGATGCAGAGCCTTGTACATGTTAGACACCACCACTTTCAGGTAATGCAAGTGCATATAAATTAAAATAGATTTACACTGACTGAAACAGTATTCTTATGTACAATACAGCTGAATGCAATAAATACACTGTTATAAACAGCAAAGGACAAGCTTGAGCTCTAGTGACAGACAGTAAGAGGAGTCATGTGAGCCTAGGTAACATGCACACACACACACACACACACACACACACACACACACACACACACACACACACACACACACACACACTCATCGACGCACACGATTACCATGTAAGCCTGCTGGAGTGAGTGAGGGTAGACAATAAGGTAGTGGAAGTACCCTTTAGTATGTCAGTAAACCTAAGTGAATAATGGAGAATAGGTCATAGATGCTGAAAAAGGCATCATGAAAACCAGTCATGGAGGACTGTAAGGGACAATCTGCCTTGCAGACTGCCTGGATTTGACGGTCTTAATGCTGACCCACAGTGACAGAGAACTACACTGTCCGGGGCCTTTTGGTTTGGTGTCTCTGTCACATAATCTCTAGACAGCCTACTACTGTGGGTTATCATTCTCTTGTTCTCAAGTCGTTTTCTCCTCTGGTTTGGTTTTTGCAGCAGACACTCAACAGTTTGTAATTCTGAGGATTACATCTAACGGACCAAATCCTGATAAACTCCCCGGCCTGGCCAGGAAATGTGATAGTTAGTGGAAAGGGAAGATTGATTTCAAAGGGCAGAAGTAGCACTTCATTCTGTTTTATTAGCTGAACTGTATAAACCATGTGGATGATTATAATACAGCTGACCAAGGTGTGACTGGACTTCTAGACATGCAGCCGCCCGGCCACCTTTCATTATCTGGCCGGTCCTGATCCTACAGGGACAGGGGGTCCTTCCTTATTTAGATTGTTATATCATCGGAACGAGTTAGGTTCCGGAATCTTTGGTCTAATAGTATTAATAGATAACAGCAGGATACCTCGAGAGGGAGCTGGAAATAGCCTTCCAACTCCAAGTGATGAGAAACTTTGCTTTGGCTGCCAAGTAGGCTATTTCTGTCTATTCTGTTGACATTTGTTTGGAGTCTGAACGATATCAGGATTTGATCCATGAGGGTAGTGGAGGTGGGATCATTCAAGGAGAATGTGGTGAAGCAGGTTAGATGTCAGACTAAGATTGAATAACTGTTTTTTGAGTTATTCAATCTTATGTGCCTGCCAGACATGTAACATGAATGTGTAGATTGCGTACATTTAATTTCCATATAGACACATCGGTTTTGTGCATGGATTAAGATGACAGAATGTACATTTCTTATTATGGGAAAACATGTTTTGAGTATTTGATGAGTATGTCCAGGAATTGTTTGTCTAAATTAGTTTGGATTTTTTTCTATTGCCTAATATTAGTTGGAAGACTGTTCTCTTTGTCTGAGATATAAAACGATTTTGCTCTTGAGCTTTCGGATAACAAAAAAAAATATATCAGTCCATACTAAAGTGTGTTCAATAAATAAATAAAAATAATTAAAAAGATAATAGTAAAAAGGCACACAAAAGTCCTTTGACAATTGGTACAGGAAAAAAGTAAATAGCTTTTTTCTCTCTATACAAACTCATGTCCATCAATCAGTAGTTCATAAGCTACTTCATGACATCCCATTTCAGTAAAAAAGTCACAAGGTACAAAACTTCTCTCAGTAGTAGTGTCAACATTTCAGATGCCAGTCGGAATGGAAAAACAACCATTTCCCAGATTGGCCCAAGTCCTCATTTCATTTCCTCAGAGGCCTGTCCGTCCTTCAGGCCCAAAATGTTTGCAGCATTTTTCCTGAGAACTCCGTAGCCGACCCACTGAAACTGTCCCTCTGTTGACGGCTCCTAACGCAAGTGCAAGGATATGGGGGGTTGAAACTGACGCCCCATCTGGGCTCAAACTAAGCCCCCCGTGGGCTTGTTAAAAAGCACAGCTGCAGGATTTCTCCTGTTTAAAACATGACACCAACTGCCATTGCAGTGCAGCAGAGCCCATTAAGTGTCTGTGGGTGATGCATCGTGGGTGATTATCGCTATGGACGACGTGGGCTCAGGGTCCTGACAGTCAAAGTAGTCAACCGGAGACCGAGACGCCTCCCCCAGACTATCCTCTTCCTCCTCCTCTTCCTCCTCATCCCCCTGGCTCTGTTCATCTTTCTCTGTACCTTCAGAGTCCTCCTCCTCCAGGGTGAGTTCAAACTGGAACTTGTCTCCCCCCTGGCCCCCTTCACCTCCACCCTGCTCCCGCTGCTCAGTGGCCCAGGGAGGAGAGGGGCTCTGGGGGATCATGCTCTGGTACCAGTTCCTGTTGTCCTCCAGAGTGTCCAGGATGTCCTGAGCGTCAGGGTGCACTAGGTCAGCCCACGTCTCCCACAGAGGGTGGACGATGTAGTCTATGAAACCCACCTGGAGATAGGGAGGGAAAGTGAACAGTGGTGAGTCAGGAGTCGGAGTGTGTGTGTGTGTGCTTGCATGCTATGCATATGTGTGTGTGTGTGCATACATGTGTCTCTGTATGTCTAGTATCATACCTGGCTTTTCTCTACTGAGGCGGTGTGTTTGTCACACATTGGGCTGATCTCTATGCCTCTCTCCCTCTCCCTGTCTCCCTGGTGGAAGAACTCATCCATGATGCGGTCGGTCCACTGACGGTACAGCTCCAGAGACTTGGTAGGGTTACTCAGGTCAGCACAGTGAACCATGTTCCTCAGCACCTGATGGAGAGAGGGAGGGAGAGAAGAACCATTAGAGAGGGAGAAGTAGAAGGTGAGAGTGATATGGAGTGATAGAAGAGAAAGAGAGATGAAGAAAGATGGATAGAGAATCAATTAACAGGGTTGAAGAAGGAGAGCATGAGGAGGCAGATTAAGATGGAGTGAAGGAGCAGAGGTCATACCAATGGGAGTGAAGGAGCAGAGGTCATACCAATGAGAGGCAATCTAAACGATGTCTCTGTAAGTCTAGACACCAATTATAGCTATTGCAATGAAGAGAGGGAGAGGAGTGTCATGAAGAGAAAGAGAGAGAGAAGGATGATGAAGATAAACCCACCTGTATTCTGTCGGTGTAGTTGTCCAGCAGCAAGACCCCAGAACTGGTCACCTTCTTGGTCTCCACCATGGTCTTCAGGTCAGCTAACAGACTCATATGTTTGGACATGTCAGTGGCTAGGACCATTTCGATGACCATCTTCCTTAGGCTCTGCCTCTGCTTCTTGGTCAGGCTCTGGAAGATGTCACAGTTTTCCTCCTGCAGCAGCTTGAAGCCCACAGCCAGGTGGTGGTTCTCTAAGACAGACTCATCGTTGTACATCAGGGCCAGCTCAGAGTCTGAGGGAGAGAACAGACAATGAATCAGTCACTTGTTCAACACAGTTGATGAATATGGATATCTATACAGTAGCTATAGATAACTTTCATATATCTATTCTATGCATTATTCACATAATGATGTAAGACAACGACTCACTGGTATTGATGAGGAACTGGTTGGATACCCCCGGGTGGTCCACATCATGGATTGCTGCAGCAAAGATGGCCGCCAGGATCTCTAGATCGCTGAAGACCGCCTGTGTGAGAGAGAGAGAGGGTTCAGGGTTAAGAACTTCTCAAGAGAAACAGTCAACAGAACAACAACAGGGAACAGCTAATCCCAGTGCAGCTCACTCCCATTGATTCCCATGGCTCGGTTTGCGCTATCGCTAACAGCCAACATAGTGTAAACGCTAGTCAGAACCAGATGAGTGCTGGCCTACATTAGCGAAATAACTATCTTATGCTAACCTTGTCTTTGTCTCTCTATAGGCTTCCATACATAGCGGTTTGGCACTGGGTCTGATGGCTGTAAGAGCAGGGCTATAAACATGATGGATGGAGGGATGGATGGGGTGAGTGTATAAAAAGGAGCAGAGCGGCTGGTGACGCGCTGAGGGCTAGGTCACGCTGTTAGACTGCATCATGGATGAGGTTCCACTGTATATATAGAACCACAGAGAGAATGGAACTGTGAGAACAAACAGAATGAAGGGAGAGAGGGAGGGGGGCAAGGAGAGAGAGAGGAATGGAGGATAACTTTTGGTTTATGTCTAAAGTTTGAGGGAAGATGACTTAGGGAGAATGCAAGAGAAAGTGTTTAAGATTGGATTGAAAACCCTGGGGAAGACTTCCAGTACGATAAGATTCAAAGGTTGGGGTGAGAGTTCTATGAGCTCAGATGGGTGTGGGATAAGGGTGAGGTAATGGCAGGTGTGGGGCTCTGAGTTTGAGGGATGTGTGAAGAAAAGTAAAGTGTCAGCCACTTACGCCGAGGGCTGGTGTAGAGAGCAGGACTGGGGCTAGGGTTAGGGGTTAGCTAACTTACGCCGAGGGCTGGTGTAGAGAGCAGGACTGGGGCTAGGGTTAGGGGTTAGCTAACTTACGCCGAGGGCTGGTGTAGAGAGCAGGACTGGGGCTAGGGTTAGGGGTTAGGTAACTTACGCCAAGGGCTGGTGTAGAGAGCAGGACTGGGGCTAGGGTTAGGGGTTAGGTAACTTACGCCAAGGGCTGGTGTAGAGAGCAGGACTGGGGCTAGGGTTAGGGGTTAGGTAACTTACGCTGAGGGCTGGTGTAGAAAGCAGGACTGGGGCTAGGATTAGGGGTTAGGTAACTTACGCCGAGGGCTGGTGTAGAGAGCAAGACTGGGGCTAGGGTTAGGGGTTAGGTAACTTACGCCGAGGGCTGGTGTAGAGAGCAGGACTGGGCCTAGGGTTAGGTAACTTACGTCAAGGGCTGGTGTAGAGAGTAGGATGTGTGTGGACTGGGCCACGTCTGCAGCGTGGAGGCTGTTGTGGTAGGCCACGTCTCCATGGTAGTGGTCCTCCAGGGTCATCATATACGCCACAAACGTATCTGTGGGGATCTTAAACGTCTTCAGCAGGTCTCTCTCCTACAGGGGACACAAGGATATGACTTAGTACTGTTATAGGTACATCATGTACATCTATACCATATTGCATGCATATATGTGCGTGCAGGCGTGCATGTGTGTGTGTGTAGGAGTGTATAGCCAGTTATAACCTACCTGGAAGATGGCGTACATGATACAGGTGAGAGGTCTATGTTCGGAGTACTCTGACACGGTAAAGATGTTCAGACCCCACTTATTCAGATCCTCCAGTTCCTTGGAGAGCATGTCCTCCTTGTCTGTCTTGACCCCAAAGCGTGAGATGGAGGAGTTGGAGAGGGAGGGTCCGTGAGAGACCTTCTTCACTCCGCTGATCTGAGTCATCAGCTGCTGCTGCTTCTTCCTCTCCCGACCAGCCTTCTCCTTGGGCGTCACAGACGGCATATCCATGTCGTTCTGTTTGTCTGAGGGGAGAGAGAGGATATTGTTTTATCTCTTTGGGTTAGGACACTCCATGCCATTGTGTTTGTCGGACCACAGAGAGAAGAGAGGAGGAAGGTTCGATGACCCATTCACTTTCCCACCAGAGCACATTCAGTTTAGTAATGTCATTACAATGAACTCTAACTGCTGCTGTTTAGACAGTCAAGCCTCTCATAGCTGAACTAACCTGTCGCTCTCCACTGAGGGTTATTCAATTACCACTGCTGTAATTCAAATAATCACTGTCACTCTCTCTCTCTCTCTCTCTCTCTCTCATTCAGTTATAATAGAGAATGGGTGATTAAGCATGCTGTAACATGTGATGCGTGGGAAACAGGGGAAGAGCAATAAAATGGCCCAGTAATTCATTATCACCATCATTATCATCATTATCACCACTGAGACAATGTCTACTAGCTTCTCGCCACTGTGCCCACTCTCCCATTCCCTTACACACAGACTGGACCAATGGAAGGGACAGTTGGTTTGACCATAGAAATAGAATGTCCTTCAATGGGTTTTATAAGGACCCTCACATTATAGAAAAAGGTAACCCAGCAGACATTTCCTCCATAAAGGTTAGAGTGTGTGTTTATTAGAGTGTGTTGCTGTATTGTTTGACATGTGGCCTTACGTGGCCTGTCTGTCTGGAAGTGGTTTTGCCAATTCAACATTTACTATGCAGGTGGAGTGTTAATGTGACCTTGTTCCTCTGAGGCCCAGACTAGACTGTCACATCTCTCTCCTCTCCAGGGGTTGGGTTAAATGTGGAAGACACATTTCAGTTGAATGCATTCAGTTGTACAACTGACTAGTATCCCCCTTTCACTTTGCCTTTCCTCTCCTCTCTCTCTCTCCTCTCTCTCCTCTATCTCTCTCTCTCTCCCTTTCTCTCACGTTTATTCTGCTGAAATTCGGAATTACCTCCAGCCTGCTACATACGGTATGCTCTCAGTGAAACCCAAATGCTGGAGAGAGAGAGAGAGAGAGAGAGAGAGAGAGATGGAGAGAGAGTGTGTTGGTGGATTTTGGCTTTTAAAATTCCCTTAATGAGTTATGCCTGGCTGTTACCGTGGTAGCGAGCTGGAAAGAGCCTGGTCAGTCAGTAAGTTATGGGATGAGTGAAATGAACAGCTGTGGAGGAGAGGAGCCATTGCACGTGAACGGCCCTCACACATACACACCATTATCCCCAACCCAAAGTCCCTCAGGGATGAGCTGCCCAATATGATGCACTCACATATAAAGGGTTCAACCAGAGGATTAACAAGGCATCCTATGATGACCTCACAATATAAAACAATATGGGTGGAAAATGTAGAGAGGAAGACTGGAAAATGGCAGCCATAAATGTCCACAATGTTATTTTCTAAAGAAACAATGAGTTTGCATTTGCTGTAACATAATTATAAATATATCAATGGTCAGCTCAGGACAAACTAGCAGCTGTCTGTCACCTAACGCTTTCTCTGTTTCTCTTTCTCATATTAATGTGTAGCCAACCAGCTCCAGCAAAACACTCCTACTGCTCTGTCCCACAGGGAACTCCCATCTCCCATCTGTGTATGATCTACGCACAAACATCCTCAAGCATGGAGAGACAGAGAGAGGAAGGAGGAAAGGGGGTGACGAAAGACAGAAACATTAAAGGGATATGAGTCACTGAATGGGAGGCTCAGTTTTCCGAGGGGGTTCCACCGCACCCCCACCTCACCTCTACTGCGTAATACCAGTCCCTCCATCTCCCCCCTCCCAATCACAATCTCTCTCCCCCATCTTCTCTCTAGCTAAGATCCTGCAGTGGGAGAATCCACCCACCTTTGACTATATGGGTCTGGATTCCGATGGCAGCACATCACACATGGTACAGTATATACACAGGTAGATAGCATGCCACAGAGTCAGATCTCTCTCTCTCTCTCTCTCTCTCTCTCCTTTCTCTCCCCCCCCCCCACACTGGCTCTGATGTGGCCTAACAAGCTCACCTGTCAATCAACCAGCAGCAGAGGCACCTAACTAAGAAGTGAGTAGCCAGCCAACCATTTCGAAGCTTCAAGCTTTTCCTATCTGGTTTTGTTTTAATGGGCCTTGGGAGTGATGGATGAATACTAACAGTACACCCACGCAACAAGCATCCAGACTCAGACAAAATGGAGGGAGAACCCCCCCCCCCCCACACACACACACACAGTGGTTTACTGTATACACACGTACGTGTGAGGTATAAGATGTGTACAAGTGTGGGTGTATGAAAGTGTGTTTGTGTGAGAATGTGTATGATTTATCTTTATCAGTCTATAAGAAGTGTGTGGTAACAGTCATACATCAAAAGCAATGAATTTACCTAATGAGTGTGTTTGTGTGTGTGAGATCAGGTCTTTACCCATGAAGGTGTTGGAGATGAACTCAGACACCTGGTTGCCGGACCGACTCATCTCTGAGAGGTGCGTCAGCTCCCGGTTCAACATTCTCTTGAACTGGAAAACAAGAGAGAGAAGAAACATCAGGATCCTAGAAAACCTGGTGCAGGAGAACACCGTGGAAAAACACACTGAGCTCATTCAAGTTGTATACAAACAAACAATCTCTAAACAAATCTTTAAACATTACACAAAATCAGTACTAAAGGGATTTGGAAAATAACAAATCAACAAATCAAATCCCTCCAGGATAATATTATGCAGTGCAGATTCATCTGGTAATTTTCACATTCATAGTTGATGGTTCATATTGCTAGGGGAAAACCCTGAATTATTATACAGCCTATGAGAAAATGCATACAACACAGGATCTGCATGGAACTGCAGGGAAGCACCACCACTGCAGCAACAGTAGCACCGTCTATGTGTGTCAGAGAGATTCCTAGCCCCATCAACATCACTATTGTGTTCTGCAAAGATGCAACCAAGATGGAGCCTCAGCTCAGCTAGATAACGCCAGTTTTGTTCTATCAGACCACCTAGGACCACACAACCACCACACTGCATAGAACCCAACCACAATGACACAGCTCTAGTTTTAGACCCTCCAAAACATCACCAAAGCATCACTAAAACATCACCAAAATACTATAACAGCTCAAACACCAAAACCAAAAGGTAAATACAATGTCATGTAATGTTATCCCGAGCACCTAAGTCAGCTAACGATACAATACACACCTTAATGTAACCCCAAGACACAGACAGCAGGTAGTTCGCTTCAGGCATTTTGGACCCCGTTTTCCCCTTCCTATAGGACAGAGAGCCAGCAGCAGCAGCCGTAGCAGTACTGTAATCCACCGTTGTAAAATAGAGAGAGGCAGATTAACAGTTCCTTTAGTGCTAAACCCCCCCCCCCCCCTATTCTCTCCTCTTTCTGCTCCCTTGGTGTTGTGGCTCAACGGCAAATAGAACAGCTAATTCAATATGTCTGGTCACAACCAGGGTTTGTGGTTCCGTCCTGGGCTAGGAGATCCACAGAGCTGGGCTGCAGCTGGAGCTATGGAGCTATGAGCTAGATTTGGAGCTGAGGTCGGCTCTGAGCACTGATGAATAATATACAAGAAGGAGAGGAGGGAAGAAACACTGGGATGGAGAGAGGAGGAGGGGGAGGAGGAGGAGGAGGAGGAGAGATGCTCATTTGACTGGAGAGGGGGTTCCTCCACTGTATTAATCTCACTCCACTGCTCTCTCACTGCTACAGCTCTCTTCTCCCTCCCTCTCTCTGGTCCTCTCTGTCTCTATCTCTCTCCCTTCCCTTTCTCTCTTTTCTCCTGTCTCTCGCTATACTCTCTCTCTCTGTTTCCCGTCTCCTTTCTCTCTCTCTTTTCTCCTGCTCCTAGTCTGTCAGCCCCAGCAACACGATGCACACAGCACACGTGATTTGATGGAAAGCGGAGCAGAGTAGAGCGGAGGGGGGAGCCCCCAGCAGCACTGCCAGGCAGTGGGGGAGGGGTGGGAATGGGATCCAGAGATACAGGATACAGGATCCCCCTTCCTTCTTTTCTATCCCTCTCTTCTCCTCTGCAGATAACCCACTTCCCTCCTCTCTTCCCCTCTGCTCCTCTGCAGATAACCCACTTCCCCCCTCTCTTCCCCTCTTCTCCTCTGCAAATAACACACTTCCCTCCTCTTTTCCCCTCTGCTCCTCTGCAGATAACCCACTTCCCTCCTCTCTTCCCCTCTGCTCCTCTGCAGATAACCTACTTCCCTCCTCTCTTCCCCTCTGCTCCTCTGCAGATAACCCACTTCCCTCCTCTCTTCCCCTTGGCTCCTCTGCAGATAACCCACTTCCCTCCTCCCTGACAGTAGCAAGGATGAAGAAACCCTCTCTTTCTGATCTCTCTGCCAGATAACCACAGACTAGTGCTACCATTTAGCCATTTTTACTACAGTATTGAGAGAATGGTGGGAGAAGAGTGCGTCACTGTGCCTTATGCAGTAATGGGAGAAATGAGAAGGAAGGCCACGTCTTTAAAAATGTGCATACTGTACACCTCTTCCTTTTTTTTGGCTCCCTCCCTCCTTCTCTCTTTCTATTGCCTGTCAGCAGAGCCACAGTGGCTGTTCATTATCCATAGCCCATAATAATATTAGAGGTTTTCAGGGCGAGAGAAAACACCAAAGAGACAGAGCGAGAGAAAGAGAGATTGGTAGATAATTGCATCCTTCACCAATTTAGGTTGACATCAAATCAGCCCCCAACGCTCTCTCTCTCTCTCTCTCTCTCTCTCTCTCTCTCTCTCTCTCTCTCTCTCCTCCACTCTGTCTGTGTACGCCAATTAGCAGAACATCCCAACGCCATGGCAACAGCTTCACGTGACCAGAGAGAGTGGTGAGGCTGGCTGGCGGCTTTCAGCGAGAGGAGGTTTCCCCCTCTGAACACCAGTGAGGCAGCCCAGCTGTCACGAGGACATACAAGGGTCCACTGCTGAGTTAAAATCACTAGTCCCCCATTCTCCACTCTTTCATTCCACCTCTCCCTCACTCTCCTTCACTTACATGTCCAATTCTCTCCTTGCTGCCACTTGCTAACAAGTCATTGATGTTGGTGTCTCGCCGCTTTCTCGCTCCCTCTCTCTCAATCCTCTCTCTCTCTCTCCCTCTGGATCTCTCTCTCCCTCTCTCCTATTATCAATGTGCTGCCTGCTGTTGTAGGAGACAGAGGTCGGAGGCCATCAGTTAATAGAGCTATCAGCTATCATTTCCTCTCAGCAAGGTTTCTTAATGCTCATTGTGAAACCTTTATCCAGGACGGAGAGGGGAATATCCATGATTGTGAAACTGAGTGTTCTCATATAAGAGCTTGTCTCAAGGAAAGGGTAACAAAACTTTACCAGGGGCCTCCTATGGAGCAGAATACACATGTGTTGGGAATGATGAGATTCAGATTTTCCTCCCACTGCAGAGAGGAGTGAAACCAAGATAGGGAGGAGGGCGGAGGAATGGAGTGAAAAACTATGAGAAATATAACAGTGGGGTGGAGGAGCTATACAGTAGCCTTCAGGCAGAGTTACACACACACACACACACACACACACACACACACACACACACACACACACACACACACACACACACACACACACACACACACTAAAGCTAAACAACAATCCCATCTCCTCTCATCAGACCTAACTCTGCTGCACAGCATCTCTGTACCACACACACCATATCCCATACACACACTACATCCCTCTGTGTGTGCTGCATTCCCATTGCATCTCTCCCTACTCCCTCTCTCTTTCAGGATTGATCTGTTTAGGGATCTTAATGAACCTCTATGAGCTGACTGTGAATGAGAGTGAGAGTTAATGTTAATATTGGATGAGTTGACTGTTGATGCTTCATTCAGATATGAGAGAGGTGAATGGAGCGTAATTACCTCCTGCTGTGGCATCTCTGACACTGGAGATCACCTCTCTGACACTGGAGCTCACCTCTCTGACACCAGAACTCAACTCTCTGACACCAGAGCTCACCTCTCTGACACCAGAGATCACCTCTCTGATACCAGAGTTCATCTCTCTTACACAGGAGATCACGTCTCTGACACCGGAGCTCACCTCTCTGACACCGGAGCTCATCTCTCTGACAAAGGAGCTCACCTATCTGACACCGGAGCTCACCTCTCTGACACCGGAGCTCACCTCTCTGACACCAGAGCTCACCTCTCTGACACCAGAGCTCACCTCTCTGACAAAGGAGCTTTCTCTCTCTCTGCTTTTCTGCACTCTCTGCACCTTTCTCTCTATCACTTGTAACCTTTACTCTCTCTATTGTCTCTTTCATTTTCTCTCTCTCTCTCCCCACCCTCTCTTCATCTCCCTCTCTCCCCTCTAGCTGCAGGGGGTGCTGCAGGGGGTGGGGGAGATCCAGCAGAGAGCTTCTGTGTTTCCCAGATGCTTTAGCAGCATAGCCATTATAGAACTTGATGGTGATGGCATTTTATTATGAAAATAAAGATAAGTCCCTCCATTCAGATATGATCCTATATAACAGGACACAGGCAGGCAGGCAGGCAGGCAGGCAGGCAGGCAGGCAGGCAGACAGACAGGCAGGCAGGCAGGCAGGCAGGCAGGCAGGCAGGCAGGCAGGCAGGCAGACAGGCAGGCAGGCAGGCAGGCAGGCAGGCAGGCAGGCAGGCAGGCAGGCAGACAGACAGACAGACAGACAGGCAGGCAGGCAGACAGACAGACAGACAGACAGACAGACAGGCAGGCAGACAGACAGACAGACAGGCAGACAGGCAGTCAGACAGGCAGGCAGACAGGGATGTACAGGACAGTGCATGTACTGTGGCATCTTTTTTAATTACTTGAGTCTATAACACCACTGATTGAGAACCTCCAAACTCAAAATCCTATGTAATTTCCTCTTTCAGCCAGGAGTGGGCACTATGTCCTCAGACAGGCTGCAGCTTAATAGACTTAACATTCCACTGCTGCACCACTGACTGACTTCTCAGCTAAGTTAACATTGTTGAATTTAACACTACTTACATTGAAAATATGACTCTTGCTCAACATGGGGAAGTAAAATTCCATGTTTTTATCAAATGTTATGGAATAATATGACTTCAGCACACACAACTTCAGTGCCAGGTAATCTTATCTAGTTACGCTTGATTCCCCAGCCTTGACGCACAGTGATTACACTGTGGTTATAATGGGGTGAGATAGACAATGGCATACGTTTCCTCAGGGATGAGGGCAGTAAGTTTCCTCAGGGATGAAGGCAGTAAGTTTCCTCAGGGATGAGGGCAGTAAATTTCCTCAGGGATGAGGGCAGTAAATTTCCTCAGGGATGAGGGCAGTAAATTTCCTCAGGGATGAGGGCAGTAAATTTCCTCAGGGATGAGGGCAGTACATTTCCTCAGGGATGAGGGCAGTACATTTCCTCAGGGATGAGGGCAGTACATTTCCTCAGGGATGAGGGCAGTACATTTCCTCAGGGATGAGGGCAGTACATTTCCTCAGGGATGAGGGCAGTACATTTCCTCAGGGATGAGGGCAGTACATTTCCTCAGGGATGAGGGCAGTAAGTTTACAGGTAGAGGCCAACCCCATAGAGAGTCCGGATACAGACTTCCTCTGACTGACTCACTACAGCCTGGTTCTGGCTGCGAACAACACTGTGTGTGTGTGTGTGTGTGTGTGTGTGTGTGTGTGTGTGTGTGTGTGTGTGTGTGTGTGTGTGTGTGTGTGTGTGTGTGTGTGTGTGTGTGTGTGTGTGTGTGTGTGTGTGTGTGTGTGTGTGTACATAGGTATGCCATCATTAGCTCACAAATAAGAGAGTATGAGGAATTGAGAAACAGCATGACAAAAGAGAAAGAGGAAAATAGATGATTAAAGAGTAAAAGAGAGCAGGCTGTCAGAGACCTCAGAGAGGGTTCAGTTGTGGTCAGAATCTCTATCTAAACCTCCAGAGAGAGATCAGCTCTATCTAAACCTCCAGAAAGAGATCAGCTCTATCTAAACCTCCAGAAAGAGATCAGCTCTATCTAAACCTCCAGAGAGAGATCAGCTCTATCTAAACCTCCAGAAAGAGATCAGCTCTATCTAAACCTCCAGAAAGAGATCAGCTCTATCTAAACCTCCAGAAAGAGATCAGCTCTATCTAAACCTCCAGAAAGAGATCAGCTCTATCTAAACCTCCAGAAAGAGATCAGCTCTATCTAAACCTCCAGAAAGAGATCAGCTCTATCTAAACCTCCAGAGAGAGATCAGCTCTATCTAAACCTCCAGAAAGAGATCAGCTCTATCTAAACCTCCAGAAAGAGATCAGCTCTATCTAAACCTCCAGAAAGAGATCAGCTCTATCTAAACCTCCAGAAAGAGATCAGCTCTATCTAAACCTCCAGAAAGAGAGATCAGCTCTATCTAAACCTCCAGAGAGAGATCAGCTCTATCTAAACCTCCAGAAAGAGATCAGCTCTATCTAAACCTCCAGAAAGAGATCAGCTCTATCTAAACCTCCAGAAAGAGATCAGCTCTATCTAAACCTCCAGAAAGAGAGATCAGCTCTATCTAAACCTCCAGAAAGAGAGATCAGCTCTATCTAAACCTCCAGAAAGAGATCAGCTCTATCTAAACCTCCAGAAAGAGATCAGCTCTATCTAAACCTCCAGAGAGAGATCAGCTCTATCTAAACCTCCAGAGAGAGATCAGCTCTATCTAAACCTCCAGAGAGAGATCAGCTCTATCTAAACCTCCAGAAAGAGATCAGCTCTATCTAAACCTCCAGAGAGAGATCAGCTCTATCTAAACCTCCAGAGAGAGATCAGCTCTATCTAAACCTCCAGAAAGAGAGATCAGCTCTATCTAAACCTACAGTGAGAGAGAGATCAGCTATATCTAAACCTACAGAGAGAGATCAGCTCTATCTAAACATACAGAAAGAGAGATCAGATCTATCTAAACCTACAGAGAAAGAGATCAGCTCTATCTAAACCTACAGAGAGAGATCAGCTCTATCTAAACCTCCAGAGAGAGAGATCAGCTCTATCTAAACCTACAGAGAGAGATCAGCTCTATCTAAATCTACAGAGAGAGATCAGCTCTATCTAAACCTACAGAGAGAGAGATCAGCTCTATCTAAACCTCCAGAAAGAGATCAGCTCTATCTAAACCTCCAGAAAGAGATCAGCTCTATCTAAACCTCCAGAAAGAGATCAGCTCTATCTAAACCTCCAGAGAGAGATCAGCTCTATCTAAACCTCCAGAAAGAGATCAGCTCTATCTAAACCTCCAGAAAGAGATCAGCTCTATCTAAACCTCCAGAAAGAGATCAGCTCTATCTAAACCTCCAGAAAGAGATCAGCTCTATCTAAACCACCAGAAAGAGAGATCAGCTCTATCTAAACCTCCAGAGAGAGATCAGCTCTATCTAAACCTCCAGAAAGAGATCAGCTCTATCTAAACCTCCAGAGAGAGATCAGCTCTATCTAAACCTCCAGAAAGAGATCAGCTCTATCTAAACCTCCAGAAAGAGAGATCAGCTCTATCTAAACCTCCAGAAAGAGAGATCAGCTCTATCTAAACCTCCAGAAAGAGATCAGCTCTATCTAAACCTCCAGAAAGAGATCAGCTCTATCTAAACCTCCAGAGAGAGATCAGCTCTATCTAAACCTCCAGAAAGAGATCAGCTCTATCTAAACCTCCAGAGAGAGATCAGCTCTATCTAAACCTCCAGAAAGAGATCAGCTCTATCTAAACCTCCAGAGAGAGATCAGCTCTATCTAAACCTCCAGAGAGAGATCAGCTCTATCTAAACCTCCAGAAAGAGAGATCAGCTCTATCTAAACCTACAGTGAGAGAGAGATCAGCTATATCTAAACCTACAGAGAGAGATCAGCTCTATCTAAACATACAGAAAGAGAGATCAGATCTATCTAAACCTACAGAGAAAGAGATCAGCTCTATCTAAACCTACAGAGAGAGAGATCAGCTCTATCTAAACCTACAGAGAGAGAGATCAGCTCTATCTAAACCTCCAGATAGAGAGATCAGCTCTATCTAAACCTACAGAGAGAGATCAACTCTATCTAAACCTACAGAGAGAGATCAGCTCTATCTAAACCTCCAGAGAGAGAGATCAGCTCTATCTAAACCTGCAGAGAGAGAGAGATCAGCTCTATCTAAACCTACAGAGAAAAAGAGATCAGCTCTATCTAAACCTACAGAGAGAGATCAGCTCTATCTAAACCTGCAGAGAGAGATCAGCTCTTTCTAAACCTACAGAGAGAGAGAGAGATCAGCTCTATCTAAACCTACAGAGAGAGAGATCAGCTCTATCTAAACCTGCAGAGAGAGAGAGATCAGCTCTATCTAAACCTACAGAGAGATCAGCTCTATCTAGACCTCCAGAGAGAGAGATGAGCTCTATCTAAACCTACAGAGAGATCAGCTCTATCTAAACCTGCAGAGAGAGATCAGCTCTTTCTAAACCTACAGAGAGAGTGATCAGCTCTATCTAAACCTACAGAGAGAGATCAGCTCTATCTAAACCTGCAGAGAGAGATCAGCTCTTTCTAAACCTACAGAGAGAGTGATCAGCTCTATCTAAACCTACAGAGAGAGAGATCAGCTCTATCTAAACCTGCAGAGAGAGAGAGAGATCAGCTCTATCTAAACCTACAGAGAGAGATCAGCTCTATCTAAACCTCCAGAGAGAGATCAGCTCTATCTAAACCTACAGAGAGAGATCAGCTCTATCTTAGCCTCCAGAGAGAGAGATCAGCTCTATCTAAACCTACACAGAGAGAGAGAGAGATCAGCTCTATCTAAACCTACAGAGAGAGATCAGCTCTATCTAAACCTGCAGAGAGAGATATCAGCTCTATCTAAACTTACAGAGAGAGAGATCAGCTCTACCTAAACCTACAGAGAGAGAGAGAGATCAGCTCTATCTAAACCTACAGAGAGAGATCAGCTCTATCTAAACCTACAGAAAGAGAGATCAGATCTATCTAAACCTACAGAGAGAGATCAGTTAGATACACCAACACTCTCCTTGTTGCCTTCATGTGTAGGCGTTTAGATGCTCAATACCACCTCACCATATTCAACCGCAGATGTCAACACTTTAACATGATGTCAAGAAACCACCTCAAAGCACGACTTAGAAATCAACAGGATGCTTAAGTCACAACTGCAACTTTGTGAAGTAAAGACAAGCGTTCTAGTTTTGTCTTTGAAGAGGCCATTGTATGAAAGTGAGATGGCTTGGAGGATCTCCACATTTTCCCTACAAACAAATGTATAACTAAACCTAAATAAAGGTCTTGGTTGGTGACTGACTGACCGCAGACAAGAGACCCTGTCCCCAGGTCTCTTCTCCCTCAATGCAGCAGGGCATGGAAACACCACTTACAGTGCATTCGGAAAGTATTCAGAACCCTTGACTTTTCCAACATATTTGTTACGTTACAGCCTTATACTAAAATGGATTAAATAAATAAAAATCATAATCAATCTACTTTCTGAATGCATTGTATCAGCCAGGCCACTTTCCACATTAACTCAACAACTTTTTTGGGACACTTTCAGATGCTTCAGTGATGAACGGAAATAGAAACGCATACTGTTTGTTCCGACCGAGATGGTGGAAGAAGAGCAATGTCCTTAAATACATTCCAATAACATGGAAACCCTGAAGTAAACTTCACGCAACTGTTGCAAATAGCTGCTCTCAAAAAGTCTACTTTCTATATATTTAACTAATTTAATTAACTGATTAGAATAAATCAGTGAACTCTCAAAGCAATAGCACAGAAGCTCAACTGAGGGACCCACACAGACTTGACTCTATCTGCAGGGCACTGGCAGCCCTGTTCAGACAAAGCATCCTAGACTGTTGCAGCTTTACACAGAGGTGCACTCCGCTGAAGTCTAGACAAAGAACCAGCATTGAATCCATTTACCTTGGTGTACTTCTCAAAATCGTCTAAAATATCCCAGATAAAGTACGCACAAAATATCATAAGGTATGCACAAAATACAATTATAAAGACTTGTAGGCAGACAAGTATCTTTTCCAGAGACTTGGTTAGAAGCAGCATAAAACAAAACTCAACTCAGTATGCCATGCAGCACTTACTTTTGAATAACGCTAATATAATTTTTTTCTCCAAAATAAATAAGTGCATTAAAAGCTTTAAACTAGGAAAAAGCTTCAACCAATCGAATCAAGAGAATTTTACCTTTCTCCAGCCGTTAAGTTTTCCTAACTTTCTCTCTTTCTTTTCCAGGCAGCAGGCTCCCATCTTGTGTGTGTGAGTGGCTTGGTTGGGTTAAGTCCTGTAGAGTGTCTGGGCTCGCAGGAAGCAGAGTCTGTATGTACTGAGACTGTGAGTAAGGGCCAAGCCTCAGACTCTGACGTGGGGAGTGTTGGGAAACGCTGTAGCTCTCTTGACTCACTTTGAGTTGGGTAGTTCCGCCTCTCTCCCCCTGACAGTCTACTGCCTGTTTTCTAACCCAGTGTTGCAGCAACCAGCATCAGGGTAACAATAAAACGTATCAATTACATGATCATTCTGATCTTTCTATTGTTAGTCCAAACAGTGGATTTCCATGAAAAGCAGTAAAAGAAATGTACGATACCCTAGATCTCTTGATTTGACCTGTTCAAACTAATCCAGGTGAGGGTTTGAATCCCAGAGAGGGGAAAGGAACAGTCAAACTTGATATTGTCCTTGACTCCTACACAGAAGCTGCAAGTTTGAGCAAGTGCATATCATTTACAGGCAATCTGATACAGACAGACGGATGGACGGACGAACAGACAGATATACATTGACAAAGTTCAATGCTCTTTACCTTGGGGGTGTTTTACTGGTATTAGTCACCTCCCTTTACTAAGGTTTCAAATGCTGTCAGATCTTCAAGAATTGTGTCTCCAACCTCATCGGAAATCAGTAATCTAATCTTCATGAAAGTGAATGCAGCATCATGCTCAATGCTACTCTGTAAAAGTTGTGTAACTTTATCAGTGGACAGACGAAATACAGCAAAGGGGATGATCTGTTCCGTTTAAACGAATGGGGTCCGTGTTCAAAATAACGGTCAAAGCAGAACCAGTGTCGCCCTCAGGGCAGCATAGGGAGTTATATGGGAGATTCAGGGAGATTCTTAAGACTGAATCAGAACAGTCTGAGTCAGCATGCATCAGTGACTCCTCCATCAGTCAGTCTGCCGCCCAGTCATTCACCGTTTAGGCTGGGCTAGCCTTCTCAGTCTGTCTCCATATGGGTTTCTAGTTTTTGCCATTTTTCCAACCAAGGTGTAGAAGTTTGCATCAATAATCTGTCCGTTGTTCAGTAAGTCTGTCGAGTTACTAAACCTAATTTGTCCAGTGACTCACAATCACTTTCTATGTCCGTTATGTCTGTCAGTCAGTCAATCAGTCAGTCAATCAGTTAGCCAGTCAGTCTCTACGGTGTGTGTGTGTGTGTGTGTGCAAGCTTCTCCATTGTATTTAGGAAAAGTCCCTTCTGTCCTGCATCTGTCCTGATGATGTCAGCAATGGGCCACTAACCCTGCCCCAAGGCATTCTGGGAGGTCTATTGTAGTCTGGTCTGAGTGGGTATCAGGAAGGAAACAGGAAGACAGTGTCAAGCAGCGCAAGGGTCTTCAGCATCTCGTGCACACACACACACAAACACACATACACACCTCTTCCCCTCCAGTGTATTGTTTGACCCAATGCAAGACCGGTGACATCCTGTTGTCCAGCTTCTAGAACAGTAATTAGCTTTTCTTCCCCTCCTCCTCTCTGCTGTTCCATTTACCCAAATAAATAGTCATCCCAAAAAACTATCTTCCTATGTTTGCAGAATTTAAGAAGACCAAACTTGAAATTGCATTAAATTGCACAGGACATATTTGAGCAATGCAATTTTTTCAATGGAAAATGTTCACATTACAGTGCAATACAGTGGTTAAATGTAGCCCATGGTATACAACTTGCGAATAAATATGCAGCTGATTTGCAACAGTCAAAGGACACTCGGGAAACACATTTTTTTTTTACCCCTTTTTTGTCATATCCAATTGGTAGTTATAGTCTTGTCCCACTGCTGCAACTCCCGTACAGACTCGGGAGAGGCGAAGGTCGAGAGCCATGTGTCCTCCGAAACACGACCCTGCCAAGCCATACTGCTTCTTGACACACTGCTTGCTTAACACGGAAGCCAGCCGCACCAATGTGTCGGAAGAAACACCGTACAACTGGCGATACGAGTCAGCGTGCATGCCACAAGGAGTCGCTAGAGAGCGATGGGACAAGGACATCCCTAACCCGGACGACGCTGGGCGTCGCCTCATCGGTCTACTGGTCGCGGCCGGGTCCACTCGGGAGGCACACTCACATACGGTCAGGAGCCAAGTATAAGAGGGTCCATGGATGGTCCCAGACTGTACATATTGTACAGGTGCACGGATGACATGGCCCCTGACTGGCACTAATATCAACAGATAGTAGAGCACTTACAAAACAACCATGACTGGACTTTGAAATATTTGACATTGCGACATAGTAGTTAGTTGCCAGCTCCTTCAGAGCAAAGCAGCAACGGCTGCAAGTTTGGAGGTCAGTGTATAGGTCATGAAGACATAGAGAGTTTTGAGGTCAATCTTACCTTGTTGGAGGCCATGTCACTGACGGAGCGGTAGGTCTGGATGGTCTCCAGCTGGTCAAGACACCAGTCCAGCTCCTCCATGGTCTCCATGGCCAGCTTCTGGTACGACTCGTCTGTCAACAGACACACAGACACAGGGCAGTAGTCAGCAGGGTATGGAGGGTGAGAGAGGCTGGCAGGGGGGCTGCTGCATGGTGGCCAAGCCTGGTGGTGGAGGGGGCACGCGACATAACGTTCCTTCATCCTAAGCAAGACTAACACTGAGGCTAACGGCTAACGGCTAGTTGTGAGCTCTATAACGTTAGAGAGTAGAGCGGGACGCCACAGCTGCTGCACTCTCTCTCTCACACACCGTTACTTGCTCACTCACTGACTGAGTTTTTTTTTTTTCGCTTCTCTCTCTCTCTCTCTCTCTCTCTCTCTCTCTCTCTCTCTCTCTCTCTCTCTCTCTCTCTCTCTCACAGATGCACTGCCCCCCCCCCCCCTCCCCCAACCAATTTACATAAATCCAACTGTGAGAGCAGAAAACTGTCCCCCTCAGGAAAATGGACACTTCTCAAGTCCTAAAATCAAACACACACACATACACACTCCCATCATTAACTATCGGCACACCAAAGTAAATGTGATGTGTCTCTGCATAACAGTCACTTTACTCCTAGTTATATGTATATACAGTGAGCTCCAAAAGTATTGGGACAGTGACAATTGTTTGTTTTGTTTTGGCTCTATACTCCAGCACTTTGGATTTGAAATGATACTATGGCTATGAGGCTATGAAGTGCAGACTGTCAGCTTTAATCTGAAACACAACCCAAAAAACTGAAAATGCATCACAAAATCATTGCATGCTATGAATATGGGACCAAAAACCTTAATTTTGACTACTTTAATACACATATACATGAATTTGTCTCACTACCTAAAATGGGGGGTCCCAATATGGGTGAAAATACCCTCAAATTAATGCTGACAGTCTGCACTTTAACCTTATAGTCATTGTATAATTTGAAAGTGCTGGAGTACAGAGCCAAAAAAAAAAAAAACAATGCGTCTCTGTCCCAATACTTTTGGAGCTCACCGCATCTACCTGAATTACCTCGTACCCCTGCACATCAACTCAGTTCTGGTACTCCCTGTATATAGCATGTTATTTTTACTCGTTATTGTTATTTGTTATTCACTGTGTATTCATTCTTTGTGTCAGTATTTAATATTTATTTTTTACCTTTAACTCTGCATTGTTGGAAAAGGGCCTGCAAGTAAGCATTTCACTGTTAGTCTACACCTGCTGTTTTCCAAGCATGTGACGAATAACATTTGATTTGAACAGAGACAAATAATACAAAAACGTCAAACACTTTATGTAGATCTTCCACAATCTAGTAAAGCCTAACGACAGATTTATTCAGTTTTACGTCCCGCGGAAGCGCCGACCCGTGTAAAATGTTACCCCCGCTCTGATCTCCAAGACATCAAAGGGGAGCGAGTGTTTGCTCTCCCAAACATGAGAGAGATAGGGGCATTCTGGCACTACTGCTCTGTGTCTGTGGGTCTGTTGCTACAGAGAGAAGAGAGGAGAGGGACTGAGGTTGGCAGGCTTTTTGCAAACTCAATCCTTTCCCCTTTAAGTCACAGGGCTGGACGCTGGGGCTGGGCTGAGGTAAACCCTGGAGCGGAGTAATGAAGTCTGGAAAAGTAGATGGGACTCTGCTACTGTATATTAATGTTCTTCCACACAGTACTGCTCTCAATACACGTGATGCACTATGTTCAGATATTAGATGTCACTACATTTTCTCCTGGGTCAGTCTAGCTCACTGTGTGTATACAGGCTACAGTGCCCATGCAAAAGTTTGCATACCTGATGTGGCAGTGGGTGTTGTGAACTCATCAGACCAGTCGCAGCCCAAACAAGAGGCAATGAATGAAATGAACAAGAAACACACTGTCTATTCCTCACGTCACAGTAAGTGTGTTTCTTGTTCATTTCATTCATTGCCTCTTGTTTATATAGTTCGTAACATTTGTTGTTTTATCGTTGAATAAACGATGTCGAACTATCGCTGCGCTGCTCCTTGGTCTCTCTCTACACCCATTGGTGACAGCTGCAAAAATGTATCAAGCATATTAGCTCCAGTGGATTCTTAAAAACAACGATATCTGATGTCTCAAGTTGCTTTAGATAAGATTAGATTTGTTGTCTTCACACATTGGTTATTCAAGTAAAAGTTTAGTGGGTGACATTTTGATTTGGCATTCCATATTCCATAAGTTAGATTGGACAGTTCCATGAGGGGAGTTTGGGGGTATTTTCCCTCCACTAAGGTTAGTGTGGTGTTATAGGACAGAGCACTATAAAATCCTTGCCCTACGTGGCTGGTCTAGTCTGGACTGGGGCTGGTCTAGTCTGGACTGGGGCTGGTCTAGTCTGGACTGGGGCTGGTCTAGTCTGGACTGGGGCTGGTCTAGTCTGGACTGGGGCTGGTCTGGTCTGGACTGGGGCTGGTCTAGTCTGGACTGGGGCTGGTCTGGTCTGGACTGGGGCTGGTCTGGTCTGGACTGGGGCTGGTCTGGTCTGGACTGGGGCTGGTCTAGTCTGGACTGGGGCTGGTCTAGTCTGGACTGGGGCTGGTCTGGTCTGATGTCAGTTGGTCTTGGCTGGGGGCATGGCCGGCTTAACGCAGGGACTCACCATTTTTTTAATAATTAAGGAAATATATACTGTATATATTATATACTGTCAAATATGCATCTTGTTGCATTGTGGCCATAGACATATAATCCATAGAAGGCTGTTGTAACCTATTACCCTGGCAATTTGACTTTAAAACACTAGCAATGGATGCCAGTCCTGACTTGAACGGGAACTTCTATGTGGATTATATTTCTATGGTTGGTTGCAGCTGTCAGGTTGCGTTTTGCAGATTTCAAAATACAATCGCAGGAAAAACATACAGTTTGGAAAGCAAATGCCCACTCCTAAAAAGAGAAGACTAATCTGTCATAGAACCAATACTGTATATCTTTTTTTTCTCAACAACTCCCAATTTTTAGCTAACAGCAGCACTGTTTTTCAAAATAGCTCATCTTGAGATAGGCTATCGCCACAACGAGTGCATCGACCATCACTGTGTGCCACTGGAAATTGTATTTAGTAGCCTACTGTAGCCTATGATCTAATCAGCCAATCACGTGGCAGCAACTTAATGCATTTAGGCATGTAGACATGGTCAAGATGATCTGCTGAAGTTCAAACCAAGCATCAGAATGGGGAAGAAAGGTGATTTAAGTGACTTTGAACGTGGTATTTCAGAAAGTGCTGATCTACTGGGATTTTCCTGCACAACCATCTCTAGGGTTAACAGAGAATGGTCAGAAAATCACATAATATTCAGTGAGCGGCAGTTCTCTGGGTGAAAATGCCTTGTTGATGGCAGAGGTCAGAGGAGAATGGCCAGACTGGTTCGAGCTGATAGAAAGGCAACAGTAACTCAAATAACCACTTGTTACAACCAAGGTACGCAGAAGAGCATCTCTGAACGCACAACACGGCAAACCTTGAAGCAGATGGACTACAGCAGCAGAAGACCACACCGGTGCCACTCCTGTCAGCTAAGAATAGGACAATAGAAGATTGGAAAAACGTTGCCTGGTCTGATGAGTCCCGATTTCTGCTGCGACGTTCAGATGGTAGGGTCAGAATTTGGCGTAAACAACATGAAAGCATGGATCCATCCTGCCTTGTATCAACGGTTCAGGCTGGTGGTGGTGGTGTAATGGTGTGGGGGATATTTTCTTGGCACACTTTGGGCCCCTTAGTACCAATTGAGCATTGTTTAAACACCACAGCCTACCTGAGTATTGTTGCTGACCATGTCCATCCCTTTATGTCCACAGTGTACCCATCTTCTAATGGCTACTTCCAGCAGGATAACTCGCGATGTCACAAAGCTCACATAATCTCAAACTGGTTTCTTGAACATGACAATGAGTTCACTGTACTGAAATGGCCTCCACAGTCACCATATCTCAATCCAATAGAGCACCTTAGGGATGTGGTGGAACGGGAGATTCGCATCATAGATGTGCAGCCGACAAATCTGCAGCAACTGCGTGATGCTATAATGTCAATATGGACCAAACTCTCTGAGGAATGTTTCCAGCTTGAAGTGGCCGGTGAGTGTATTTCCTCCTAATATTGTGCAATCTGTGTGTCGCTTCATTGGCCTGGGCTATTAT
Organism: Thymallus thymallus; assembly: GCA_023634145.1. Taxonomy (NCBI): domain Eukaryota; kingdom Metazoa; phylum Chordata; class Actinopteri; order Salmoniformes; family Salmonidae; genus Thymallus; species Thymallus thymallus. The sequence goes on along the minus strand of CM042393.1, from coordinate 9,886,106 downwards.
TTGTTTGAATTCAAGACCAGATTGATCTCAGTTTGTCAGTGTCAGAGAAGCCACTCATTTTGGTAATTTGTGTGGTATTAAAAAATATTCAGCTAATGTCTTTGACATGTCTTTGACAGGAGTGGCATGAAATTTGTTTTTAAAAAGGTACAAATTCGGACCCCCAAAATCCCATGAGTACAAATCACAGTGCAAACATTATTGTGGCTTAATTATAAAGGGGCAACAGTAAATGTACCATGCATCGAATTGCATCTTGGTGCACGGATTTGTTTACAGAAAATGACGGTGTGCCGGGAAGGAGTGCTATGAAAAAACCAAAGCCACGGGGCCTATGATTTCTTAATCCGTCCCTGGCTGGGGGAACAGCTGTGAAAAGGCCCAGTCAGTAAGTCTAGCTAACCACACACCTCTCCTACACACACACACAGTCACAAGGAGCGTTCTGATCACAGCCCCAGACACATCTGGCCTGCAGGGGCTCACAGCCAGGAAACACACACACACACACACACACAACTAACTCATACACATGTGTGTGACAGCTGTGATTGAGACACTCCTCAGAGACCTACTTAGTTTCCTGTAGAGGATGGGAGACGAGGAGGCTCAGTTTCACCATCAACCATTAAAACTACTGACAACTGGCTAGAACACACAGGACAGATGTTGTTGTCCCCCAGTAGTCCCTGGAGAGACACAGATACAGGACACTGGTCCTCTAGGGTCTATCACACACACACACACACGCACACGCAGGCGTGCACACAGACACACTCAGGCGCGCACACAGACACACACACACGCAGGCACACATATGCACACACACACACACACACACACACACACACACGCAAACACGCAGGCACGCACGCACACACAGACACACACACAAACACGCAGGCACGCACGCACACACAGACACACACACAAACACTATTTTGCGCTCTCTCTCTCTTTCTCTCTCTACTTTATCACTCTATCACTCTCATCTCTCTATTCCCACCAGAGAGATTATAACTCTACTCTGAGGAACTCTATCTTTCTTATCAGCACTGCAACAGACCTTTGTCTGCAGCACCAAATCATGTGCAAATAAGGGAGTACTATGTTTACAATAAATCTGATATGCTAAATACCCACATGAAATACCAACACAAACAGTGACGTACTGTAGGTTGATACACAGCTGTGATCTGATCTGTTTCCTGTTTAACAACCATAAGACAACCGAGCTAGTCTTTAGGACCTTAAGGTGTTGAGTAACTCTTCCTAACAAAGGTGAGTGGAAGCCTGGCTTCTCTCTGGCTGTGTTCCAATGGCACCCTAATCCCTATATAGTGCACTTCTTTTGACCAGGCACCATTGTATTTATCAATCAGATGATGAGTTATGACTTAGTGCATGCACTCACGAAGAGCTCTGCTGAGGGAGATGATGTGTGTGTGTGTGTGTGTGTGTCATCGTGAACAGTATGTCCTCACAGCTGGGCTTCTTAATCTCATTGCTATTAGAACAAACTGTCCTAAATGGCTGAAATGTTACATTTCAACTGCAGGAACCGTTGTTGACAAATTGAAAGTTTGGAGCAATTGAATTACAGCACAAATGATATTAGCCTAAATGGGCCATACAAAAATATAAACGCAACATGGAACAATTTCAAAGATTTTACTGAGTTACAGTTCATATAAGGAATGCAGTCAATTGAATGACTTTCATTAGGCCCTAATCTATGGATTTCACATGACTGGGAATACAGATATGCATATTTTGGTCAGATACCTTTAAAAAAAAGTAGGGGCGTGGATCACAATCCAGTCAGTATCTGGTGTGACCACCATTTGCCTTATGCAGCGCAACACATCTTCTTTGCATAGAGTTGATCAGGCTGTTGATTGTGGCCTGTGGAATGTTGTACCACTCCTCTTCAATGACTGTGCAAAGTGGCTGAATGTTGGCGGGAACTGGAACACACTGTCGGACACGTCGATCCAAAGCATCCCAAACATGCTCAATGTGTGACATGTCTTGTGAGTATGCAGGAGGTGGAAGAACTGGGATATTTTGAGCTTCCAGGAATTGTGTACATATGTACCACTCCTCTTTAATGACTATGCAAAGTTGCTGAATGTTGGCGGGAACTGGAACACACTGTCGGACACGTCTATCCAAAGCATCCCAAACATGCTTAATGGGTGACATGTCTTGTGAGTATGCAGGAGGTAGAAGAACTGGGATATTTTCAGCTTCCAGGAATTGTGTACATATCCTTGCGACATGGGGATGTGCGTTATCATCATGTACAGTCGTGGCCAAAAGTTTTGAGAATGAACAAGTATTGGTCTCCACAAAGTTTGCTGCTTCAGTGTTCTTAGATCTTTATGTCAGTAGTTACTATGGTACACTGAAGTATAATTACAAGTATTCCATAAGTGTCAAAGGCTTTCATTGACAATGACATTCAGTTTATGCAAAGAGTTCTTTTTCAAGACCTCTGCAATCCGCCCTGGCATGCTGTCAATTAACTTCTGGGCCACATCCTGACTGATGGCAGGCCATTCTTGCATATTCAATGCTTGGAGTTTGTCAGAAGTTGTGGGTTTTTGTTTGTCCACCCGCCTCTTGAGGATCAACTACAAGTTCTCAATGGGACTAAGGTCTGGGGAGTTTCCTGGCCATGGACTCAAAATGTCGATATTTTGTTCCCCGAGCCACTTAGTTATCACTTTTTCCTTATGGCAAGGTGCTCAATCATGCTGGAAAAGGCATTGGTTGTCACCAAACTGTTCTTGGATGGTTGGGAGAAGTTGCTCTCGGAGGATGTGTTGGTACCATTCTTTATTCATGGCTGTGTTCTTAGGCAAAAGTGTGAGTGAGCCCACTCCCTTGGCTGAGAAGCAACCCCACACATGAATGGTCTGAGGATGCTTTACTGTTGGCATGACACAGGACTGATTGTAGTGCTCACTTTGTCTTCTCCGGACAAGGTGTTTTCCGGATGGCCCAAACAATCGGAAAGGGGATTCATCAGAGAAAATGACTCTACCCCAGCAGTCCAATCCCTGTACCTTTTGCAGAATATCAGTCTGTCCCTGATGTTTTTCCTGGAAGGGAGAAGTGGCTTCCTTGCTGCCCTTCTTGACACCAGGCGTGCAGATGCACTCACACCTGCCTGCTGCCATTCCTGAGCAAGTTCTGCACTGGTGGTGCCCCGATCCCACAGCTGAATCGACTTTAGGAGACGGTCCTGGCGCTTGCTGGACTTTCTTGGGCGCCCTGACGCCTTCTTCACAAAAATTGAACCGCTCTCCTTGAAGTTCTTGATGATCCGAAAAATGGTTGATTTAGGTGCAATCTTACCAGCAGCAATATCCTTGCCTGTGAAGCCCTTTTTGTGCAAAGCAATGATGACGGCACGTGTTTCCTTGCAGGTAACCATGGTTGACAGAGGAAGAACAATGATTTCAAGCACTACCCTCCTTTTAAACTTAATCCCCAAATGTTTTTTGGGGATTAAGTTTATTTTCATGGCAAAGAGGGACTTTGCAATTCATCTGATCACTCTTCATGACATTCTGGAGTATATGCAAATTGCCATCATCAACACTGAGGTAGCAAACTTTGTGGAGACCAATATTTGTGTCATTCTCAAAACCTTTGACCACGACTGTACACAATCATGCAGAAACATGAGGGGATGTCTGCGGATGAATGGCATGACAATGGGCCTCAAGATCTCGTCACGGTATCTCTGTGAATTCAAATTGCCATAGATGAAATTCAATTGTGTTTGTTGTCTGTAGCTTATGCCTGCCCATACCATAACCCCACCGCCACCATGGGGCACTCTGTTCACAACGTTTACATCAGCAAACCACTCGCCCACACAACGCCATACATGCTGTCTGCCATCTGCCCCTGTACAGTTGAAACCGGGATTGATCTGTGACGAGCACACTTCTCCAGCGTGTCAGTGGCCATCGAAGGTCAGCATTAGCCCAATGAGGTCGGTTTCAACGCCGAACTGCAGTCAGGTCAAGACCCTGGTGAGGACGACGAGCACGCAGATGAGTTTCCCTGAGACGGTTTCTGACAGTTTGTGCAGAAATTTTTCGGTTGTGCAAACCCACAGTTTTAACAGGTGTCCGGGTCTCAGACGATCCCGCAGGTGAAGAAGCCGGATGTGGAGGTCCTGGGCTGACGTGGTTACAAGTGGTCTGCGGTTGTGAGTCCAGTTGAACGTACTACCAAATTCTCTTAAACGACGTTGGAAGCGGCTTAAGGTAGAGAAATTAACATTTAATTTAATTAATTACTGCCGTCAGCATGACAATTGCATGCTCCCTCAAAACTTGAGACATCTGTGGCATTGTGTTATGTGGCAAAATTGGCCTTTTATTGCCCCAGCACAAGGGGCACATGTGTAATGATCATGCTCTTTAATCAGCTTCTTGATATGTCACACCTGCCAGATGGATGGATTATGTTGGCAAAGGAGAAATGCTCACTAACAGGGATGTAAACAAATTTGTGCACAACATTTTATAGAAATAAGCTTTTCTGGGATCTTTTATTTCAGTTCATGAAACATGGGACCAACGTTGTTGCGTTTATATTTTAGTTCAGTTATTATAGTACTAGAAGATCTGACAGTAAATAAGTTGTGCATTGACTGATTTAAACACAGGCTCTGTGTGTGTTTGAGTGTGTGTGTGTGTGTGTGTGTGTGTGTGTGTGTGTGTGTGTGTGTGTGTGTGTGTGTGTGTGTGTGTGTGTGTGTGTGTGTGTGTGTGTGTGTGTGTGTGTGTGTGTGTGTGTGTGTGTGTGTGTGCAAGCGCAAATTAGTATGTCTGTATGCGTGCATGCACATACGTATGTGTGTGTGTGTGTATGCCTGTGTGTGTGAGCCTCCACGCTCCCTGCCTCTGTACGTTAGTCTCTAACCGTCCAACACTGCTCTCCCTGTCCTTCTCTCCTTCCCCTCGACCGCCTGCCGCAGACCGCCAGACATTTCTGTAAACAGGCTGGACGGATTTACTAGGGAACACCTCTGACACGGAACTACCGATAGTGGGAAAACAGCAGAGAATGCTGTAAATTGGCGGTGGCATGCAACAAACCCCAAAGTCATGCAACCCGGTAATCAAATTAAGCAAATCGCCCCACCATGCTCCAGAACCCCTCCCCTCTCTCTCTGGCTCCTCCCTGTAGATTGATTGGCAGATTGGAGTCCCCTTTCTTTACACGCTCACTCATCCAAAGGTGGACCAATCAGAGAGACCCTGGGAGAGACAGACAGAGTTTGGCATGTGTGAGGGTTCTCAGAGTGAATTCTCACCGCACGAAGACAATGCTGACATAATTTACTGGGGGCACAGGCATCTGTGTTTTATGAAATTTCCCCCCCGGGGGATCAATAAAGTACCTATCTATCTATCTAGGTGATCACACACACACACACACACACACACACACACACACACACACACACACAGACAAACAAACACAAACACAAACACAGACCAAGCTTTGTCTGTTCACCTGACGTGAACTCCCACACTGAGAGAAAGACTGTTGGAGACGTCAATAGGACCCATTGTGACAGGTGACACAGTGACTGGAGTTTGCCCTCTAAATCATCATATTAACACGGATCACAAAGATTCATAACCCAAACAACCACACTTCCACCAAGTTTTTGTTACTGTTGTTGTTGTCAGCTAGGGCTCATGTTGGATGACTGTCTGATGACCTTACACTCTAGTAACACAGTAAATATTAGTCAGTCAGACATTGGTCTGATCGCTAGACGTTGATAGTGTGCCTCTATTCAAACACCACAGTCCAGTGCTGAACCAAGCCTTAACGGTTAAACCTAGTTTCAGTTAGTTGTCCTTTGATGCCAGCAGGGCATAGCTATGATGAATGGGATGAGGAGACGGGTTAGGGGTGAGGGGTGAGGAGAGGAGTTAGGTGTGAGGAGAGGGGTTAGGGGTGAGGGGCGAGGAGAGGGGTTAGGGGTGAGGAGAGGGGTTAGGGGTGAGGTGTGAGGAGAGGGGTTAGGTGTGAGGAGAGGGGTTAGGTGTGAGGAGAGGTGTTAGGGGTGAGGGGTTAGGTGTGAGGAGAGGGGTTAGGGATTAGGCGTTAGGTGTGAGGACAGGGGTTAGGGGTGAGGGGTGAAGAGAGGGGTTAGGTGTGAGGAGAGGGGTTAGGGGTGAGGGGTTAGGTGTGAGGAGAGGGGTTAGGGGTGAGGTGTGAGGAGATGGGTTAGGTGTGAGGAGAGGGGTTAGGGTTGAGGGGTTAGGTGTGAGGAGAGGGGTTAGGGGTTAGGTGTGAGGACAGGGGTTATGGGTTAGGTGTGAGGACAGGGGTTAGAGGTTAGGGGTGAGGGGTTAGGTGTGTGGAGAGGGGTTAGGGGTAAGGGGTTAGGTGTGAGGAGAGGGGTTAGGGGTGAGGGGTTACGTGTGAGGAGAGGGGTTAGGGGTGAGGAGAGGGGTTAGGAGAGGGGTCAGGGATGAGGAGAGGGATGAGGAGAAAGTGAGAAGGACGTTTGGATGTCTTTATAGATCTGTGACGAAGCATTTGCGTGCAGTGGTGGATCAGTTTCTCTGTGGACATCTGACAGTCTTATTACCTTATATCCAGCTGACCTCTACCAACATGCCTCAGCAAGCAGAAAAACCTTTATTTAACTAGGCAAGTCAGTTAAGAACAAATTCTTATTTATGTGTGTGCGTGCGTGTGTGTGTGTGTGTGTGTCTTAATGGGCACTTGAGGACTCAGAGAATGTGTGCACATTTAGAACTTCTCCTGATCCAATAAGGACTTGATCAGTTAAACAGTTAAATACGTTTAACATTTAGTTTGGTTTAAATCATTTCCAAACTGCCTTCTCTGGTAGGTCTCCCTTCATAAAGGCATTCATTATGTCAATTGGACTTCCTGATTGAATAAAGTTGAAATACTATAACAACCAAAACAAATAAATTATAGAGAAACATGTAGTCTTAACAAAGGTACATCCGAGCCATTTATTCCTGATTTGTTTTCCTTGTAAAGAGGGGAGGAACTGAAACTCTAAACCTTGCCAAGCATTCTTATTGCACCATTGACAAACATCGGAAAAGCAATAATATATTTTTTTCTCTCATGCTTCACAAAAGAGGGGGGCTCAAATGTATTTAGCAAATACCTGAAACAAAAGCGCTTGTCTGTGTGGCAGACAGTGAGGGTTTTAATGCATCTGCACTGGGCTGAACCATAAGGCCAAACTATAAGGTTGAACCATAAGGCTGAACCATAAGGCTGAACCGTAAGGCCAAACCATAAGGCCGAACCATAAGGCTGAACCATAAGGCTGTACCATAAGACTGAACCATAAGGCTGTACCATAAAGCTGAGCAGTGCTGCTGTTGGCAGGGGAATACTTGAAGGGAAAGGCAGCCTTCCACTTTATGACTGTGCTGACGTCAATAGCATAACTCAAATACTTACTGGGTGCAGCTTCCAGCTTTCAGAACCTGCTCAGGGCAGGGCACACACCAACATCTGACATGGACCTTTATGAAAAACTGGAGGGGAGTTGTAATGCATGAAAACACATGTTGTTTTCTTATATTTTATGATGACAACTGTGTTTTTCTGGATAGTAGATTAAGGACACAGTTTGCGTCGGCAACAAAACATCTAAAAGTATTTCAATTGATGAACAGTTTATGAGATGTTTTTGTGTTTGTGGGGTGAAGTTTAGATGCCGTGGAACAATCATGACAGGATAAGACAACCCTGTGTGTGACTGAGCAGCTTGACAGCACAGACCTAATGTCAGTAAGAGCTATGGAACGCAATATTAGTCGATTACAGTCTCCAAAACAGGCCTCATGGTCACATAGGTCCACTGTGTGTGTGTGTGTGTGTGTGTGTGTGTGTGTGTGTGTGTGTGTGTGTGTGTGTGTGTGTGTGTGTGTGTGTGTGTGTGTGTGTGTGTGTGTGTGTGTGTGTGTGTGTGTGTGCCTGCGTGAGTGTCCCGAACCAAAGTGAGGTAATTCTTCCTGAGAAGCTTGGAAGGTGAGTATGATGTGTGTGTGGTTAACGTCACATACCACAAGGACCAATAAAGTTGACACACTCTCACACACTCCTTGCCTGGAAACCTTCTCCTTTAGTAAATAATACAGAGGACTATTAAGAACTACTGACCCTGGTTTTATCACTCATGGACTACTAAACAGTTGTTATATGTTTTATCACTCATAGACTACTAAACAGTTGTTATATGTTTTATCACTCATGGACACTGCAATGCAAAGGCCTCTCATTCCTAAACAGGATTTTACAGGTCAGCCTGCACCTGAATGACACCTGATACCTGATAGTATGTAGAGAGGGTGGAGAGGGATCGAGGCTATATTACACGGATGCTGTATAAACTAAGGTATTAACACTATACAGGACGAGTAGGCATCTGATGTCATAAGGTTCATGCTTGGTTTGGGGGGTATGTTTTATGAAATTAATATGGACTGAACCAGCCAACCAACCAACATGTTAGAGTATGTATTATACAGTCGTGGTCAAAAGTTTTGAGAATGACACAAGTATTGGTCTCCACAAAGTTTGCTGCCTCAGTGTTGATGATGGCGGCAATTTGCATATACTCCAGAATGTCATGAAGAGTGATCAGATTAATTGCAATTAATTGCAAAGTCCCTCTTTGCCATGAAAATAAACTTAATCCCCAAAAAACAGGAGGGTAGTGCTTGAAATCATTGTTCTTCCTCTGTCAACCATGGTTACCTGCAACGAAACACGTGCCGTCATCATTGCTTTGCACAAAAAGGGCTTCACAGGCAAGGATATTGCTGCTGGTAAGATTGCACCTAAATCAACCATTTTTCAGATCATCAAGAACTTCAAGGAGAGAGGTTAAATTGTTGTGAAGAAGGTGTCAAGGCGCTAAAGAAAGTCCAGCATGTGCCAGGACCGTCTCCTAAAGTTGATTCAGCTGCGGGATCGGGGCACCACCAGTGCAGAGCTTGCTCAGGAATGGCAGCAGGCAGGTGTGAGTGCATCTGCACGCACAGTGAGGCAAAGACTTTTGGAAGATGGCCTAGTGTCAAGAAGGGCAGCAAAGAAGCCACTTCTCTCCAGGAAAAACATCAAGGACAGACTGATATTCTGAAAAAGGTACAAGGATTGGAGCTCTACCATCAGTCCTGTGTCATGCCAACAGTAAAGCATCCTCAGACCATTCATGTGTGGGGTTGATTCTCAGCCAAGGGAGTGGGCTCATTCACAATTTTGCCTAAGAACACAGCCATGAATAAAGAATGGTACCAACACATCCTCCGAGAGCAACTTCTCCCAACCATCCAAGAACAGTTTGGTGACGACCAATGCCTTTTCCAGCATGATGGAGCACCTTGCCATAAGGCAAAAGTGATAACTAAGTGGCTCGGGGAACAAAACATCGACATTTTGGGTCCATGGCCAGGAAACTCCCCAGACCTTAATCCCATTGAGAACTTGTGGTCGATCCTCAAGAGGCGGGTGGACAAACAAAAACCCACAACTTCTGACAAACTCCAAGCATTGATTATGCAAGAATGGCCTGACATCAGTCAGGATGTGGCCCAGAAGTTAATTGACAGCATGCCAGGGTGGATTGCAGAGGTCTTGAAAAAGAAGGGTCAACACTGCAAATGTTGAGTCTTTGCATAAACTGAATGTCATTGTCAATGAAAGCCTTTGACACTTATGGAATACTTGTAATTATACTTCAGTGTACCATAGTAACTACTGACATAAAGATCTAAGAACACCGAAGCAGCAAACTTTGTGGAGACCAATACTTGTGTCATTCTCAAAACGTTTGACCACGACTGTACAGTACCAGGTAGAGTGCTGAACGTTGAAGCAGATGAGGGTAGCAAATACAGCTTCTTGAAATCACTTTGAAAAGTACAGAGCAGCTACATAGAAAACAACCATGACTTAATTGCAAACATATTGTTGAATGCACTAAAGAGGAACAATGGGTAAATATTGAAGATACGCATGCTCATCCTCAGAATCTTTTCACAAGTTTATTTTAAAAGGATAAAGTTAAGAACAATAACAACTGCATAGTTAAGAACACTATAACATTATAGAAGAACATGACATGTATACTACTACAACCATTATCACTCCCTAAAAACACAACCCTATGGAACAATCCTTAGCTTTTCAGAATTCACTAATAAATTGGTCAACATGGAAAACGAATGGCATAGAAACCGTAAATGACTTGGTAATAGGAAATACAATTATTCCCATGACAGAATTAAAAATACATTTTGGACTGACCAATGTAGACATTTTCGACCTGAAATCCTTTGGACATCAGAATCAGAGTTATGTTGAAGGAATCCTATTTGACTCATAAAAGGACACAAATATATGATAGGTAAGATATACAAAATCTTGCAGAAAGCCTATCAAACTGAAAAGCCTATCAATCCAATATCTTAGAAAAAATATATAAACTATTGGAGTCAAGACTTTAAAAGATCTGATATAGGCACAAGATGGATGGAGTGTTGGAACATAACTAAAATTACAGTTAACAAAAATGTATGCTTAATCCAGTATAAACTAATGTATACAATTTATATTCAGAAGTTCTACTCCACAACAGCAGGGTCATATCTTAAGTATAAAACTAACAATGACTTCTGGGAGTGCATTAAAGTCCAAAAGTTATGGGTGGAGTTAGAAAGTTGGCTGTCAGAAGTTTTACAATGTACGTTTACTTTTAATCCGTCTGTCTGCACATTTCAAGACATGGCATATGGGGCTGTGAGATACCTCTGGGGTTGACAATAGTTAGAAAACACTTTGACTTAAAAACTTTAAATTAAATTATCCTCCATCACTATAACAGTGGATAAATCAAATGTATTATTATTTAAATACTGAAATGGTGTGGGCTACGGAGAAAAATAGAAAAGTGCAATTTGACGGCATATGCCATAGAGCAGTGATTCTCAAATGGGGGTACGCATACCCCTAGGGGTACGTTGCGGTACTGTAGGGGGTACGTGAGATTTATAAAAAAAATATATAATACTTTTTTATTATTAATTAATTTAAATTATTAATTTAATTTAAAAGATATACAAAATCATCCATGATTACTAACAAGCTAGTCATAGCTTTTATTTCTATCTCAAATGGTTGGGGCCGGTCAGGGGGTACTTGGCTGAGAAATGATGAAGGACGAGGGGGAGTGTGGTTGTGAGACATATGTGATGTGTGTGGTTGCGGTGGGAACATGTGAGTCTGAGCAGGTGTGATGTCATTGATGTTGTTGAAATGTGTGTGCTTCTGTTTATTGTATTTTGTTTATGTATGGTTGTTATGGTTCAAAATTGAAGAAAAAAAACAATAACAATTGGAAAAACAATTGGAGCACCTATCCTGATCAGATAGAATTGTTTAGGAATCCCATTCAACGTGATGGACATGATCAGTTAAAGAGCTCCCTTGTTACACAATATTTCCTACACACACACACACACACACACACACACACACACACACACACACACACGCGCTTGCACACACACATACACACACAAAAGATTGGCGAGGTGAGACAGAAGACAGGTGTTTTCTTTCTACATGGGCTGGATGTCCTTGGCACAACCAAGACGAAGCAAGGGAACAAACGCTCAGTTCCCAACCATGAAAGTCATCAATCACCCCTTAACAAGACAAAAACAAATTCCTAGAAAGGAAAGGAGATAATGGTTTAAAGGTAAGTTCTGAAATATTCTGAGATCTCGGGTGGATTGTTTATTGATGAAACTCAATTCAGATAATCTTTGGCTGCACAGTGTGCTCCCTCCATCACCGTCACTAACCAGAAAGAGAGGTTTTCAAACATTCCTGCACCCTAAAACAGTTTCTCATGTTTTATTAAACCACAAATAATAGTTTGATTCAGAAGATATTCAGATAACTTCCATATGAGGACAACAGGAAGATAGATGAAAGGGATATGAAATATTTGATAGAAACATGAACATTATCTAAATTGTCATGATGTGCTGAATGTACAGGATCCAAAGGGTATTGTCCTAACCTTTACACAACCTCCCTGACAACTGACAGTCTTTATTTTAGGCTTTGTAGGGCCTGTTCTCAAGAGTGCAAAAGGACTGTTATGTGCTTGTTTGGTCAATGCAGCATGCAAGCACGCACACACACACGCACGCACACACACACGCACGCACGCACGCACGCACGCACGCACGCACAAACCGAGTTCCGCTCTCGTTTGATACCAAGTCGAGAAGAAAAATATTATTTCAAAGATGGAGGCCTTGGGTTGGCAGGGCAGAGTGGCGGAGCTGGGGTTTAGAAGGAAGCCCTGATATTTCACACCTCTGGAGTCAGTCAGAGACACACCGATCATGCACATACTGTACACATGCACACACACACATGCATGCTTGAATGTACAGGGATGTACATACATACACACACACACACACACACACACACACACACACACACACACACACTCAAACACCCACTCGAACACACACTTGAACAAACAAACACACACACGCACACACACACACTAGGAGTGAGATGTGTGCATGTGAGCGTATCCCTGGGAGTCTACAGTCTACATGGGAAGAAGAGGGAGGTAGTGTTATTGGCACTGGGCGATCAGAGCAGAGCGGGGTGGTTAAACACAGAGGGATAACAGACGTCAACTCTGTGGCTTTCTGCTGCACACATAACAGTTCCATTAACTACCACTGGTCATGTTTCCAGAGGTTTTCTTGAGGCGTGGCGCATCATGGAGATAGCAATGTTTGGACAGGCTGGGTGGTTGCCTTGGTAGCATTTGTTGGTTGAGAATCGGGAGGACGATGACTGGAAGTAATGGGGAGTTAGTGTTAGTACAACATTGTCACAACATTGTCTCATAGTTGCAGCATGGCTTGTGTGGTGGTCAAGACTGACCAGGACTGGCATGACAGGGTAGTGCCATACATTCAGAGAGGTGGGTAGTGAGGATCACCAGTGAAGCATGAAATGGGGCTTGTAATGACTTGAACAAGATGGCTGCCAGTCTACAAAGAGATATATACCACTTGTCCTTACAGTATGTTTCTGACAAATAAAACACAAAGCCTGACAGATCTATGTATTCTGATTCTATGTTGGGTTTTTTGTTGGTCCCCAATTAGAAGCAGCTGCTTCGCATTTGTCTCTAATTGGGGGCCATATTTAAGTTCAGTATTTCGCTGTCTTTGTGTGGTTCATTGTTTGGAAACAGGTGTAGGAAACCGGTCGTGTCACGGTCGTGTAGTGTCGTCGTCGTCGACGTCGTCGTCGTCGTCGTCGTCGTCGTCGTCGTCGTCGTCGTCGTCTTGTTCAAGTTCGGTTATAATAAATTATGTCAAACTTTATCAGCGCTGCATGTTTGTCTGCCATTCCTTCCGGACGTGACAATAATACTCTATGATACTCTATGATACTCTATAATCTATGAGAATAGAAGGTTCAGAATTTTTGTGACGCACAGCACTGTTTAAAAATATATGGCAAATTTGTTAAACATATATATATATATAAAAGTAACACAATAAAATAATGAGGCTATATACAGTGGGTACCGGTAACGAGTCAATTAGTCGAGGTAATTTGTACATGTAGGTAGAGGTAAAGTGACGATGCATAGATAAACTGCGAGTAGCAGCAGTGTAAAAACAAAGGGGGGGGGGGGGGGGGTCAATGTAAATAGTCTGGGTGGCCATTTGATGAATTGTTCAGCAGTCTTATGGCTTGGGGGTAGAAGCTGTTAAGGAGCCTTTTGGACCTAGACTTGGCGCTCCGGTACCACATGCCATGTGGTAGCAGAGAGTACAGTCTATGACTTAAGTGACTGGAGTCTTTGACAATTTTCTGGGCCTTCCTGTGACACCACCTAGTATATATGTCCTGGATGGCAGGAAGCTTGGCCCCAGTGATGTACTGGGCTGTACGCACTACCCTCTGTAGTGCCTTACGGTCGGATGCCGAGCAGTTGCCATATCAGAGGACGATGCAACCGGTCAGGATGGTCTCTATGGTGCAGCTGTTTTATTAGTTTTAAAATTTTGTACCCCTTTTTCTCCCCAATTTCATGATATCCAATTGGTGGTTACAGTCTTGTCCCATCGCTGCAACTCCTGTATGGACGTGGGAGACGCGAAGGTCGAGAGCAGTGTGTCCTCTGAAACACGAGCCCGCCAAGCTGCACTGCTTCTTGACACAATGCTCGTTTAACCCAGAAGCCAGCCCTACCAATGTGTCGGCGGAAACACTGTACACCTGGCGACTGTGTCAGCGTGCATGTGCCCGGCCCGCCACAGGAGTCGCTAGAGCGCGATGGGACAAGGACATTCCGGCCGGCAAAACTCTCCCCTAACCCGGACGATGCTGGGCCAATTGTGGGTCTCCCGGTTGCGGCTGGCTGCGACACAGCCTGGGATCGAACCAGGATCTGTGGTAACGCAGCTAGCACTGCGATGCAGTGCCTTAGACCGCAGCGACACTCGGGAGGCCCCTGAAAACGTTTTGAGGATCTGGAGACCCATGCCAAATCTTTTCAGTCTCCTGAGGGGGAAAAGGCGTTGTTGGGAACAGCTGGTGCTCTCATGCATTTGTTGCTTGCCTCGAAGTGAGCACTAAAGGCATTTAGCCCTTCTGGCAGGCTTGCGTCACTGGGTTTCCCTTTGCAAGCCCTGCCACATCCGAGAACAGTCCTGTAGTGTAGCATCCGCGTCATCTGACCACTTCCGTATTGAGCGAGTCATTGGTACTTCCTGCTTTAGTTTTGCTTGAGAGCAGGAATCAGGATAGAATTATGGTCAGATTTTTCAAATAGAGGGCGAGGGAGAGCTTTGTACCCGTCTCTGTATGGGGAGTAAAGGTGGTTTAGAGTTTTTTTCTTCTGGTTACACATGTGACATGCTGGTAAAAATGAGGTAAAACGTATTTAAGTTTGACTGCATTAAAGTCCCCGGCCACTAGGAGTGCCGCTTCTGGATGAGCATTTTCTTCTTTGCTTATGGTCTTATACAGCTCGTTGAGTGCGGTCTTAGTGCCAGCATCGATTTGTAGTTGTAAATAGATAGCTACGAAAAATATAGATGAACACTCTCTTGATAGATAGTGTGGTCTACAGCTTATCATGATCTACCGCAGGCAAGCAATACCTCGAGACTACCTTAATATTAGACATTGCGCACCATCTGTTATTGACAAATAGACATTCCTTATTTACATACGTTTTCAGACCCTTTGCTATGAGACTTGAAATTGAGCTCAGGTGCATCCTGTTTCTGTCACGCCTGCTCCCGCTCTCCCTCCCTGGCGCTCGCCAGGCTGCCCTGCACTACGCACTCCTGCCACCATCATTACGCACACCTGCTTCCCTCGTCACGCGCATCAGCTGTTATTGGACTCACCTGGACTCAATCACTTGTTTATTACCTCCCCTATATCTGTCTGTTCCCTGCCTCAGCATTGTTTGTCGTCATGTCATTTTATTTCCCCTGGTCTATGTCTGTGTCCCATTAAATGTTAACTCACCGTCGGCAGGGTTTTATGCCTTAGCCGGCTCGTCAGGCTTCTACGCCTCAGCCGGCTCATCGGGCTCCTATGCCTTAGCCGGCTCGCCAGGCTCCCACGCCTCTGCCGGTACGTCGGGAAGCCCAGCCGGCTTGTCCAGTGCCCGTGCCTCGGCCGGCCCGTCAGGCTAGCCCAGGTGGGACGTCGGGTGGTAGAGCTCCGAGACAGGATTGTGTCAAGGCACAGATCTGGGAAGGGTACCAAAACATTTCTGCAGTATTGAAGTTCCCCAAGAACACAGTGGCCCCAATCATTCTTAAATGGAAGAAGTTTGGAACCACCAAGAGTCTTCCTAGAGCTGGCCGCCCGGCCAAACTAAGCCATCGGGGCCGAAGGGCCTTGGTCAGGGAGATGGCCAAGAACCCGATGGTAACTCTGACAGAGCTTCAGAGTTCCTCTGTGGAGATGAGAGAACCTTCCAGAAGGCCTTTATGGTAGAGTGGCCAGACGGAACCGATTCCTCAGTAAAAGTCACATGACAGTCTGCTTGGAGTTTGCCAAAAGGCACCTAAAGGACTCTCAGACCATGAGAAATAAGATTCTCTGCTATGATGAAACCAAGATTAAACTCTTTGGCCTGAATGCCACGCGTCACGTCTGAAGGAAACCTGGCACCATCCCTACGGTAAGGCATGGTGGTGGCAGCATCATGCTGTGTGGATATTTTTCAGCGTCAGGGACTGGGAGACTAGTCAAGATCAAGGGGAAGATGAACGGAGCAAAGTACTTGATGAAAACCTGCTCCAGAGCGCTCAGGACTTCAGACTGGGGCAAAGGTTCACCTTCTAACAGGACAGTGACTCTAGGCACACAGCCAAAACAACGCAGGAGTGGCTTCGGACAAGTCTCTGAATGTCCTTAAGTGGCCAAACCAGAGCCTGGACTTGAACCCGATCGAACATCAGTGTTATCTAGATATACTCCCCAAATACAGGTGTGCCAATCTTATAGTGTCATACCCAAGAAGACTCAAGGCTGTAATCGCTGCCAAAGGTGCTTCAACAAAGTACTGAGTAAAGGGTCTGAATACTTATATTTAAGATTTAAATGTTTAATACATTTGCAAAATTAGCTACAAACCAGTTTTGCTTTGTCATTATGGGGTATTGTGTGTAGATTGATGAGGATAAAAAACAATTGAATACATTTTAGAATAAGGCTGTAATGTAATAAAATGTAGAAAAAGTCAAGGGGCCTGAATACTTTCTGAATGTACTGTATATACACTACCGTTCAAAAGTTTGGGGTCACTTAGAAATGTCCTTGTTTTTAAAAAGAAAAGCAATTTTTCTTTGCAACTCTGCCTAGAAGGCCAGCATCCCGGAGTCACCTCTTCACTGTTGACATTGAGACTGGTGTTTTGTGAAGGGAGTAGTACACAGCGTTGTATGAGATCTTCCGTTTCTTGCCAATTTCTCGACTGACGAGTTTCAGAAGAAAGTTCTTTGTTTCTGGCCATTTTGAGCCTGTAATCGAACCAACAAATGCTGATGCTCCAGATACTCAACTAGTCTAAAGAAGGCCAGTTTTATTGCTTCTCTAATCAGCACAACCATTTTCATAACATAATTGCAAAACGATCAATTAGCCTTTTAAAATGAAAAACTTGGATTAGCTAACACAACGTGCCATTGGAACACAGGAGTGATGGTTGCTGATAATGGGCCTCTGTTCGCCTATGTAGATATTCCATAACAAATCAGCCGTTTCCAGCTACAATAGTAATTTACAACATTAACAATGTCTACACTGTATTTCTGATCAATTTGATGTTATTTGAATGGACAAAAAATGTGCTTTTCTTTAAAAAACAAGGACATTTCTAAGTGACCCCAAACTTGTGAACGGTAGTGTATATATTTACAAAAACATATATGGGGGAACAATCTATCTGCAATATTAAAGCTGGTCTACCCCCTAAAAGGGTGATAATGACATCAGGCCCAGTACCCACAGACTTAAAAGAGAGAGAGAGAGGGAGCGAGAGAGAGTCGGAGAGAGGGCATCTCAGTTCAGCGCAGAGGAAATAAAAAAGCACATCCTCTCTAAGCAATGAGAAAACAAGCCATAGGTCAATAAACCTAAAGTGTGAGAAGAAGAACAGCAGCCATTTTGGAACCATTCAAGGACAGTCATGGCAACAGACTAGCAGAGGTGTTTAAGTGATACTGTGGACAAAACAAAGCATTCAAAAGTGAGTGATGTGAATGTGGAATAACTCTGGGTTAGGTTCCGGTTGTCCAGCCAGGTCCTACAGACATCTAGCCTACATCTACTGCCAATAGAGTACCACACCTTCAGGCCTACACCAACACAGACCGGGTGGCCTGGTACACAAAGACAGTAACATCACTTAGGCTACAATACAGTCCACTTATCTGGTGAGTCAGAGTATGCGTTAATCATACGCACACAAACCGGCATACAAGCTGTAATACATTTGAACATTTTTGAGTTGTGAAATATATGCCAATGTCAATGACATTCTGATGTTGGTTGCATCCCTCAATGACGTGACAGTTAGTGACACACACACACACACAGTCCCTTCCAGCTTCCTGGTGATTCCTCACAAGACATCCTCTCTGTGGTTTCACTGTGACTACATGTCCCAGAAACACACATCTGTACTCCTGAGCAAAAAAACAACATCTTAACTAACAAAAACAATTCTTTGTCAACCCTCTTTCTGTAATGATGACATATGCACTCTATTACAGGCTATGAAGTAATAGCAGTGTTATTTCTAGCCGTGAGAGGCAGTGATGTGTGTGACGAACGGCGGGCCAATCCCATTCATTGTGTCTCTGTCAGGAACTCATTTGTGTAATTTTATTCAGTTTTAGTTTCATCTATTAGAAAAATAAAGTATTCTCTTTAAGTTATTGAGGGATGATGATATTTTGGCAATGTGAAGATAAGAATTCCAGAGTATGGTACCTCTGTATCTGATAGATTATGTGAGGTGCAGCAGTGGGGTGGGTGAAGGTTGTCACAGTGCCTTGGGTTATATAGATGGATTTTAGAATTAACCTGGGAGAATCCAGTGAAGGGTTTAGGTAAACTGTCTGGGAGGTATGAGTATTTGTAGATGAAAGTGCATAATTGCTGTACATTAATGTGGCTTGTCTTGGAAATGTATTTTATATGATGAGTAATTTGTATAGGTAGGAATCATATGTACTGGCCCAAACAATATTACAGTAAATTAGATGTGGGTAAATTAAACTATAGTATAGAGTTAGGAAGTAAGCCTGATGAACCAAACCACTAATCTTTCTGATGATACCAACAGATTTCATCACTTTGATGCAGAACATTTATATATGATCTTTCCAGGATAACTTTTCATCAATTAAAACTCTGAAGAATCTAGTGGGTGTGACTTGTTCTATTTCATTCCCACCTATTTAGATTCTGGCTCTTTTATTATTTATTTAGTTGTATTCTTTTTTTTACAATATTTCTTATTCTTACTAGTGAATACAATAACGTAGGCCGCACAGTTTTCTTTCGCCAGATCGATTTGTTTAGTCAAAAGCAATTTGCGGGCCAGAAAAAGGGCTGTTATTTGAAAACGTATAGGTCGATTATAATTTCTACATACTTTCTATCTAGTTTTAGATGTTCAAGAGTGGCCTGGAGTGGCCTGGAGTCTACTGTATCAAACAACTTACCACTGCTAGCAGCCTCAAGCCCTGTGCTTCCTTCCAGCCAGACCTGGCTTCTATCTAGTGGAGCCTTGTGTGGCTACCAGAGAACTCTGCCTAGTTACCTGCTCCTCCAGGGGCCTCTGAGCGGGAAGCAATAAAGACTGACTGGCAGTAGCTAATATTAAACATAGAGGACAGAAATACAGGGCTGGAGGAAAGTGGGCCGAAGATACAGACCTTCTGTTTCCCAACACTCAGTCACCTGGGGCAGGAGTACCAAGCATTTTTCACAATACTGCAGACTCAAGTGTGTGTGTGTGTCTTTACTGGAACACACACTGGTTCTGACCACCAGCGGGGCAGCAGGAATAATAATCGTCTTGGCAACGGGCAGCGGTGCAAGGTGTGCTGGTATGGTATTTAGCAGACGTGCTGTGTTTGAGATAGCTGTGGCATTCAGAGAAGCTAGACGTGCCATTGGACCCACTGCTGTTGCCAACAGGGATACCATGAGAAGGGCAGATGTCTGATAGTGGCATCACTTCTTAATTAAGAGTGTGTGAGTGCAAAGGAAGAATGCTCGAGATCAGCTGTCAGCTATGTGTGTGTGTGTGTGTGTGTGTGTGTGTGTGTGTGTGTGTGTGTGTGTGTGTGTGTGTGTGTGTGTGTGTGTGTGTGTGTGTGTGTGTGTGTGTGTGTGTGTACGTGTGTACGTGTGTACGTGTGTGTGTGTGTATTCCTGAATGTATAGCTGTGGTCATGAGGGGAACCACGTCTCAGTCCCTGGCAGATGGCCACCTCTGTGTCAGTGAGAAACCCCAGACAGGTGCACCCAGGGAGGGGTCTATTATGGCTTCTCCTCACCTCCAGCTGGGCCTGTCACATATAGGAGCCAGTCACTATGATGGGTAAATAAAGGCATAATGCTATATGTGGATAAGAAGGGGCTGGCTTAAAAACAGACAATATTATACAGTGCATTCGGAAAGTATTCAGACCCTTTTACTTTTTCCACATTTTGTTACGTTACAGCCTTATTTAAAGAGAACAGCCATATTAAGTGTTACTTAAAAAGAGCCCAAACTTTATTGAACTCAGAGAAAGATGTAGGGCCTTGATCACAAACAGACGGTTCGGAATATTACGAAACGACGATGATAGGACAACATATTCTTCTAACTGGTTAAGTCAAGGTTCAACACATAGGAGTTAAAGTAAACAACATTAAGCCGTTATTCCAAGATGTGGAGCTTTAAGACTGAGAGGGGCTAACACCAAATATGCGCCCAATGCTCTGAGGGTCATTTGGGGATGCTCTTAGAGAAAGAGGAGCCTAAATGGGGACTACCAAATGTAGCAGGGGCTGTCTTTATCTTTACAACAGGGCTTACCTTACCTCCAGACTTCATTTCATTCAGCTATAATAAGAATATGAGTGTTCCTGAGGGTTCCTGTGTGTGTGTGCCTATGAGGAAAGTTTAGGATCTTAATTTGAGACAGTTTGCTACAGCAGGAACATAATCATGCAGCAATAGGACATTTTAATTATTATGTGGATTATAATTAATGGACATTTTTGTAGGGGTTGATCAATTGTTTGTGAAATTTACAGTGGAAATTACGAACTTCAGAAGCCTTTTAAAACCTCAAATACAACAGGGTGATCAAATTAAGATCCTACATCTGTACATTGTCCATATCACTTTAGCCATACATAGACTAGGCTTTACCGCATGCCAAAGCAAACACTACTCCTGAGCTTAGGATTGAAATAACACGTAAGGCCTCTCATTGGGAAAATGACATGCTAGAGTCATTCCTCATAGATAAATAGCTTTACACCTTTCTATAGAGCTGAATAGCCAAACACACAGTGTGTGAATGAAGCCTGCAGGTTCACAGGCCTGTTCACACACACACACACACACACACACACACACACACACACACACACACACACACACACACACACACACACACACACACACACACACACACACACACACACACACACACACACACACACAGGCTTTTTCCCACTCTGTGGTTCCTGTTGAAGGCAATTTCATGGTTGGGTCGACCTATCAGGCAGCCTGGTCATACCTATGTGTTTCCATTACCATAGTCCAGTCAACGCAGGGGGAAAACATTTCCTCTATGACTCTAGAACTATGACAGAGCACTGAGGCCTTTGTCATGTCTGACCATCACAAAAACACAACAGCAACATTCCTATGGTGTGAAATACCAGGCTGGTCACAAGAAAGAGACAAAAATAAACATAATACAATGGCACAGGATTGGGTT
This sequence comes from Thymallus thymallus, assembly GCA_023634145.1. Lineage (NCBI taxonomy): Eukaryota > Metazoa > Chordata > Actinopteri > Salmoniformes > Salmonidae > Thymallus > Thymallus thymallus. The sequence continues at coordinate 9,864,468 of CM042393.1, read as the reverse complement.
CAAACTCACAAGGCTCAGAGCCAGAGTGAGCTGCTTAGACCACTGAGCCACAATCATCTAGCATGCAGGGAGAGTACTTGATGATACTTAATGGAAACAGCGCATTGTTCTTTTACTACTTAGTTACCTTCCCCAAACCATAGCCCCTAACCTTAACCACATGAATACCTACACTTAACTTCAGTTGTTTCTGTTTTAACCCTGTAACCATGAGGAATTAACCCTGTAACCACGCAGAATTAATGGGTCAAATCCCGAAGTGAAACTATGAGATCAGGTTGTGAAATACACAAGAATCCGGGAGGACCTCTAACTCTCCTCTAACTCTCCTCTCAACTCTCCTCTCAACTCTCCTCTCAACTCTCCTCTCAACTCTCCTCCACTCTCCTCCAACTCTCCTCCAACTCTCCTCCAACTCTCATCTTATTTCTTCCATCTATCTCTATCTCTCCCCTGTATCTGTCTATCATCACGACCACCGTGAAAAAACACACTGAGGTTTTTCCAATTCCCTGCCTGCCTTGCTGCTGTGGTGAGCACTAAATGGCGTGAGTAGTCATGACAACATCCCCCACTGTGTTGGTTGTCACTGTGATAAGAGCATCAGGTCCTGATAACCTTATGGAGTCTGTTATTTCCTTTCCGTACTGTCCAATATACACAACAACAACAGAACAGGCTATGCTGAGGCCTGACCCTAACATTAAGTACAGCTCGTGCCATGACATTATGTGAGCTGCGAGTGTGCAGACCACAGACCAGTGTGTGTGTGTGTTTATCAGTGTTGTATCTGTGTGTGCGTGTGTTTTATCAACACCTACGTGTTTATGAGATGTGGCACAGAGACAATGGCCCTTTGTCTGTCTGCATCCGATTTGTTCTCCAGTCCTCTGAAGGAGCAAACACACACATGTACTGTTGCTTTGTCCAGCCAGGGGTCCAGTGACCACACACACACACACACACACACACACACACACACACACACACACACACACACACACACACACAGCTTCCCTGCCTGGCAGACACAAAAACAGCTCCTGGGTTCCGTCCGTCTCTCCGGCGCGTTCCTTTACAACAGGGACGACAGGCCAATAACAGGATCAATCTGCTCCCCTCTTCCTGCCCTCGGTTTCCTCTCCTATGCCGGATGAAAAGAGAGGGGGAGCAGACGGAGGAAGGATGGGACAGGAAATCACTCTTTCCCTCAGTCTCATTGTCTCCAGTGCGACAGACAAAGACAGGGGCTGGCAAGCCTTACATCACCCACTGTCATAGAGGGGGGCAGTGTGGAGGGGTGGGGTGGGGCTATACAGGTGGAAGAGGGGATGCGACCTCTCAGAGCATGGGAATATGGGGAGCGATAAATAGAGGGTGGTGTAATGGCTCTGGTAGCATGTAGAGTAGATATGCAGTAGATAACCAACAACACTGTCAAAGCCTTCAGCTACAGTATGTGAAAGTTTCATCAACTAACCTTGTGTTTAGATATAACCTAAGCTATTATTGGAGGATTGGTTGAGAGTTTACCTGATAAAAAAAGAAACAATTAAGTTAAAACATTTACTTCATCCACCATTTTAGTGATGGGGAAAATTTCTATACAGTTTGTTTTCAGCACTTTCATTTCCATGACTGATCTAAACTCTTTTAGAGTTTTTTAACCCTTTTCACCTAACCCTTCAATACTGCACTCAGTGAACCCTGTGATGCTGCCAGCACACTAGGGATGTCCTCCGAGGAGACTATGAAATAAACCTACCGATAAAAAAGCATGAAACCTCACAGTGCCTAACTCAATAGGTCATAGTGATCGTCATAGCCTAGTCTGCTTATAGGAAATACACTCATTCTTCTCACACACAGACCCCCACACACTCAGCACCTGACGAGCACTCCCTATTCAGAAAGGGGAAGTGGCGGTCTGTCCATCTGCGCTGACAGGAAGTCAACAAAAGCCACATGCAGGCGGGCTGACGTCAATCAGGGCCCCGCAGCACTGTCACACAGAAACAGCTCCCTGCCCACAAACACACACACACCCGCTTGCACACACACACACACACACACACACACACACACACACACACACACACACACACACACACACACACACACACACACACACACTTGCACAGCACCGTACTCAAAAACATGTACACTGTGAACATACAGAAATACACATGTAGGCCTACTCATATGGACGCACACACACACACACACACACACATACACACACAGTTGAATGACACACAACCACATCACACACTTGCTCTTCTTTATTTCAATCTGCCCTTGTAATACAGTGTGTGTGAGTGTGTATGTGTGTGTATGTATGTACTCCTCTGTCCTTGTATTATAAGTCTAATGACTGAAAGTGTTTCTCCGAGATCCTCTGTCTTGTCTCGCCAAGGGTGTGTGAGTGTGTGTGTGTATATATGTGTGTGTGTGTGTGTGTGTGTGTGTGTGTGTGTGTGTGTGTGTGTGTGTGTGTGTGTGTGTGTGTCAGAGTGTGTGTGACAAACAGCCTTATCTTTAGGGTAGCCTGCCCTCCGGACACTATCACACATGTAGACAGTTTGCTAGCTGTAGTGTCGGCTGAGAACTTCAATTACATTTTTTATTTAACCTTTATTTAACTAGGCAAGTCAGTTAAGAACAAATATTATTTACAATGGCGCCTACACCGGCCAAACTTGGACGACGCTGGGCCAATTGTGCGCCGCCCTATGGGACTCCCAATCACGGCCGGTTGTGATACAGTTTGGATTCAAACCAGGTTGTCTGTAGTTATGCCTCTAGCATTGAGATGCAGTGTCTTAGACCACTGTGCCACTTGGGAGCCAAAGTGGCACTGGGCTAAAGGACACAGTCAGGAGTTCCCAGTCACACACACACACACACACACACACACACACACACACACACACACACACACACACACACCATAGTCTCTACTCCCTAATAATGGCTCCAGTTCATTTCTAATGAGCAGGATTCACATACTGTTGTGTTTTTAGTGAGAAGTGAGAGGTTTCCTGGTACTCCCCCCATCAGAGCAAAACTAAAAACAGGCCGGGGGTGTGTTGTTACTAACACTGATGACAGAGCCAGGGAAGAGGGCCAACGCATATGAGCAAATGAGAGGGAGGAGAGGGAGGGGTAGAGGGAAGGGGAGAGAGTGGGGTGAGGGTTCAAGTGTAGGCAAGAAAACAAGAGACGAGAGAGGGAAAGAGGAGAGAGACAGAGAGAATGGTCTTGACATTCACACAATGTCTTAAGATGTAGGCTTAGGAAAACAGATGGACAGACAAACCAACATCACTGTCTTTGGGACACCAGGTGCATTGCAGGAGAGAGTTGTGCATTGTGGTCGTACCTGGCAGACAGACTCTGGTGATGGGAGGCTGAGTGGCCGCAGGGGACCTCCTGAGGAAAGACAGAACATGCACAGCATATCAGTATAGATATGAAATACATTCTGATAGTCCTACATCACATCGTAACATTGTGCTATGGCCAACCTTATCTGGTAAGACTATATAGGTTAAGTAACTCTACATGAGGAGAGACAGAGGAAGACAGAGGAGAGGATTACAGAGGAGATGATTACAGAGGAGAGGAGAGGAAGACAGAGGAGAGGAGAGACAGAGGAGAGGAGAGGAGAGACAGAGGAGAGGAAGACAGAGGAGAGGAGAGACAGAGGAGAATAAGAATGAGGCCAACATCTGTGAGGATTACAGAGAGAAAAACTGAAAGGAGTGTGTGTGTGAGAGAGAGAGAGAGAGAGAGAGAGAGAGAGAGAGAGAGAGAGAGAGAGAGAGAGAGAGAGAGAGAGAGAGAGAGAGAGAGAGAGAGAGAGAGAGAGAGAGAGAGAGAGAGAAAGGCAGGTAAATGAGGAATAAAAGGTGAATTGCTCTCAAAGCACATCTGCCTGATCTGATCTGTGTGCGAGTTTGTGTGTGTGTGTGTGTGTGTGTGTGTGTGTGTGTGTGTGTGTGTGTGTGTGTATGTGTGTGTATGCCTGCATGCAAGTATGTGTGTGTGTGTGAGTGTGTGTGTGACTATTTGTGTGCATTCGAGCATTCGAAACATGTGTGCATGACATGTGTGCATGTCGCGTGTGTGTGTGTGTGTGTGTGTGTGTGTGTGTGTGTGTGTGTGTGTGTGTGTGTGTGAGAGAGCTGAATGTAGGTCAGGGAGGCTTTGGGTTTTCAATAAGGCAGGCTGTTCAATACAAGCTTTTTATGAACAGAGCTTGTATTCCAGTATCTTTACAGCATGCTAGACACAGAAGTCCCAGCCTGAGTCCCAGTCTGAGTCCCAGTCCCAGTCTGAGTTCCAGTCCCAGTTTGAGTCCCAGTTTGAGTCCCAGTCTGAGTCCCAGTCTGAGTCCCAGTCTGAGTCCCAGTTTGAGTCCCAGTTTGAGTCCCAGTCTGAGTCCCAGTTTGAGTCCCAGTCTGAGTCCCAGTCTGAGTCCCAGTCTGAGTCCCAGTTTGAGTCCCAGTTTGAGTCCCAGTCTGAGTCCCAGTCTGAGTCCCAGTTTGAGTCCCAGTCTGAGTCCCAGTTTGAGTCCCAGTTTGAGTCCCAGTTTGAGTCCCAGTCTGAGTCCCAGTCTGAGTCCCAGTCCCAGTCCCAGTCTGAGTCCCAGTCTGAGTCCCAGTCTGAGTCCCAGTCTGAGTCCCAGTTTGAGTCCCAGTCTGAGTCCCAGTCTGAGTCCCAGTCTGAGTCCCAGTCTGAGTCCCAGTCCCAGTCTGAGTCCCAGTCTGAGTCCCAGTTTGAGTCCCAGTCTGAGTCCCAGTCTGAGTCCCAGTCTGAGTCCCAGTCTGAGTGGATTCCTTCTAGAGGAGGATGTTCTGCACTACATAATAAGGCATACAGGAATATGATTCATGCATAACCTATAATGTGTGCCTTCCGTTTTAGTCATTTCAGACAGGCTTATCACAAATATGACTTAACATGCACAATATAATCATTTACATAAATGGCAGCTGAAATCAGGTTGAACTTACTCATATAAATGACGTACTTCAACCAATTAAAATGAGATAAGTATTTGGTTTATTTGACTAAAATAGGGATGATGTGTGTCAGTGATAATGGGGTAGTTTTCCCCTATCACCCCACAGCTAACCTGCTTAACAAAGGGTGCAAACAGTGTCCTAATAGCTTTGACGTAGTTAAAGTGTTTTCATGAGGGAAAAGAGAAACCATGCGTTTAACATCCTGCTGTGCAGTGCACCACCACTCTCCTCTCTCCTGGCGTTGTCATTATACTTAGATGGAAAACACAAGGAGGAGAAGGAATCTGGGGTCTCATGGAAACCTGGGAGAATAATAAGAAATGTTCTAAGCTCTGTTTTCTGAGTTCTTTGTCCTAAGTTCTGTGTTCTGAGTTCTGTGTTCTAAGCTCTAAGTTCTGAGTTCTGTGTTCTGAGTTCATGTGTTCTGCAGCCTGTGGATAGCGCAGACGGAGAAGGGCAACATCTTATGAGTTCGAACCCAACTTTGTCAAGCATTTCACGATAAAGTCTATACCAGTTGTATTCGGTGCATGTGACAAATTTGATTTCATTTGATATCATGATGTGTTGAACTGTGAAAATCTCCAACAAGACAAGGCTATGAGTGGGTTGAATAGGTAGCAACTGCCCTCTTGTGGATGGAAACACAAACTACAGCACATTTACAGCTGTTGTGTATTGTCCTACATAGCAGACATGAGACTCATTTGTATTGTACCTTTATTTATGCATAATTCATTAGGTAATAGTCTTAATCCGTCAGACCAGCAATAACACCAGACACTTACTTGTTTGAAGCACATTGGACATTGGTCAGGACAGTGAAGTTGTTTCTTACACTTCGAAGGCTTGCGAGGACCTGGACAGAAAGAGGACATGTTTAGCCATTACTTACACCAGAAAGTATGGAAAGACACTGAGATGGTCTGAATGTAGGTGTGTTAGCCACTGGGTTAAAGGACAGGTGAGCTGGGATCATATTTACCTGAGCAAAAGGCGTTACTATCAGGTCATCACCATGTCTGTAAACACAAACAACAACATGTCAACAACACATCCTGAACATCATTCAGAAAGCATTCCTAAGACTGTTAACAGTGTCATACAAACGTCACTTTTAATGGGATCAATCAGTCCATTGTTTCAACACCAGGGGAAAGAATGTTACTTTAAATCACATCCAGTGAGGTAGTCATTATGAAAGTATGTGTCAGTTAGTTATGAGTAACAAAGGTCCCAATTCCCTAAACTGCCATTGAGGACAAACAGGCATCTTGTGTCTGACCCACAGCCAAAAATACCCATATGTACCCCACGGTCAAATTACCCATATGTACTCCACAGCCAAATTACCCATATGTACCCAACAGCCAAATTACCCATATGTACCCCACAGCCAAATTACCCCTACCTACCCACCCAACAGCCAAATTACCAATACGTACCCCACAACCAAATTACCCCTACGTACCACATAGCCAAATGACCCATATGTACCCCACAGACAAATTACCCATAGGTACCCCACAGCCAAATTATCCCTACGTACCCCATAGCCAAATGACCCATAGGTACCCCACAGCCAAATTATCCCTACGTACCCCATAGCCAAATTACCCATATGTACCCCACAGACAAATTATCCCTACGTACCCCATAGCCAAATTACCCCTACGTACCCCACAGCCAAATTACCCCACGTACCCCACAGCCAAATTACCAATATGTACCCCACAGCCAAATTACCCCTACGTACCCCACAGCCAAATTACCCCTACGTACCCCACATCCAAATGACCCCTACGTACCCCACAGCCAAATGACCCCTACGTACCCCACAGCCAAATGACCCCTACGTACCCCACAGCCAAATTACTCCTACAATGGTTCTTCTTTTAAAAGTTGTGTCATACTGCAGCACAGCTTGGAGGATGCTGCGGTATGGTACAGCATGTTATAGTGCATGACGTCATAGTATTTTACTGTCAGCCGTTAATGTCGTTGATGCTCGTTGAAACCACCAGAGGGCATCTTTGAGGGTGTCTTTTTTAAGCTTGTGTACTTTCTGAAGCTCGCTTACTTTCCCAAATAATGCTAAAGAGGTCCATGCAGGTCAGACATCTTGGTTGCTATACCCTATCTGAAAGAGCATAACAAGTTAATTAATGTAGTTGACGTGAAGCAGCCACAGCCTCAGCTACTATAGCAGAGAAATACATCTTGACTTAGTACCATGTTTTTTTAATCACCTTTCTAAACAAAATATGAATGTATTTCTTTGTGATTGTGTGTATTAAATTGATTTATTTAGACTGGCGGCTATTGGTAGGCTACTTGTTGAGTCCCAGATATTCTACTGTTAATAGGCATACAGCGCAGCAGACCTTCATAGTGCTTTAAGGATGAAACATTCTGAGTACGTTTTTGTCTTTTATGATATTTATCTTAATGTCTTAGAGTGTAAAATACACATGTTTAGGTAAATTCAGGGACAGGTGGGTTCAAGGTTTTTATTGAAATGAAATGGAGCTGTAGGACTAAGAGTCCTGTTTACTGTAGCTGTCTTAACATAACTTACATTCGTGCATTTGTGTATGCCATCACCCCAGACAGCACACATACATCTCGCCAACGTCTGCCCCATGTATACACGATACATCGGGCTGATGTAGTATGGAGAACGTTTGCACATTGACAAGATGTCGCTGAGATGTCGCCATTAGATCTCATTTGCTTGGATTACGCATGTCAAAGCTGCTAAATTATACTGGCAATAAAAAAAAAAACTATATGATTAACATTTTAGCAGACGAAGATTGAAGATAGTGTCAAGTTTACCAGGCTATTGCTATACCATCAAGTTCTTAAAATAACTCCAGCATAGAGAAAGGAGCCTTGGATAATTAAACAATAAATAAAACGCAACATGTCGGCTAAAGCAATTGAATTCAGGAATTAATTCAACTGTTTTTAATCCTGGCTGTACTAAAATTACAAATTACTAAAGACTATATGGGATTGATTATAATTTGTTTGTCAATTATTATTGTATTTGTTGTGTTTACATTGTTCGAAATGGTCAGAAAACCGATTAATCACACATACTGTAAAAAGCACGCAGGGCTTGTCCTCCTACCCTCCTTGATCTCCTTCTTCATGCCAATATCATTAGTAGGGAAACATCCATTAAACATCCATTAATACAACCATTAAACATCCATTAAACATCAATTAAACATCCACTAAACATCCTTTAATACATTTCAGGTCCCTAAAAATGTTAATTAACTTGGCAAGAGTCTTTCTTCCTGCTAATAGCCCATCATGGGTGAATGGCTTCTTTTGTATTCCAATGTATTGAATGAATGTATTAATTACAGTCATTTACCATTCTCATTCTCTGAGTGGAAACGTGTTTTGCAGAGTTCACAACCTCCTACACTTATGAAAAACAAGTGTTTGAAAACATGTTTTCAAAATGCCTCCAGCTCACATTGTAAAGTGGAGGGTGACGTGGTGATAGCCTGTAGCTTGCACTTGAATGGTGAATTGGCGGCGTGCTTCAATTACCAGTTGAGAAATAAAAATAGACACAAAGGACAATTTAACTCCACTAAATTATGCAAATTATTCTATAGACCGATAAGTATGATGGTCAAATGTATTTACACCCAGAAATTAGAGACAGACATTGTGGGATTTTTGTAGGGTGAATTATTATGTGGATTATAATAAATTGACATATTTGTAGCGTTTGTCATTGTATCTGGATTAGCTATTATGATTAGCTATTATGCGGGTTCGGCTGGCTATTGTCCAATGTAATGGCTATCTTTTCTACTGGTCCTGTGATGCTCAGCCGGTAGAGCATGGCGCTTGCAATGCCATGTTTTCAAAATGCCTCCAGCTGTCCATCACTATTGTAAACCGAGAACTGTATTCTAAAAAATAAAAACACAGCATCTACAGTGGTAGAAAAATATTATTGAATTAGATTATTATTATTTTTTAATCTGTTTCAAAATGCATATGTTATTATAGGCTAATGTGTGATGGCCTGGTTGAGGCTTGGCCCCAGACTCCCACTAGAGGGGGTGGGAGAGCCACAATCAGGCCATCACATTAGTGATTAGGGGAAGTCATGATCCCCAATCAGAGACAGCTGTCTAGGGTTGTCTCTGATTGGGGATAGTATTTAGGCACCTGTGTGTGGATCATTGTTTTGGTCCTGCTTGTCTGCATTGTGTTTCAGAGAGCAAGTAAGTCACTGTGTTTTTGTTAGACTCTCCTTTATTATTTTTGGGAACTTATATGTTAATAAGTTAAAATAAAAAGGATGTCACTCCACGAGCGCTCCGTGTATCGTCCCTTAACTACGCACCGTGACATAATGTGCATTGTGACAAAAACCAACCCGACAATGAGATGTTTACTGTAGCCTACATAGTAAACATAGTAAAGTGCCTAATTCCTTAGATAAGGGAGAGGCTTGCTGAAATGATGTCCATTCCGTCTGTTCTCTTTGTTCGCAATTAAAAAATTCAGAGATAAACAGCAAAAAAGAAAATATGGTAACTTTGTTAGTGTTAGGGGCGGAGTTTAGGGCGGGGTGAAGAGTACTGGAAAGGTGTGTCTCCAGGTTACAATAGGCCATCAGTATACAGCAGACCTCCTATTGTCCTCACTTTGACTATGCTGTAGCGCATACTGTAGCACAGTGACCAGGATCTCTATTCAGTTAAGTGAGCAGATTAGGGCTGTCAGGAGGAATGGAAAATCTACTGGAGACAATTCAAAAATACTGTTAGACTTGGGGATTACGGTCACGGACAGTGCTATTCGCAAACACTATCGTCAGATTTTATTTTTATTTAACCAGGCAAGTCAGTTAAGAACAAATTCTTATTTAAAATGAGGGCCTACACTGGTCAAACTCGGACAACACTGGGCCAATTGTGCGCCGCCCTATGGAACTCCTAATCACGGCCGGTTGTGATACAGTTTGGATGCCCGTGTTACGCCAAACGGGAAAGCCCAGGAAAATGAAGAGGTACAGTCGGCTACAGTACTGTACAGTAGGCCTAATAATGCAAAAAAATAATGCTTAAATAAATCTACTGCTGGTCTTTACTGTCTGCTGCACATTGTTACATTGTATTCCATTTCCAGCCAGACTATTCAAGCCATCGACTCACTGATGGATGAAGATGATGAGCGATCGGCAAAGGCCATCTGGAGTCTGACATCACGGCACAACATCAACATCGCTCTAATCACAGTCAGAAGACAGTTGAGGAAACTTGAGTGGACTTATGGAAAGACTCGGTACCCCACATTACCCCTACGTACACCACAGACAAATTACCTCTACATACCCCACAGCCAAATTACCCCTATGTACCCAACAGACAAATGAACCCTATGTACCCCACAGAAAAATTATCCCTAGGTACCCTACAGCCAAATTACCTCTACATACCCCACAGCCAAATTACCTCTACATACCCCACAGCCAAATTACCTCTACATACCCCACAGCCAAATTACCTCTACATACCCCACAGCCAAATTACCTCTACATACCCCACAGCCAAATTACCTCTACATACCCCACAGCCAAATTACCCCTACATACCCCACAGCCAAATTACATTCCCGTCAGAGCTCAATGGCGTCTTGCATAATACTGGCTTATAGGACATTGTTACATAAAGACATTAAGCAATAAAAAAACTGTTTTATTGCTTACAAATTCATTAATAAGGAACACTTATTCTATTGGAATGTAATGTTGTTAGGTAAAATATGTTCCTGGTTAAAGAAAGCTTCTTTCCACTGTTCTGTGTTTGGAGTCATTCTATTATCAGCTCATCATCTTTGGTAATTGGTATTAGTATTTTATTAGGCTCCCATTAACTGTTGCGAAACATGACATAATACCGAACATTAATGGACAAGAACAGCTCAAGGACAGAACTACATACATTTTAAAATGGCACACGTAGCCTACATATCAATACATTCACACAAACTATCTAAGTCAAATAGGGGAGAGGCGTTGTGCCGTGAGGTGTTGCTTTATCTGTTTTCTTCTTTGATCTTTTCTGATACCGAATATCCTCTTCTGTAACAATTTTTCCACTTACAGTATCTTTTGGGTCATTATTAGTGGAGTTGGTACCAGGGGACATGGATCGAACATAATGGAACACACTGAAACAAACTGATCAGAAAAACCAGATCACTTCATGGTGTGTGTGTGTGTGTGTGTTTGTGTAAGAATTGTGCGTGTGTGCACTTGTGTGATAACTTACAGTTCGGATGCGATGGAGGAGTTTCGAGACATGGACTTGGGCGAAAGTTCGTAGTCACTGTCCGAGCGGTAGAGGAAGGACTCTCTGCGCTGGTTGTGTCCAGGGAAGTTGGTGTGTAAGACCAGGCCTGACCCGGGAGACGCTGACGGGTCCAACGGACTGCAGCTGGCTGACGGGCCATTCTCCACGTCAAAGCTGCAACACAATACATAGAAAACATAATGTTACTAACAAAGTTACTACATCTATCTTTTCTACTGGTCCTGTGACGCTCAGCCGGTAGAGCGTGGCGCTTGCAATGCCAAGGGTCGTTGGTTTGATTCCTGCTGGGGCCACCAACACAGTAAATGCATGTGAGTTTTTCTATGTAATCTAATTCTAAAGTTCCTCTAATTTCAGGTCTGCAGAAAACTCTCCATTACGAAGATGGTCTGACATACAGAGAGCATGAGAATGGTTTACAATTGGGATGATGTTACACTGAAAGAATATTATGGAATGGCAACTTTCCATCATTGGTTTGCAGGTGTGTCAACGGAGACAGATAACATAGGGAATAGGATCAGCCTTGTAAAAAAACAAGTTGCTGTATCATACCAAACAATGACATCACTGTTCATGTGAGTACTCTTTGACATCACTGTTCATGTGTTCTCCGTGACATCGAGATTGAATTCCAGTCATGGACAGGGTTGTGACACATAATGAAACTCTAGGCCTAACTGACAAAACCTGGGGGGGGGGGGGGGGGATTAAATGATGACACAGATGTTGATATTCCTAACAGAACAGGGGTGGAGGGTAAGAGAGAGGGCTCTTGACAAAAAGTCCCGGGAGAGAGATCATGTTTCTGGAAAGTCAAGGTTTTCCCAGAGAAGGAGAGGGGGCGTAGAGGGAGGGAGGGAGGGAGGGAGAGAGAGGGGGAAGTGAGCGGTGACTTCTGTGACTTGTCACTGTGACTTCTGTGACCTGTCACTACAGGAGGCTCCGCAAAGAGGAGGGGAGAAGTCTTCTGACGCACACATACAAGAGACCACCAATCAGAGTTTAGAGGAGACAAACAATTAAAACACACAGTTTGAGTCAGGAAACCAGCCTGGGGCCACATATGTATGTTTGTGATCTGTGTAAGAGGGCGGCAGGTAGCCTAGTGGTTAGAGCGTTGGGCCAGTAACCAAAAAGTCGCTGGTTTGAATACCCGAGCTGACAAGGTAAAAAAAACCTGTCAATGTGTCCTTGAGCAAGGCACTTAACCCTAACTTGCTCCAGTGTCTGACCCTGTAGGTAGGCTGTCATTGCAAATAAGAATTTGTTCTTAACTGACTTTCCTAGTTAAATAAAGGTTAAAAATAATAATTTACAATGTCAGCCCACACTGGCCAAACTCAGACGACACTGGGCCAATTGTACGCCGCCCTACAGGACTCCCAATCATGGGCAGTTGTGATACAGTTTGGATTCAAACCAGGTTGTCTGTAGTGTCTTAGACCACTGCGCCACTTGGGAGCTATCTCTCTCTCTCTCTCTCTTTCCAGTTCACACAGATTAAATACATTAAACGTGACAAAACACTTACTTTATGATCTAAACAAACGCCTCAGGGTTCGCTTTGACCTCTGATGGAAACAACAGGACCTACGCACACACACGCCACAGGCTGTGCTGGGACCAATAATTGCCGTATTAGAGATAAGTAATCTTATAAAAAGCATTACATAAGGTTATTGGGGCTAAGGCTTGGGAACTATACCGTAGGGCATCAGAAACACACTACTACTACACCCTTATTAAGTAAACAGTAAGCTAAATATCAACTCTGTTTGGACAGTGTGGGGCAATGTTGTTTCTTTAAGGGTTTACTTACATTTAAGAGGATAACATTGGTTAAATATAACTTGCCAGAATATTAGGGGTTTATCAAATGTAATCAAAAGGGGAAAAACAATTTATGTGCTCTAAAGAAGGGTGGGGCATATAAAACTCCAACGTGATTGGTTTGGGCAGGTATAAGGTTCCTCATATACAGTGCCTTTAGAAAGTATTCACACCCCCTTTTCCACATTATGTTGTGTTACAAGGTGAGATTAAAATGGATTTCAATGTCATTTTTTTGTCAACGATCACAGGAGTTTCGTCACAGTATAGCGCTGCTTGGTCCCGTGCTGGTGGGATATTCTGTCACGATCGGGTATATGGAAAGTAATTAGTCATCTTTATTTGGACTAACTTTGAAAAACATGAAACATGACCGCAATGTGAGCATGCGCTCAACAGGAACTAAAACACTTCAATATCCCACATTGCAGGTGGGAAAGCAGGCAACATAAATAGGATCCCCAATTAGAGACAACGCTTAGCAGCTACCTCTAATTGGGGACCAAACACAAAACTACATAGAGTTTAACAGAACTCTAATGTCAGGCCCTGACCGTGACAAACATAGAGAAGCCAGAGGCCTCCCTACGGTCAGGACCTGACACTCAATTTCTTATTTTACTAGTGGTCACCCCAAACTAGCAATTTATTGTCCTGGATTTTGGAGAGACAGGACTCCCTATGGTTTCAGACTGAAGCTCAGTTTAGACATCCTTTACCTCTGAAGAATCAGTGAATTGTGAATTTAAATTGTGAATCAGTTTAAACACATTTGTGATACCAGTTAGACCTTCACTATGTACAACACATTTAGTAGTTTGGCGCCGCCCTGAGTGGTCGCCTGTTAAGCAGCTCCCGTTGTTCGTGCATTAATTGTTGTTTTAGTTCGTTTTCTTTCGTCTATTTTCTTTAGTTTTATTTTTTATTTTGCTACAGTCGAACTATAACAGTTCAGGATTATGGATTTTATGGATTTTATCGCAGCTGAACGTCGACAGGAGTCGTCAACTGTTATTGTTTACAGCAGAGCCCAGCTCCTGGATTTAGCCCACGCAGCGCTGCTGCTCCCCAGGGAAAAGTTTGATATTCCGGACGAATTGAAAAGACGACGCCGTGGATGCAGGGCGGGATTGAAATGTAAGGCAAAGCGGAGGAGGTTCAAGTACAAGCCGGCTATACCATCTATTATTATGGGCAATGTTAGGTATCTACATAACAAGATGGATGAGTTGGCGGGACTTGTTCGTGGACAAAGGATTTATCGGGAAACGAGCCTAATGTGTTTTACTGAGACTTGGCTGAACGGTAACATCCCCATACAGAACGTCACTATCGACGGTTTCCAGACCATCACAGCGGACAGGGATCGCGTCTCTTCCGGTAAGAGTAAGGGTGGTGTGCTGGCTTTATTAGTTAACAACAGATGGTGTCATCCGAAACATATTACTCTTAAGGAACAGTTTTGTAGCCCGGACATTGAACTGCTAGCCGTTAGCCTGAGACCCTACTATTTGCCGAGGGAATTCACGGCGGCCATTGCTGTTATTGTTTACATCCCGCCCTCTGCTGACGCAAACGCAGCGTGTGACGTCATCCACTCTGTTATCGCGAGGTTACAGACAGCGCATCCCAGTGCTTTTTTTGCCATTTCGGGGGATTTTAACCATGCATCTCTCTCTTCAACGCTGCCCACGTTCAAACAGTTCGTGAAGTGCCCAACCAGGAATAATAAAACTCTGGACTTGTTATATGCTAATGTGAAGGATGCATACAACTCCACTGCACTCCCTCCCCTCGGTAGATCGGATCACGACCTTGTCCACCTCACCCCACTCTACAGGCCTATGGTCCAACAGCAGCCTGCTACCACCAGGACTATTAGGAGATGGTCCCCAGAGGCGAATGAGGCCCTACAGGACTGCTTTGAAACAACAGACTGGGATGTGCTCTGTGAGGCTCATGGGGAGGACATCGATGGACTCACTGACTGCATAACAGACTATATTAATTTTTGTGTAGACAACACTGTACCCACCAGGAAGGTACGCTGTTTCCCAAACAATAAACCCTGGGTCACCAGCGACCTGAAGGCCCTGCTGAATGAGAAGAAGAGGGCCTTCAAGGAGAAGGACAAGGACAAATTGAAATGCGTCCAGAGGGAGCTGAAGTTGCGGATTGCTGAGGGGAAGAGAGTGTATAAGGAAAAGATGGAGGACAAGCTGAGGCAGAGCCAGGTGAGAGAGGTGTGGAAGGGTATGAGAAATATCACTGGCTTCAAAAAGTCAAACAGTGGGCAGACGGAGGGGACCCAGGACAGAGCCAATGAGCTGAACCAATTTTTTAACAGGTTCGATACTGGCCCTGTCCACCTCCCCTCCAGCTCCCCAGACCACACACCCTCACGGCTATCCCACCCCCACTTTGCTCACAGCACCTCTGCTGAGACAATCAGTGACCCCACCTCCGCCCCTGCCCCCCCTGGACTGATCCTCAACACCCCCCTTCCCCCCACCTCCCCACCTGGGCTGGCTTTCACCACCAACCAAGTGAAGAGAGAGCTGGAGAGACTACACCAGTGGAAAGCGGCGGGCCCTGATGGCATCAGCCCAAGGGTGCTGAGGGTCTGTGCTGACCAACTGTGTGGAATACTCCAGCGTCTTTTCAACCTTAGCCTGAGCCTAGAAAGGGTCCCTGTGCTGTGGAAAACATCCTGCCTCGTCCCAGTGCCCAAGAAGGCACACCCCACTGTCCTGAATGACTTCAGACCTGTAGCGCTAACATCCCACATCATGAAGACCCTGGAAAGGTTAGTCCTCGCTCACCTCAGACCCCTGGTGTGTTCATCAATGGACCCCCTGCAGTTTGCATACCAGCGCAACATTGGGGTGGATGATGCAATCATCTACCTTCTGCAGAGGGCCTACTCTCACCTGGACAATGCAGGTTGCACTGTGAGGGTCATGTTTTTTGACTTCTCCAGTGCCTTCAATACCATTCAGCCCCTGCTACTGGGTGAGAAGATGAGGAGGATGAAAGTGGAAGCACCCTTAGTCTCCTGGGTCACGGACTACCTGACCGGTAGGCCACAATTTGTGCGACTATAGAGCTGTGTGTCAGAACGGGCAGTTAGCAACACAGGGGCCCCCCAGGGTACGGTCCTGTCCCCCTTCCTGTTCACCCTCTACACCTCAGACTTCAGATATAACTCTGAAACATGCCACCTACAGAAGTTCTCGGATGACTCTGCTATTGTAGGGTGCATCAGGGGTGGGCAGGAGGAGGAGTACAGGAGCACAATCAGTGACTTTGTGTTGTGGTGTGAGCAGAACCACCTTCAGCTCAACATCAGCAAAACTAAGGAGATGGTGGTGGACTTCAGGAGAACCAAGGCACAACTGACTGCAGTCCCTATAAAGGGGATGGATGTGGAAATGGTTGAGTCATACAAGTTCCTGGGTGTCCATATGGACAACAGACTGGAATGGGCTGGTAACACCGGGGCCCTGTACCAAAAGGGCCAGAGCCGACTCTACTTTCTGAGGAGGCTCAGGTCCTTCAACGTGTGCAGTAAACTACTGCATACCTTCTACCAGTCTGTGGTGGCCAGTGCCATCTTTTTTGCAGTGGTGTGCTGGGGAGCAAACATCAAAGCCGGTGATGCTTCTCGGGTAAATAAGCTGATCAGGAAGGCTAGCTCTGTCCTGGGGATGAGCCTTGACACTCTAGAGGAGGTGGCGGAGAGACGGATCCTGGCCAAACTGCTGGCCATCATGGACAACGTCACCCACCCTCTGCACGCTATGGTTATGACGCAGAGGAGCACTTTCAGTCACAGACTGATCCCACCACGGTGTGCCAGAGAGCGCTACAGGAGGTCCTTCCTGCCGGCGGCTATGAGACTGTATAATGCCTCACCGGGGTGCCGTGCCGTCGGCAACATAGATCTGGAACTGTTGGGGTGCTAGGACCTAGTTTAACAATTATGCATCCATCCGTGAGTAACTCTGGTCCGTCAGCACTCATCCACTCAGGACCTATTTATTCATACAGGTCTGTATATACATACTCATGTACAGTTGTTATATTATATCACATGCAATATTGTAAGTAATTATTGGACGTAGGCATTCACTCAGGAATGCATATTAGTATCCTGCCAGTTGCACCTTTTCTCATTGCTTTTAG
The DNA here is from genome assembly GCA_023634145.1 of Thymallus thymallus. NCBI lineage: Eukaryota > Metazoa > Chordata > Actinopteri > Salmoniformes > Salmonidae > Thymallus > Thymallus thymallus. Next base: position 9,847,064 of record CM042393.1, on the reverse strand, counting down.
TATATCGAATGTGCAATAAGTGCAGTTGTCTGTAATTAAACCCTGCGCACTAAGGACTGTATTTTTAAGGGAATTACTATTATTACCCCAAATGATATCATACACACATTTAGCTATTAAAGTATCTCTTCCTGTCATTTACCTGTACAGTTTGTGTAAACATGCAAGTATTCACTTATCTGTAAATATAACTGTATACCTAACTGTACAGCTAATTTAACCATGCAAAATTTTCACTTACCTGTTCATTTAGCCAGTCTTTCTATTAGTAAACTATTATTACCCTCGCTCATATCATACGCATTTTTAGCTACTGAAGTATTTCTCTGCCATCGACCTGTATAGTATAGTTAACCATCCAACATCCACCAATGTTGTGTACATATTCAGCCAACCACCCATACTATGCAATGTCCTTTTATAGCTTTTTTTTGCACTCCAGATATCTTGTATTTCTATACTTTTTCATACTGCCGCTCTATGTATCATGTACCGTGTATCTGTCTTTTGTGTACTTTCGTTGTGGCATTTTGCACCTGCCCTGTGTTTTGTTGTAGCTGCTTGACAATGAAATTTCCCCCCCGGGGGATCAATAAAGTACCTATCTATCTATCTATCTATCTATCTATCTATCTATCTATCTATCTATCTATCTATCTATCTATCTATCTATCTATCTATCTATCTATCTATCTATCTATCTATCTATCTATCTATCTATCTATCTATCTATCTATCTATCTATCTATCTATCTATCTATCTATCTATCTATCTATCTATCTATCTATCTATCTATCTATCTATCTATCTAATGGCATGGGCAGACTTTAGAAAGCATTTCAAACAGGCATTCTTTACTTGCACCTAACCCTGACATGCCCAATGTGTTCTCAAAGGTCGACATCTATAAGTGGCGCTCACTGGGTGACGTTCGCTGACTTGTTTCATAGTGGATCGAATACAATGAAGTAATTTATCGAAATCCATATTGAATACAACATCCCTGGTACAGATTTTGTTAGGTATCTTGAAACCAGAAATTGCATCTTTATGTTTATCAAAGAAGGAAAGCTGAGATCTCAGTTGTCAGAAGTTGAAGAATTAATAACCGCATCTATATCTATCAATTGAATAATTGCTAAAATGTAGTATACATTATCCAGACAATGTGAATCCACCTTTATCCCTCTTCAACGGCTGTGTAAAAAACTATTTAGGCAAGGAATTTGATGAGGAGTTATGGCTGGATATCTGTAATAAGATCCACTACCTATTTACTAGTCCAAAAAACAGATTCAGTACAGATTCATTTTCAACTTTTATCTTACCACTGTTAAATTAAACAGTTCATAGACACCACCAAATAGCCTGAAACGTAGGACAGATAAAGGATGTTTTTTTTGCACCTATTCTGGTACTGGAATAAGCTAATGGATTTCTGGTGCTCTATTCATACAGCCTCTCAGATCATTTTAGATATAGAATTGGTACAATCCCCAAGACTTTACCTCACATGTCGAATAATATGCTTAACTCAGACAAGGTTGCTGATAATTGTTTCATACTTTGCAAATGTATTCTTGTGTGTTGAAAAAATGTAAACTCACTCACACAAAAAATAAAGGATGCCACAGCACAGACAGCACAGACAGACTCATGACTCGCTGTATGAGTGAGGTAATAACTGACTAATGTGATGCCAAAGTCCCATGACATGCAGATGGTCACAGGCCCCTGCACTAAGCCTTCACTTCCTATCCACAGCATCACTGGAATGTTCCCAATGTATAGGACACTCCCTACTTAGATTAACATATCTTCATCTCTTTTCTACATCAAAGCTAGAATGTACACTGAGTACAACCCATTAAGGACACCTGCTCTTTCCATGACATAGACTGACCATGTGAAAGCTACGATCCGTTCAATCAGTGTAGATGAAGAGGAGGAGACAAGTTAAAGAAGGATTTTTAAGCCCTGAGACAATTGAGACATGGATTGTGTATGTGTGCAAAAATATTGAAGTGCCTTTGAACGGGGTATGGTAGTAGATGCCTGGCCCACCGGTTTATGTCAAGAACTGCAACGCTTTTTCACACTCAACAGTTTCCCGTGTATATCAAGAATGGTCCACCACCCAAAGGATATCCAGCCAACGTGACACAACTCTGGGAAGCATTGGAGTCAACATGGGCCAGCATCCCTGTGGAACACTTTCGACACCTTGTAGAGTCCATGCCTTAATGAATTGAGACTGTTCTCAAATGGGGGGTGCAACTCAATATTAGGAAGGTGTTCCTAATGTTTGGTATACTCAGTGTATAGAATTAAGCCTGCCCCATTACCCAAAACATCAGCCCAAGATGGACACCAGATTGAGTCATAAGACTGACTGAACACAACAAAGCGGGGAGAGTATTTTACAGAGAAAGAGAGAGAGCGAGAGAGATAAAGAGTCAGAAATAAACTGAGAAAGAGAGAACATTTTGTACCATTCCCTCGATCCATCATTACAGCAGGTTAAAAAAATCCTGTTTTCTGACTAGATCCAGGAAGTATTTATCCAACATGTTGGCTGACGCAGGTGAGCAAAAGCCAAATCCCTTATTGCAGGGATTAAATTATGAACTTTGTGGGAAGAAGGGGTCAGGATTACACTACATCCAGGAAGCATGGCCATGATTGGCATGCGACGTGTGAACCTCCGCTGAGGGTACCAGAGTCATGGAGTATGGTGACATGGATGTGACGGAAACATTAAACATACATGGTTCAATCAGCTCTGGGAGCCTGAGTAGGGAACATCAGCTCGACTGGCACTGGATACACAAATGCAAAATGAAGGATGCCAAACTGACTGTGAAAGGGGGAGTTCACAGTTTTTGCTTACTACGTGACATGACCAGAAAAACTCTGGGCCCTAGTTATAGCCCAACCTGCACACTCCTTTCAGGAGAAAGGAGTGTGTAGGTTGGAGAAGTGAGGATGAGGAGAAAAGGTGTACAGTAGAAATCATCATTTCCAGTAAGTATTAAGTATTGTCACTGTTCTGCAAAAGCTATCAGGAAGTCCAATCAAATCAAATTAAAATGTATTGGTCACATACACGTGGTTAGCAGAAGTTATTGTGGGTGTGGCGAAATGCTTGTGCTTCTAGCTCCAACAGTGTAGTCTAACAAGTAATATCTAACAGTTTCACAACATATACCCAAATACACATAAATCTAAGTAAGAAAGGATTGAGAATATACAGATAAGTCTGAGATTAGACAGATACAGTGGCATAGTAAGATTTATAGTATACAGTATACACATAAGAGGTTGAGTGACTAAGATACCGAAGAAGAGTATAGCGTACAGTTTAGACATATGAGATGAGTAGTGCAAGATACGGAAACATTATTAAAGTGACTAGTGTTTCATCCTTAAGTGGCCTGTGATTTCTAATATATGTCTATAGGCAGCAGTCTCTGATGTACAAGAGATGGTTGTTTAGCAGTCAGTGGTGAAGTATAGAGTACAATACAGTATATACATATGAGATGGGTGATGCCTTATGTACACACAAATTGAGTGACTAAGATACTGTAGAATAGTGTAGAGTGCAGTTTATACATAGAGATGAGTGATGCAGATACGGATACATTATTAAAGTGGCTAGTGTTCTATTCCTTAAAGTGGCATGTGATTTCTAATCAGTGTCTATAGGCAGCCACCTCTGGTGTGTTAGTGATGGCTGTTTAACAGTCTGATGGCCTTGAGATGGAAGCTGTTTTTCAGTCTCTCTGTCCAAGCTTTGATGCACCTGACCTCGCCTTCTCGGTGATAGCGGGGTGAACAGGCAGTGGCTCGGATGGTTGATGTCTTTGATGATCTTTTTGGCCTTTCTGTGGCAACAGGTGTTGTAGGTGTCCAGGAGGCAGGAAGTTTGCCCCCAGTAATGCGTTGGGCAGACCGCACCGCCCTCTGGAGAGCTTTGCGGTTATGGGCGGTGCAGTTGCCTTACCAGGCGGTGATGCAGCCCGACAGAATGCTCTCAATTGTGCATCAGTAGAAGTTTGGAGGGTTTTGGGTGATAAGCCACATTTCTTTAGCCTCCTGAGGTTGAAGAGGTGCTGTTGCGCCTTCTTCACCACACTGTCTGTGTGGGTGGACCATTCCAGCTTGTCAGTGATGTGGATCGGGGGGTGCACCCTCTGCTGTTTCCTTAAGTCCACAATCATGTCCTTAGTTTTGCTGACTTTGAGTTAGAGGTTATTTTTCTGGCACCACACTCCCAGAGCCCTCACCTCCTCCCTGTAGGCTGTCTCGTCGTTGTTGGTAATCAAGCCTACTACTGTTGTGTCGTCTGCAAACTTGATGATTGAGTTGGAGGCGAGCTTGGCCACGCAGTCATGGGTGAACAGGGAGTACAGGAGTGGGCTGAGCAAGCACCGTTGTAGGGCCCCAGTGTTGAGGATCAGCGAGGAAGAGATGTTGTTTCCTACCTTCACCACCTGGGGGCGATCCGTCAGGAAGTCCAGGATCCAGTTGCAAAGGGGGGGGGGGGGGGATGGTGGTGGTTCAGACCCAGGGACTCGAGCTTGATGATGAGCTTGGAGGGTACTATGGTGTTGAATGCTGAGCTATAGTCAATGAAAAACATTCTTACATAGGTATGCCTCTTATCCAGATGGGTTAGGGCAGTGTGTAATGTGGTGGCGATTGCATCATCTGATCAGAAGTGTTCCCAATGACCTCTGTGTGGCTTATACATCCTTCCCCCATGATGCAGCTAAATCATCCCGACTTAACAACAGTCTTTGATGGGAAGGGAAGGGGGCCATTACCATGGCAACGAGAGTGCAAGTGTGAGAGAGAGGGAGTCAAGAAGTGAGAAAAACATGCATGAAAACAGGCATGTGTGATGGGGAGGGAGAGCATTCTGGGACATGAAGTGAGTGAAAGATGGTGAAGTAAGAGACTAAGACAGAATAAATAGAGAACAAAGGAAAATAAAGTAATGTATTTTCATTGAGAAAAGACAGTGGCCAATGTTAAATTAAGCCTTCTTTAGCTCATGGAACATGGAACATGGGGTTTGGGGAATAACAGAGAGGCTATTACAGGACATCATCATGAAGTATGTAGAGAAATCCCATCAACACTAACATTACCAGTACATCAAAGGTGAACAGTAATCAGTGGTGGACAGTATTCAGTGATGGACAGTATTCAGTGGTGGACAGTAATCAGTGGTGGACAGTAATCAGTGGTAGACAGTATTCAGTGGTAGACCATAATCAGTGGTGGACAGTAATCAGTGGTGGACAGTAATCAGTGGTGGACAGTAATCAGTGGTGGACAGTATTCAGTGGTAGACCATAATCAGTGGTGGACAGTATTCAGTGGTGAACAGTATTCAGTGGTAGACCATAATCAGTGTTGGACAGTATTCAGTGGTGAACAGTATTCAGTGGTAGACCATAATCAGTGGTGGACAGTAATAAGTGGTGGACAGTAATAAGTGGTGAACAGTAATCAGTGTGGACAGTAATCATTGGTGGATAGTAATCGGTGGTGGACAGTAATCAGTGGTGGACAGTAATCAGTGGTAGACAGTAATCAGTGGGAAAACACACACTCAGCACGCACATGGAAGTATGCACACGCACACAGCACACAGACACAGATCAACACGCTGATAACACAGACACAGATCAACACGCTGATAACACAGACACAGATCAACACGCTGATAACACAGACACAGATCAACTTGCTGATAACACAGACACAGATCAACACGCTGATAACACAGACACAGATCAACACGCTGAGTGTCAGGAAAAGCCAGAGACACTTCTGGTATAGTAAGTGGTTTAGGTCACTCATCACAGTACAGGCCTGTAATCAAACGTTATCTGCGAGAAAACCAATCCTTCAGGCTACACTCTGGGAGTGGAGAAAATGAAACGTGCCTGGTAGGTCCCAATCAGTGTACTGGTAGGTCCCAATCAGTGTACTGGTAGGTCCCAATCAGTGTACTGGTAGGTCCCAATCAGTGTACTGGTAGATCCCAATCAGTGTACTGGTAGGTCCCAATCAGTGTACTGGTAGATCCCAATCAGTGTACTGGTAGATCCAAATCAGTGTACTGGTAGGTCCCAATCAGTGTACTGGTAGGTCCCAATCAGTGTACTGGTAGGTCCCAATCAGTGTACTGGTAGTGTGAGAGAGAGAGTGACTTTTACTTGAGTAATTTTATAGTAAGGTATCTTTACTTTTACTCAAGTATGACAATTGGGTACTTTTTCCACCACTGCTCAGTCCAGCCCACACTCTGCCCATGACAGAGTCAGATAAGGAAGGGTACACACTTCTACTACACTCTAACTACCATGGCTCTCCTCATCACTTTGATGGACATGACCTTGACAAGCTTTAGACGTTGACATGAAGAGATTCAGTATAGTGAGCAGAAACTCTCTGTAGAGAAATAAAGTGGACGTATGTGAGGATACTAAAATGAAAATGCTCAAGAATGAAAATGATGACTTAAGCAGCCAACAAGCGGAATGTGGAACGCATGAACTAAGACGTCACAAAGACATCGTTTTAGGATATGCAAACAAGAGGACACAAAACATAAACCATGAGTCCAGGCCTTTTGTGGAGAAACAACAACAAACACAATATTCTTATTTACATATTTTACAATTATGTCACTTCACAAACATTCTCTTTCAGAGAGAACATAAATCACTGTCAAGTTATTTTGGAAAAGAAAATATGTTTTGTGACAGAGCTCCTCTGGAGAGGGAATGTGAGAAAAAGAGGGAGAGGTAGAGAGATAGAAGGAGTAAGGAGAGAGAGTGGAGGAAGAGGGGGAGAGGTAGAGAGATAGAAGGAGTAAGGAGAGAGAGTGGAGGAAGAGGGGGAGAGGTAGAGAGATAGAAGGAGTAAGGAGAGAGAGTGGAGGAAGAGGGGGAGAGGTAGAGAGATAGAAGGAGTAAGGAGAGAGAGTGGAGGAAGAGGGAGAGAGGTAGAGAGATAGAAGGAGTAAGGAGAGAGAGTGGAGGAAGAGGGGGAGAGGTAGAGAGATAGAAGGTTTAAGGAGAGAGAGTGGAGGAAGAGGGGGAGAGGTAGAGATAGAAGGAGTAAGGTGAGAGAGTAGAGGAAGAGGGGGAGAGGTAGAGAGAAAGAAGGAGTAAGGAGAGAGTGGAGGAAGAGGGGAGAGGTAGAGAGATAGAAGGAGTAAGGAGAGAGAGTGGAGGAAGAGGGAGAGAGGTAGAGAGATAGAAGAAGTAAGGAGAGAGAGTGGAGGAAGAGGGGGAGAGGTAGAGAGATAGAAGAAGTAAGGAGAGAGAGTGGAGGAAGAGGGGGAGAGGTAGAGAGATAGAAGGAGTAAGGAGAGAGAGTGGAGGAAGAGGGGGAGAGGTAGAGAGATAGAAGGAGTGAGGAGAGAGAGTGGAGGAATTGGGGGAGAGGTAGAGAGATAGAAGGAGTGAGGAGAGAGAGTGGAGGAAGAGGGGGAGAGGTAGAGAGATATAAGGAGTAAGGATAGAGAGTGGAGGAAGAGAGGGAGAGGTAGAGAGATAGAATGACAAAAAGTGCGAGAGAATGAGAGAGGGAGAGAGGGAGAGAAGGAGAGAGAGAGGAAGGAGGGAGGCCAGTCTGTGGCTGACCTGTGAGACTAAACAGAACTTGCTTTAAATGGCATTCATTCCATGGGCTGGAAAATTGCAGTGGGATAGTTTTCCATTACATTCTTTGGTCTGTATACTTTTACAAAGTCAAGTTACCCTAGATCAAACTCTGCTCTCAGTTATCCCTTCCCTTCCCTTCCCTTCCCTTCCCTTCCCTTCCCTTCCCTTCCCTTCCCTTCCCTTCCCTTCCCTTCCCTTCCCTTCCCTTCCCTTCCCCCCCCCCCCCCCCTCTCTCTGTCTCAATCTCTGTCTCTCCCTCTCTCTCTCACACACTATCTCTCTGCCTCTCTCTCTGTCTGTCTCTCTGTCTGTGTGAGTCTGAGAGTGCGTATGCATGCATGCGTGTGTGTATGTGTGTATGTGTGAAGAGAAAACCTTTTTAGGTTATCAGAAACAGGATTTGTTCCCCGGTCTTCTGGTTTCCTCATAGTATTTCAATAGCCACTTCCTTGTTTCTGTTCACCCTTTTGTCGTCGTTATCATCATCATCATCACAATTACTATAATCACAATCATCATTACCATCGACATCACCATCATCATTCTTCAGGTCACAATGTGCAGTGTGCAACCAGTTACTTTTTCAACCAATACATAACCATGACTCAGTCCGACATCATAAACCATGACCACACACCAACCACAGGTCTCAACCTCACTAACTAACAAACCAACTACAATTTCTGGTTAACCATCTCCATGACAACCGTTATACAGTAACAGTAGTCTACTGTAAACCATAATATTGTATTCTGCCTGTGCATGACCACTCCACCCATGGGAAACCCTGACCCATCCCTGAACACAACCCTCCATTGAGCCCTTCAATTGGTCCATAGCACCTGACCAGTCCAGTATTATGCTCATTGATATGTCAGGGGAATCCTTGTCACATTCAAAATATTTGACCAAGCCATCTCACTGGGAGAATACAGAGGGTGAAATAAGTATTGAACACGTCACCATTTTTCTCAGTAAATATATTTCCAAAGGTGCTATTGACATGAAAGTTTCACCAGATGTTGGTAGCAACCCAAGTAATCCATACATACAAAGAAACCAAAACAAATAAGTTCAGAAATTAAGTTATGTGTAATAATGTGAAATGACACAGGGAAAAAGTATTGAACACATGAAGAAAGGGAGGTTCAAAAAGGCATGGAAAGCCAAGACAACAGCTGAAAACTATCAGTAATTAAAAAGCAATCCAGCCCCCTGTCAGTGCAAATTAATATCAGCTGGTTCAGTCCCAACTGATGGCCTACAAAAGGTCTCATTGCCAAGGTGTCACACAAGACACATCTCATGATGGGTAAAAGCAAAGAGCTGTCTCAAGACATTCGCAACCTAATTGCTGCAAAACATAATGATGGTATTGGTTATAGGCGCATTTCTAAGCTTCTGAATGTTCCAGTGAGCACTGTTGGGGCCATAATACGGAAGTGGAAAGACAATAATTTCACCATAAATTTGCCTCGACCAGGTGCTCCTCGTAAATTTGCACATTCATCCTTCCTTCAATTATGTGAAGTTTGCCAGTACCATTTGCTGAAAAGAAGCCCCACACCATGATGTTCCCACCTCCAAACTACACTGTTGGTATGGTGTTTTTAGGGTGATGTGCCATTTCTCCTCCAAACATGGTGTGTATTATGACATCCAAACAGTCTATATTCTCCCAGTATTTCACTGGCTTTTCCAAATGTTGTAGATAGATAGATAGGTACTTTATTGCTCCCCCGGGGGGGGAAATTTCATTGTCAAGCAGCTACAACAAAACACAGGGCAGGTGCAAAATGCCACAACGAAAGTACACAAAAGACAGATACACGGTACATGATACATATAGCGGCAGTATGAAAAAGTATATAAATACAAGATATCTGGAGTGGAAAAAAAAGCTATAAAAAGACATTGCATAGTATGAGTGGTTGGCTGAATATGTACACTATACATTGGTGGATGTTGGATGGTTAACTATACTATACAGGTTCATGGCAGAGAAATACTTCAGTAGCTAAAAATGCGTATGATATGAGCGAGGGAATAATAGTTTACTTAATATACAGACTGGCTAAATGAACAGGTAAGTGAATATTTTGCATGGTTAAATTAGCTGTACAGGTAAATGTACAGTTATATTTACAGATAAGTGAATACTTGCATGGTTACATAAACTGTACAGGTAAATGACAGGAAGAGATACTTTAATAGCTAAATGTGTGTATGATATAATTTGGGGTAATAATAGTAATTCCCTTAAAATACAGTCCTTAGTGCGCAGGGTATAATTACAGACAACTGCACGTATTGCACATTCGATATACTAAAAGCAATGAGAAAAGGTGCAACTGGCAGGATACTAATAATATGCATTCCTGAGTGAATGCCTACGTAAGTTAAGTCCAATAATTACTTACAATATTGCATGTGATATGATATAACAACTGTACATGAGTATGTTTATACAGACCTGTATGAATAAATAGGTCCTGAGTGGATGTGTGCTGATGGACCAGAGTTACTCACGGATGGATGCATAATTGTTAAACTAGGTCCTAGCACCCCAACAGTTCCAGATCTATGTTGCCGACGGCACGGCACCCCGGTGAGGCATTATATAGTCTAATAGCCGCCGGCAGGAAGGACCTCCTGTAGCGCTCTCTGGCACACCGTGGTGGGATCAGTCTGTGACTGAAAGTGCTCCTCTGCGTCATAACCATAGCGTGCAGAGGGTGGGTGACGTTGTCCATGATGGCCAGCAGTTTGGCCAGGATCCGTCTCTCCGCCACCTCCTCTAGAGTGTCAAGGCTCATCCCCAGCAAACTTTAAACGAGCTTCAACATGCTTTTTTTTCAGCAATGGAGTCTTGCGTGGTGAGCGTGCATACAGGCCATGGCGGTGGAGTGCATTACTTAATGTTTTCTTTGAGACAACAGTACCTGCTAATTGCAGGTCTTTTTGAAGCTCTCCACAAGTGGTCCTTGGCTCTTGGACAACTCTTCTGATTATTCTTTTCACTCCTCTGTCAGAAATCTTGCGAGGAGCACCTGGTCGAGGCAAATTTATGGTGAAATGATTCTTTCCACTTCCGTATTATGGCCCCAACAGTGCTCACTGGAACATTCAGAAGCTTAGAAATGCGCCTATAACCAATGCCATCATTATGTTTTGCAACAATTAGGTTGCGAATGTCTTGAGACAGCTCTTTGCTTTTACCCATCATGAGATGTGTCTTGTGTGACACCTTGGCAATGAGACCTTTTTGTAGGCCATCAGTTGGGACTGAACCAGCTGATATTAATTTGCACTGACAGGGGGCTGGATTGCTTTTTAATTACTGATGTTGTCTTGGCTTTCCATGCCTTTTTGCACCTCCCTTTCTTCATGTGTTCAATACTTTTTCCCTGCGTCATTTCACATTATTACACATAACTTAATTTCTGAACTTATTTGTTTTGGTTTCTTTGTATGTATGGATTACTTGGGTTGTTACCAACATCTGGTGAAACTTTCATGTCAATAGCACCTTTGGAAATATATTTACTGAGAACAATTATTTCACCCGCTGTATCTAGTGTTGGCATTTGGTCCAAACACTCTTTCATCATAAACTGCACAGGGACAGTTATCTACACGCACGCACGCACACACACACACACACACACACACACACACAAATACATACACAAACACACACACGTGCAGCCTCCTCACACATAATATAGATGATAGTCACGAACGCACACAGCTTCCTACAGGATATGTGCACAAGCAAGCAAACACAAACACACATATTTAGAATTGCCACCAAGGGGCAGCTGGAAGCTGTGTTTTTAGGCTATACAATAAATTGGACTGCAGGTTCACTTAAAGTGAGCGGCAGGTAGCCTAGTGGTCAGAGTGTTGGGCCAGTAACTGAAAGGTTGCTGGATCAAATCCCTGAGCTGGTAAGGTGAAAATCTGTTGATGTGTCCTTGAGCAAGGCACTTAACCCTAATTTGCTACAGGGGTGCTGTCCCTGTAGGTAGGCTCTCATTGTAAGTAAGAATTTGTTCTTAACTGTCTTGCCTACTGTGGTTAAATTAAAGTAGCCTATAGTCACACCCTGAGCTGTTTCACCTGTCCTTGTGCTTGTCTCCACCCCCCTCCAGGTGTCACCCATCTTCACCATTATCCCCTGTGTATTTATACCTGTGTTTGTCTGTTGCCAGTTTGTTTTGTTTTGTCAAGCCTACCAGGGTTTTCCCCTCTGCTCCTGTCTTTTCCCTGTTTTTCAGCTTTCCCGGTTTTGACCATTCTGCCTGCCCTGACCCTGAGCCTGCCTGCCGTACGGTACCTTCCCACGCTACTCTGGATTATTTACCCCTGCCTGTTCTGACCCTGCCTGCCGTTCTGAAACTTTTGAACCCTATCTGGATTTCTGACTTTTGCCTGCCCCTGACCTGTCGTTTTGCCTGGCTCTGTGCTAGTAATAAACATTTGTTACTTCGATATTGTCTGCGCCTGGGTCTTACCAGAAACGTGATACCTATGTAGGCTGCGTGCAGGCTACAGCTCGTCTCCTGTGAATTCTTATGTGGATTCTCATAAATTTACATATTTGTAGGGGGTAGATGTATTTTTAATGACAGGAAATCCTTTTTTAAAAATTAATTATTTTATTAAATGTTCAAGGCAATCAATAGGCCGAATAGATTGTTGGTTGCCTCAGTGCCTGTGTGTTCCATAGGTTACAGCCGCTGACCCCGGCACACATATGCCAGAGTGGGCATGCCTTATAATTTTTGGACGTTATTACTCTCTGTGGGTTGTACCAGTAATTTCTGAAGGAAGTAACTTGATTTTTATTCCGTTACATTGTACCGAATCACTTCAGTTACATAGATTTAGATTATTATATTATATTATCGCTGTCGAATGAAAACCTTGTATCTCCAAATTTGGTGATTTCCCTTTTATTTTTAATTTTTTGACATTATTCGATGAACATTTCACAACCCCTTGACCAATTAAATAACTTAAATAGCTTTTCAACAAAACTTGTAAGATAAGTATTTCTCAGATTGTGTTTTAAGGGGCGAGTGCAAATCAAATGGCTAAGTAGCTAACTAGCTTTGGATAACCCAGAATCTGACAGTTTAATCATGGGAGAGAGAGAAAGGGCTATATATAATGAACATGGGAGAGAGAGAGAGCCTTGGCTCTTAAAGATGAGTCTGGCCAGAGTCTCCTCTCCAGACTAGTCACGCTGGTTTTGACCCTCTCTCTGCTTCTACGATGGTTGATGATGATATTCTGGTCAAAGGTTAATGTGCTAGTATAACGTGTGTATCTCCTCAAGGCAAATTCACTCAAAACGGAATTACTCTTCATAAGCGATATTGGCTTTGCAGAGTGTTTTAATGTGTTTACACGGCATAAACAATAAGCAGTTACAAAGTGGTGTTGGAGAGAATAGCTGTCATGCGGTTGGATAAACAAACGTTTGAGGCAGTGACAGTGGAAGAGTGGAGTGCTAATACAAATCATGCTGTGTTTAGTTGAGTCATCAGCACGCTACATTTAGGAAATTGCAATACATCAAGTACAGTAGGTGAGCTTTAGGTAACAGCACAGCTGAATCTCGATGGACCAGTAGTACAGAACTGTCAAATGTACATACTCGCACCACACCAACGTAAACAAACAAATGCCACACACTCAACATGATATTGCATTGCTTCCCTAACACACACTCAACTATAGAATTCACCATTAAGAGATATTTAGACTTAACATGGGAAAGAGAAAGAGGGCTATATATAATGAACATGAGAGAGAGGGAGAAAGAGAGAGAGAGAGAGCTATATATAATGAACATAGGAGAGAGAGAGAGAGAGAGAGGGCTATATATAATGAACATGAGAGAGAGGGAGAAAGAGAGAGAGAGCTATATTTAATGAACATAGGAGAGAGAGAGAGAGAGAGAGAGAGAGAGAGAGAGAGAGAGAGAGAGAGAGAGAGAGAGAGAGAGAGAAATAGAGGGCTATATATAATAAATATGGGAGAGAAAGACAAATCTACACACAAACAGGACATGGGAAAAAGTATTCAGAGAGGGGGATGAAAGTCAGTCATGCAGAAAAGTTTGGAGTGACAGAGTAAGAGGGAGAGGTACAGTGTATTGAGAGAGAGAAAAGAGTGAGAACTAAAAAGTATGCATACCAAGCACTGCATGCTATCTCTAATGATGTGTTGAGCAGAAAGCAATAGAAGCACATGAGAGAAAGATGATATGAATCTGACAGAAATAGAAAGAAAAAGAGAGAGAGAAAGCTAGAGAGAGACAGAGAGAAAGAGAAACAAAGAGTGTTATATCCTTGTTCTGACCTGTGAGTGTGGCTGGAGGCATGGAGTCTCTTGATGACTTCCTCGCTGAAGTCAAAGTGGACCCTGCTTCTGTGACAGGGCGAATGCCGATACATAGCACCAACACCCCAGCTACCCAGCACCATCAAACACACCTCACACACACGTCAGCTCATACACATCTCACGTCTCCACACACACACACCTCACACACACGTCAGCTCATACACATCTCACGTCTCCACACACACACCTCACACAGTCGCTTTGCCACTCTGTGTGTCCAGCGAGAGCTGTACTGTGCTGTGTAGTTGTCCCTGTCCCAGTCCCAGCCTGCACTTCCTTCCCCTGGTGTGTGAGGAGCTGTGGTCTCTCTGAGTTTGGCACCGGCACCACACTAAAACCTGGAGCAGACTCATTGGAATGGACTCACTACTGTCACTCTGATACATGGGATAGAGGGGGAATTAAGTTATGTATCTACTGTGTTCCTGTGTAATACATGTATTCTATATACATGTCCACATTGCCCCAAAGGTCTAAAGAGCATAGACATTACTAGACATTATCTGCCATACACAACTACTACAAATACGTGGTAGATACATAAGCATCACACAGCCATACATGGCCATGTGACAGCAATAGCACATCTACAGCACTGCACATCTCTGAAGAGAACATGTCTAGACCTGTAATCCATAACTCTAGCCTGCTAATGTCTAGACCTGTAATCCACATGTCTACCTTGCTACACATAGTTAACACATGATGTTTCCTGCCTTTCACTACATGCTTAGGTTATTATGCATGAACTATGCCATCAATGTAGAACATGTCTTTCAGGAGGTAATGGTATAATGCCAGTGTATATGCCCCAGCCATCAGCATTACCTTAACGGTTCAAGTGTGCATTTCAGTACATGCTTATGCACAAACTATGCCACCAATATACCTTAACTGCCCCAGTGTGAGTCTGTGCGTGTCAGTGTTGCAGAGGAAGGGGCAGCTGGCACCACACAGCGGGGCATTTTGCCTGGCATGTAGGAGGGGATGCACGGCTTATGCCCTTCCCCCTGGTAATACCAGCCTGTTTCAGTCAAACAGTAAGCTAGGAAGGCTATTGAAACAAGGTCCAGAATCTATGTTTATGGATAGTGGCCCCTATTAGCACATAATATGACATTTGAAATGTCTTTATTATTTTGGAAACTTTTGCGAGTTTAATGTTTACTGTTTATTTCTCTTTTGTTTATTATATATTTCACTTGCTTTGGCAATGTAAACATATGTTTCCCATGCCAATAAAGCCCTTAAATTGTAAATTGTATTTGAGAGAGAGAGAGAGAGAGAGAGAGAGAGAGAGAGAGAGAGAGAGAGAAGAGAGAGAGAGAAAGGGTGAGATAGAGATAGAGAGGGGGTGAGATAGAGATAGAGGGGGGGTGAGACGAGGGGTGGGGGTGGGGGTCTATTTGCCAATAACAGCTGGTGCGCGATGTCTAATATTAAGGAAGTCTTGAGGTTTTGCTCGCCGGAGTTAGAGTACTTCATGATAAGCTGTAGACCACACTATCTACCAAGAGAGTTTTCATCTATATTTTTCGTAGCAGTGTATTTACCACCACAAACTGATGCTGGCACTAAGACCACACTCAACGAGCTGTATTAGGCCATAAGCAAACAAGAAAATGCTCATCCAGAAGAGGCGCTCCTAGTGCAAACTTAAACCTGTTTTACCTCATTTCTACAGGAATGTCACATGTGCAACCAGAGGAAAAAAAACTCTAATCCACACACAGAGACGCATAAAAAGCTCTCCCTCGCCCTCCAGAATGGCAAATCTGACAATCATTTTATCCTCCTGATTCCTGCTTACAAGTGAAGTACCAGTGACTCGCTCAATACAGAAGTGGTCAGATGACGTAGATGCTGTGTGTGTGCTTCCATGAATGTGTGTGTGTGCTCACATCTGGCTCATGGCTTTACCGATGCCACCTGTCATTACTCACGCTGGCTGGTCGGCCTGGTAAGAGCAACGTAAGGTCAAGGGTCACGGAACACTGAACAGCTCCTCTGACTCATCGATCAATGGAAGACTGACGTGTGTCCCTTCTCTACATAAGTATTTGATCACCTACCAACCAGTAAGAATTCCGGCTCTCACAGACCTGCTAGTTTTTCTTTAAGAAGCCCTCCTGTTCTCCACTCATTTCCTGTATTAACTGCACCTGTTTGAACTCGTTACCTGTATAAAAGACACCTGTCCACACACTCAATCAAACAGACTCCAACCTCTCCACAATGTCCAAGACCAGAGAGTTGTGTAAGGACATCAGGGATAGAATTGTAGACCTGCACAAGGCTAGGATGGGCTACAGGACAATAGGCAAGCAGCTTGGTGAGAAGGCAACAACTGTTGGCGCAATTATTAGAAAATGGAAGAAGTTCAAGATGACGGTCAATCTCCCTCGGTCTGGGGCACCATGCAAGATCTCACCTCGTGGGGCATCAATGATCATGAGGAAGGTGAGGGATCAGCCCAGAACTACACGGCAGGACCTGGTCAATGACCTGAAGAGAGCTGGGACCACAGTCTCAAAGAAAACCATTAGTAACACACTACGCCGTCATGGATTAAAATCCTGCAGCGCACGCAAGGTCCCCCTGCTCAAGCCAGCGCATGTCCAGGCCCGTCTGAAGTTTGCCAATGACCATCTGGATGATCCAGAGGAGGAATGGGAGAAGCTCCACTCGCCGTGTTTGGAGGAAGAAGAAGGATGAGTACAACCCCAAGAACACCATCCCAACCGTGAAGCATGGAGGTGGAAACATCATTCTTTGGGGATTCAGCTGGTCAGTCTATGTCATGGAAAGAGCAGGTGTTCACCCTCCATACCTTGAAAAAAAAAAGCATGTCCACCAAACTCCCAAAGGTAAAATATTTGCTTGTTTTAGAGACTTTCAAAAAGCCTTTGATTCCATATGGCATGAAGGTATGCACTTAAATCTCCTTCAAAGTGGTGTAGGAGGCAAGGTCTATGATGTTATTAATGTGATCTATAAGGAAAAAAAATGTGTAAAAGCTGATAACAAAAGAACACAATTCTTTAGTCAGAACAGAGGAGTAAGACAAGGTTGTAATATGAGCACGACCTTATTCAATATTTATATATAAATAAATTGGCTACCATTAGAACAATCTACATCTCTGGGATCCTAGAATGCAAAGAAATAAAGTTGATTTTAAATGCAGATGACTTAGTAATCTTGTCACCAACAGAGCAGAACAGTATTGTAAGGACTGGGCACTATCCATTAAAGTAGGAATCTGCAGGTCACCCCCCATGCTGCCCCAAGTCTTGTGTTGTTTTTTCACTTTGAACAAAAACAAGGGGGTTGAGCCCTGAGCCGCTTTGGGCATGCCTACTCAAACGACCCTTGCTGTGCATTAACAAAGACATTAACAAAGTACAGAGACTGAGCGACCATAGACTGACAGCAGAGACGCCATAAAAAAACATGGACGGCCAGAGAACAGAGACTTTGTAAGCATTGTGGCAAACGCAAAGTAGAGGATGAGCAGCACTTCTTACTCCACTGCTCCAAATATGACTCAGTTAGAGGTATGACATTTGAAGAACAAATTGCAGGATTTCTTAAACTGCCTGTTATGGAGAAAATCATAGTTTTGTTAGGAGAAAACGTAGAGACAGTAGACCATGCTGCAGACAGAGTATGTCCTGGCCTGTCATAATATAAGACAGACAACAGTTCCCACGACACACATGAGCCTGTAGATTAGTGCCTCAATTGTTGAGAGAGAGAGAGAGAGAGAGATAGAGGGAGGGAGGGTGTGGAACTGCTGTCACATTGAAGTGGAAGTGTAAATGGAGGAGGATGTTGCCAGCTGGGAGTGAGAGGTTGTGTGACAATGGTTGACGGTGGTTCTGGTTCAGTGACATTGTGGTTGACAATGGGAACATTCCTCCCTGATAACCCCCTGAGGGGAACACACAGATGATGACGTCACCCACCACATCACTCACTGTTACAGCCAGGTGCACAAAGACATTCTCTGCCACAGAGAGGTGGGGCCAATTCAGAGTCAGTGTTCATTATTAGAGACTCCACAAATACAAAATTGGATCCAGACAAAAACATACATTACTGGTAAAGACTAGTCTTCATTATATCTTCTTAAATAATATCACATATTTTTGTTAAAGTGAAACAATTATGGCCACCTATTTTGATAGGTGTGCTTTATTGGCAAGTAATTATGAGCAGGATGTTTTTTTGAGAATCAATGGATGTCATAATTGGTCAAAACAACCACTCTCTCTATCACTGCTAAAATATCCAGAGGTGAACACAGGGCCTAATTGTAGAGGGTGTTAGTTTACTGTCTCAGAGAAAAGGGATGTGTTGTCCACTAGATGGCCCTCTAACCCTACAGCATGTAGAGTCCTAAATCTCAGGCAACTGACAAGCCAGTCAATGACTCACAGGCAAATTGGGGCTGTGGATCGTTTAATCGTTTAATCGTTAATCGTTTTGCAGCATATGCCAATGCCTCTCATGGAACAATTCAGTATCATGAATAGGACCACAGTGTACAATATATAGAACTGGTGCAAAACTCCACTATTGACCACTGTCCACAATCATCAAAAGCAAACAGGCTCTTCCATAATACAGTCTATCTATTCCTCTTATTTATGCCAAAGTTACTAAATTAAGAACCATCACTCCCTAGTATGTGCAATGATAAGTCTTAGTGAGAGTCATAGAATGCAATGACATACTGTGTATACACTCAGTGGCCAGTTTATTAGATACACCACCCTGCTCACCACCCCCCCAAAATGGTTCGCTCCTACAGACAGTGAGTCACGTGGCCATGGCTTGCTATATAAAGCTGGCAGACAGGCATCAATGTATTCAGTTGCTGTTCGACTGAATGTTAGAATTGGCAAAACTAGTGACATAAGCGACTTTGAGCGTGGTATGAACGTCGGATCCACTATCTCAGAAATGGCCACCCTCCTGGGCTTTTCACGCACGACAGTGTCTAGGGTTTCCTGGGGCGACAATAAATAAAATACATTTTAATAGAAAGTTAGCAAAAATAGATAAGATCTTTGCTACCGTGAAAGGTGAAAATACCTGTCTATTTGTGGAAAAATCACTGTGATTAACTCGTTAGTCAGATCCCAGTTTACCTATTTGCTTATGGCCTTGTCTACACCTAGCGACTTGTTTTTTAAATTATATGAGCAAAACAAACAGGCCTATTTACATAATGAATATGAATTTGGACAGCTGAAATGATTTAATATTAAATATTAGACCTCTCACTAAAGGCTTCACTCATTCAATAGTTTGAGTTAAATCTGAACTGGTTCTCTAGCAGATTAGTAAGAATGTCTCACCCCATGTTCAAGAATGGCCTTTTCCCCTTTATTCAGATTACAACCTCTCACTTTCGGTTATTTGAAAATGAAATAATCTAAAAAATATCGCTATTTTTAAAACAAGCCATAGAACGTTGGTTGTAATTTCAGTTTAATCCACCAGAAAAGACAGAAGAAATATTACATCAAATATTACTTTTGAACTCAAATATACTAATTGATAAAAAAAAACAATATTTTTGGAATGTAAAAAATATTTTTTGTAAATTATATCATAAATAGGACTGGTGGAGGTGTGTCACACATGCAGCTAAAAATAAGACCAAAATTGGCTAAAGAAAATTGTGATAAATGAAAAAGTATACCAGTTTCCCAAAAATTTACAGCTGTATCATATTGGTTGCTAAATAGAGATTTTTGATATACCGATTCCATGGCACATGGTTTATTAACTGATATGCAAAACAACGCCAGATTCAACACTTTTTCAATTTAATTTATTATACAAAATTATTGCAACCAATAGAATGTTATATATATACAGTATATATACAGTCGTATGCAAAGGTTTGGGCACCCCTCTAATAATTTACTCTGTCGTCACAGAAAATGATCACTGTGGCATGCAATTCATTTTCTAATAAAAGCTGAGTAGTGGGGTATTATCCAGACAAAGATTTTTTGTGTAGCAATATTAAGTTGTATGAAATTGAATCAGATGTGAAAAATAGGCTATGCAAAAATTTGGGCACCCTTGTCATTCTGTTGATTTGAATACCTGTAACTACTTAGCACTGATTAATTGGAACACACAATTGGTTTGGTGAGCTCATTAAGCCTTGAACTTCTTAGACAAGTGCATCCAATCATGAGAAAAGGTATTTAAGGTGGCCAATTGCAAGTTGTTGTTCTCTTTGACTCTCCTCTGAAGAGTGGCAACATGGGGGCCTCAAAACAACTCTCAAATGACCTGAAAACAAAGATTGTTCAACATTATGGTTTAGGGGAAGGCTACAAAAAGCTATCGCAGAGATGTAAGCTGTCAGTGTCCACTGTGAGGAACATAGTGAGGAAATGAAAGACCATAGGCACAGGTCTTGTTAAGGCCAGAAGTGGCAGGCCAAGTAAAATATCGGAGAGGCAAAGGCGAAGGATGGTGAGAACGGTCAAAAACAGCCCACAGACCACCTCCAAAGACCTACAACATCATCTTGCTGCAGATGGTGTCACTGTGCATCATTCAACAATTCAGCGCACTTTGCACAAGGAGAAGCTGTACGGGAGAGTGATGCGGAAGAAGCCTTTTCTGCAAACACGCCACAAACGCACATTTGGACAAGCCAGCTTCATTTTGGAATAAGGTGCTGTGGACTGATGAAACAAAGATTGAGTTATTTGGTCATAACAAGGGGCGTTATGCATGGCGGCAAAAGAACACAGCGTTCCAAGAAAAACACTTGCTACCCACAGTAGAATTTGGTGGGGGTTCAGAAGAAGAATCAGTCGCAAAGTTGAAGTTACGCCGGGGCTGGATATTTCAACAAGACAACGACCCAAAACACTGCTCAAAATCTACCCGGGCATTTCTGCAGAGAAACAAGTACAATGTTCAGGAATGGCCATCCCAGTCCCCAGACCTGAATATCATTGAGAATCTGTGGCATGATTTGAAGCGGGCTGTCCATGTTTGGCAACCATCAAACCTAACTGAACTGGAGATGTTTTGTAAGTAGGAATGGTCCAAAATACCTTCATCCAGAATCCAGACACTCATTAGAGGCTATAGGAAGCGTCTAGAGGCTGCTATTTTAGAAAAAGGAGGCTCTACTAAATATTGATGTGATTTTTCTGTTGGGGTGCCCATATTTATGCACCTGTCTAATTTCATTTTGATGCACATTGCACATTTTCTGTTAATCCAATAAACCTAATTTCACTACTGAAATATTACTGTGTCCATCAGTTATTTGATAGATCAAAATGAAATTGCTGATCCAAACACCCAATTATTTATAAATGGAAATCATGGAAATTGTTAGGGGTGCCCAAACTTTTGCATACGACTGTGTATATATATATATGGGAGATACAACCATCCCATCTCTGCAGATTTTGCTGCGAAGAGACAGAATCATAAAATACTGTTCATATGTAGCTTGTTTTTGTTAGTAGGTTCGGGAAAGGCTGAAGAATTGCAACATTTACCTGGAGCTAACACTGCAAATAGCTCTGCTGGGTGATTTAAAAAGTCATAGTCAATCGATTAATAATTCAATAATACTCTTATCAAAAATGTTTATCTTTAATATACAATATGTAGAATCTATGAGAATAAAAAAGGTTCAGAACTTTTGTGAAACATCACAGCACAGTAAAAAAATATACATCAAATAGAACAGAACAGCGCAAACTGGCTCTAATCAGAATAGAAAGAAGAGTGGGAGGCCCCGGTGCACAACGGAGCAAGAGGACAAGTACATTAGAGTGTCTAGTTTGAGAAACAGACGCCTCACAAGTCCTCAACTGGCAGCTTCATTAAACAGTACCCGCAAAACACCAGTCTCAACGTCAAAAGTGAAGAGACTCCGGGATGCTGGCCTTTTAGACAGAGTTGCAAAGAAAAATACATACGTTCCTCTGTCTAGTGTCTGTGTTCTTTTGCCAATCTTAATCTTTTCTTTTTATTGGCCAGTCTGAGATGTCTTTTTCTTCCCGGAAGTGGTTCAATTATGTGACCTTTAACCCACGGCCTCACACACATACATATTTTCACATGGTGCTGACTGCTGAGCACAGCGAGATGAGTGGGAGGAGGAGTGGGGTCAGTTGATGTGTGTTGCAGTGGAGAGAGGGATGTGAGTGTGTCTGATTCTGACAACAGCATGCCAGGCGCAAGCACTCTCCCTCCTGACATAGGCATCGGCTGTGACGTGTACACACGGCATGCCACACGGAACGCAGTCAGCTCACTCTCTCTCTCAGCTTTCAAGATCAAACTTCAGTTAGCCTTGGAAAGCAAATGTAAAATACATTCACACACAGGAGAGAAAGAGTGAGGTAGAGAAAGAGTGATTTAGAAAGGAGAATTGTGAAGAGAGGAGCAAGAGAGAGGGGTGAAGCAATTTGGTGAGTCTTCTGGGTTGGTGCTGGGGTTAAGAGTGTATGACTCCTGTATTACTGGTGAACTGGTACAATTATGACCCACAGCCTCTGACCCACGGCCTCAAACAACTAAATATTTCACATGGTGCTGATTGCTGAGCACAGCGAGATGGGGAGAGAGAGAGAGAGAGAGAGAGAGAGAGAGAGAGAGAGAGAGAGAGAGAGAGAGAGAGAGAGAGAGAGAGAGAGAGAGAGAGAGAGAGCGAGAGAGAGAGAGAGAGAGAGAGAGAGAGAGAGAGAGAGAGAGAGAGAGAGAGCAAAGGAGAGAGAGAGAGAGAGCGAAGGAGGAGAGAGAGAGAGAGAGAGAGAGAGAGAGAGAGAGAGAGAGAGAGAGAGAGAGAGCGAGAGAGAGAGAGGAGAGAGAGCACGATAAAATGGTAAAACAAGAGGGATAAAACTATGACGTACCTTACGTGTACATACATATACATGCATGATTCATACGTGTACTGTTTGTCTAAACATAGGGTTGGTGAATTCCTCAAGCAATCCCCTTGAGAAATAAAAACAAGCAGTGGTCAAGTTGATGTTCTCACTTTGAGAGAGACGAGGTGGAGGAGGAAGGGGGGGGGTCAGTTGATGTGAGTTGTAGTGACATACAGACACAGTGACTGCGAGGGCGGTGGAGAGAGGGATGGATAGAAAGAGAGAGAGAAAAGGAGATGGCAGTGAGCGTACAAGACAGGAATATATGGAGAGAAAGACAGAGTTTCTCCATGTCTTATCAGGGTGCTTGTGTAACAGGCATGTCGTGGGCTCAGTGGGGGATGGGAGGGGTTAAGCTCCTGAGGGCTCTGGGTTTGACCCACAATGGTGCTGGAGCCCTGCAGCCTACGCAGTGACACCTACACCCAGAGTCAACTCCTGTCACAACTTAACCCAGTAACAACAGTACTTGCCAATATAGACACTATCCGTCACACCCTGATCTGTTTCACCTGTTTTACCTGAAACGTGATACTATCAGATTAGCATTTAACCTTCAGCACTGTTTTGAATCACAGGAACACAAGACAAATAGTTAACTATAGGTCAACAAACGTTGACTCCACAAATGTACACACTAAGACATTGTCACGATAGGGTGCATACACAGACCAAGACGCAGCGCAGGGATAGTAGTTCGACATTTAATTCTTTATACTATGTAATACGATTACTATGTATAACACAACACAAAAATGACGAACTACAGAACAAAAAAAACACGACTAGACTAAACGTCACGTTCACAAACACAAACGAACGGACGGACGGACGGACGTATGAAATGTGCACACTTACTGTCACCGTGACTGCGAAACATACGACAACGACCCACAACCCAGTGTGAAAATTACAAGCCTTTGTAGGATCCCTAATTAGAGACGATGCGCTACAGCTGTCTCTAATTAGGGATCCAACACAAACCACCATAGAAAGAATAGAACTGTCAGACTCTGACCATGGTTACATAGAGAAGCAAATAGGCTTCTCTATGGCCAGAGCCTGACAGACATCAACATGGTATGGAATTACTTCCATTCATCCTTCAGGACACGAGGCACTACTCAGTCAGAGCCAGTTAATCTGAAAGCTATTTTTGTGCTTCTGTAAATGGGGGTGATTGACTAGCTTTTCTTGTCTTTCATTTTAATCCCTCTCTTCCGGTCATCCATCCCTTGCCTCTGAACGAAATGAAAACAGGAAATGAGATGACCCCCTTGGAGCAGTGTGATGTTGCCAGGGGTGAGCCTTACTGGACCGCTTGACGCTCTGTAAACACCTCTGCTCCACGGAAACCAGGTGAGGCGGTTGCCAGTGCAGCATCCTTTGGCGTGCAGCACTAGAGCAGTGGCCTGGGTTCCCGTGTTTAGCTAGCATTCCACTCCTTGTACTCTGTGCCATTAGCATTACAAGCGTGCCAAGGAGTGGAATGATAGCTTGGAATTATAGCTTAACAGAGTGGTGCCCAGACTACTAGAGCAGAGAGCGTAGGTCGATCTCACCGTATGTTGTGATGGTGTATATACAGTTGAAGTCAGAAGTTTACATACACCTTAGCCAAATACATTTAAACCGTTTTTCACAATTCCTGACATTTAATCCTATCAAAAATTCCCTGTCTTAGGTCAGTTAGGATCACCACTTTATTTTAATAATGTGAAATGTCAGAATAGTGGTAGAGAGAATTATTTTTCAGCTTTTATTTCTTTCATCACATTCCCAGTGGGTCAGAAGTTTACATACACTCAATTAGTAATTGGTAGCGTTGCCTTAAAAATGCTTAACTTGGGTCAAACGTTTCAGGTAGCCTTCCACAAGCTTCCCACAATAAGTTGGGTGACTTTTGGCCCATTCCTCCTAAAGGAACTTTTCACAAAATGTTTCAGTTCTGCCTGCAAATTTTCAATAGGATTGAGGTCAGGCCTTTGTGATACCTTGACTTTGTTGTCCTTAACTCCAATACCTTGACTTTGTTGTCCATTTTGTAAGCCATTTTGCCACAACTTTGTAAGTATGCTTGGGGTCATTGTCCATTTGGAAGACCCATTTGTGACCAAGGTTTAACTTCCTGACTGATGTCTTGAGAAGTTGCTTCAATATATCCACATAATTTTCCTTCCTCATAATGCCATCTATTTTGTGAAGTGCACCAGTCCCTCCTGCAGCGAAGCACCCCCACAACATGATGCTGCCACCCCCGTGCTTCACGGTTGGGATGGTGTTCTTCGGCTTGCAAGCCTCCCCCTTTTTCCTCCAAACATAACAATGGCCATTATGGCCAAACAGTTCTATTTTTGTTTCATCAGACCAGAGGGCATTTCTCCAAAAAGTATGTTCTTTGTCCCCATGTGCAGTTGCAAACTGTAGTCTGGCTTTTTTTATGGCGGTTTTGGAGCAATGGCTTCTTCCTTGCTGAGCGGCCTTTCAGGTTATGTCGATATAGGACTTGTTTTACTGTGGATATAGATACTTTTGTACCTGTTTCCTTCAGCATCTTCACACGGTCCTTTGCTGTTCTGGGATTGATTTGCACTTTTCGCACCAAAGTATGAGCGGTATGACGGCTACGTGGTCCCATGGTGTTTATACTTGCGTACTATTGTTTGTAGAGATGAACGTGGTACCTTCAGGTGTTTGGAAATTGCTCCCAAGGACGAACCAGACAATTGTTTTTCTGAGGTCTTGGTTGATTTCTTTAGCTTTTCCCATGATGTCGAGCAAAGAGGCACTGAGTTTGAAGGTAGGCCTTGAAATATATATTTTTTATTTTTTTTATTTCACCTTTATTTAACCAGGTAGGTCAGTTGAGAACAAGTTCTCATTTGCAACTGCGACCTGGCCAAGACAAAGCAAGGCAGTGCGACAAAAAAACAACACAGAGTTACTGTCAGGCTCTGGCCATAGAGAAGCCTATTTGCTTCTCTATGTAGCTAGGGTCAGAGTCTGACAGTGTCTTTCTTTTCTGTTTCTGTGTGGGTTTTGGGTTGGATCCCTAATTAGAGGCAGCTGCACCGCATTGTCTCTAATTAGGGATCCTATATATGTCGGTCTGTCCTTCACTCTGGTGTGGGTCATTGTCGATGTATTTCGCAGTCACGGTGAAAGTAAGTGTGCTTTTGGTTACGTTTAAAATATTGTGTTTTGTTTTAACGTAACGTTTGTAATTCATGTTTTGGTTTCGTTTAGTAGTTCTTAATTTTTGTGTTTGTTATACATAGTATACTTTCTGAGCTATACATAGTATAAATAAAGAAAAGATGTCAAACTACTATAATCCCTGCGCTGCGTCTTGGTCTCCCTATGACCCTCACGTGACAGTTACACATGGGAAATAAACAAACGTACAGTCAATAACACAATAGAAAATCTATATACAGAGTGCAAATGTAGTGCAAAATGCAGTAAGGTTAGGAAGACAATAAATAGGCCATAGTGGCAAAATAAATTACAGATTAGCATTATCACTGGAATGATGGAATGTGCAAATAGAGATACTGGAGTGCAAAATGAGCGGAAGTTAAAAAATAAATATGGGGATGAGGTAGTAGTAGTGGGCTATTTACAGAAGGGCTATGTACAGGTGCAGTGATCGATAAGCAGCTTTGACAGCTGATGCTTAAAGTTAGTGAGGGAGATAGGAACCTCTAGCTTCAAGGATTTTTGCAATTCGTTCCAGTCATTGGCAGCAGAGAACTGGAAGGAATGGCGGCCAAAGGAGGTGTTGGCTTTGGGGGTGGCCAGTGAGATATACCTGCTGGAGCGCATACTACGGGTGGGTGTTGCTATGGTGACCAGCGAGCTGAGATAAGGCGGGGGATTTACCTAATAAAGACTTATAGATGACCTGGAGCCAGTGGGTTTGGCAACAAATATGTAGTGAGGGCAAGCCAACGAGAGCATACAGGTCACAGTGGTGGGTAGTATATGGGGCTTTGGTAACAAAACGGATGGCACTGTGATAGACTACATCCAATTTGCTGAGTAGAGTGTTGGAGGCTATTTTGTAAATGACATTGCCGAAGTCAAGGATCGGTAGGATGGTAAGTTTTACAAGGGCATGTTTGGCATGTGAGGCCACGGAAGGAGTGTTGTATGGCATAGAAGCTTGTTTGAAGGTTAGTTAACACAGTGTCCAAAGAGGGGCCAGATGTATACAGAATGGTGTCGTCTGCGTAGAGATGGATCAGAGAGTCACCAGCAGCGAGAGCGACATCATTGATGTATATAGAGAATAGGGTTGGCCCAAGAATTGAACCGTGTAGCACCCCCATAGAGCCTGCCAGGGGACCGGACAGCAGGCCCTCCGATTTTACGCACTGAACTCTGTCTGAGAAGTAGTTGGAGAACCAGGGGAGGCAGTCACTTGAGAAACCAAGGCTGTTGAGTCTGCCAATAAGAATGCGGTTATTGACAGAGTCGAAAGCCTTGGCCAGGTCGATGAAGACGGCTGCACAGTACTGTCTTCTGTCGATGGCCGTTATGATATCGTTAAGTACCTTGAGCATAGCTGAGGTGCACCCATGACCAGCTCGGAAACCAGATTGCATAGCAGAGAAGGTACGGTGGGATTCGAAGAAGTCAGTGATCTGTTTATTAACTTGGCTTTCGAAGACTTTAGAAAGGCAGGGCAGGATGGTCCACAGGTACACCTCCAATTGACTCAAATTATGCCAATTAGCCTATCAGAAGCTTCTAAAGCCATGACCTCATTTTCAGAAATTTTCCAAGTTGTTTAAAGGCACAGTCAACTTAGTGTATGTAAACTTCGGACCCACTGGAATTGTGATATAGTGAGTTATAAGTGACATAATTTGTCTGTAAACAATTGTTGGAAGAATTACTTGTGTCATGCACAAAGTAGATGTCCTAACCGACTTGACAAAACTATAGTTTGTTAACATGAAATCTGTGGAGTAGTTGACAAATGAGTTTAAATTACTTCAACCTAAGTGTATGTAATCTTCCGACTTCAACTGTATGTGTGGTGTGGCATACATCAACACACTGGCCCTATAACATGCCTCAGCACTCACGTGTGACTTTCAAGAGAGGAAAGGGGGAGAGACAGAGAATGAGATGAAGAGAGTGACACGGAGAGAGTGAGATGGAGAGAGAATGAGAGACTGACAAGATCCATGAATCTTTCTATTAATCCTTCAACGAGTCCTCTACACCACTCAAAACCTCTCTGACTCACTTAATTTGTCAGATGTGAGTTTATCAGTGAAGAGGGAGGTTATTAGGGCTGGAATGAGGGTGGGAGGGGGAGAGAATGGGGAAGGGGAAAATGGAGAGAGGGATGTAGAGATGAGAAAGAAAAAAAGACAGTAAAACGAGCCCTTATCTTACAGCTTGCTGACTATGCTTTCACATTTATCCTCTCTCTCTCACTGTAGCATCTCTCTCTCTCGCTCTCTCTCTCTCTCTCTCTCTCTCTCTCTCTCTCTCACACACAGTAGCATTTTTCTCTCTCTCGCTCTCCCACTGTAGCATCTCTCTCTCCCTTTCTATCTGACTCCACAGTCTATGCTAGCGTGTATAGGGTAGACCAGCCAATCCGTTCAGCAGTACCCCTCCGTGCCAGTGCCTCTCCCCAACTCACGTCAGCACCCTTCATGACATATTAGAGGAACAAACACAACCCAGTCTAGGAGAGGAAGAGATAGAGAGAGAGATAATGAGAGAGAGATAGACAGAGAGAGACAGAGAGATAGACAGAGAGATAGACAGAGAGATAGAGAGATAGATAGAGATAGAGAGATACTATTTGCACATCGTTACAACACTGTATTTAGCCACAATATGACATTTGTAATGCCTCTATTCCTTACAAACTTTTGTGAGTGTAATGTTTTCTGTTTATTTTTTATTGTTTATTTCACTTTAGTTTATTATCTATTTCACTTGCTTTGGCAATGTAAACATATGTTTCCATGCCAATAAAGCCCTTTGAATTTAATTGAATTTAATTGAGAAAGAGAGCCATGGCAGCAATCTATATTGATGAATTTTCAAAACAGTTGGAGCAATATACAGCTCCTGGGCTTCTCCTATACAACAAAGAAATGAAGCTCCTTCTCTATGCAGATTGGCTGGTCTAGTAGTCTCCAACAGAACAGGGGTTACAGCATTCTCTCAGTGTTAGATGCATACTGACAAAACTGGGCACTGACAAAACAAAAAGTATGATCTTCCAAAAGAAAGCTATATAAGATAAAGATAAATACCACTTCACCCTAGGAGAGGTAAAAACTGACAGCACCACAAATCAAAATACACATCATGGTACAAAACACTCACAGAAAAACTGCACGTTGAATTTTGCAAAAACATCCTACATGTACACAGAAATTCCATTAACCACGCATGTAGGGCAGAACTAGGAAGACTTCCTCTTCTACTGTCCATTGAAAAAAACGCATGCAAATTCTGGGTGCACCTACATGCAGCCCAATCTGATTAAGGGTCATACAAACACAGAACATTTATGGACAACAGAAAGTGCCCAGAAAGTGACCCCTTAACAAAACTGGCCCAAAAACACAAGATTGAAATGAACACAAGTGATCAACCTAGACAGCTGGAGATGAATAATAAGAATGCATTAATCAGCTATTGGTAGACTGAGCTCGAAGGTCAGAGAAAGATACTTAACCCGTGTAAAAGACCCCATACAAAGAAAAACCTTAACCAGATACAGAATTAGTAATCATAGCCTGGCAATTAAAACAGGACGGCATCAAAAAACATGGCTAGTCAGAGATTCTGTCATCACTTTCTAATCACCTGCCCCAAATAAATGAATATACTAATATATATTTAGGGTAGGTGATTACAAAGTGTTCTTCACTTTCTATCTCTCCTGACCCACAGAGTCTCTGGCTAGCCATGTTTTTTGATGGCGTCCGGTTTCAATTAGAGACTCCTTCCTCCCCAAAATACCAAATGAAAAGTTCTACATTCATAGAGCAATCAAACAAATGTATGTCACAGATTGCCACAAGCTAAGGGAGGACACATAAAATGTACTATTTTAAACAAAAATATACAGTGCCTTCAGAAAGTATTCAGACCCCTTGACTTTTTCACAATCTACACATAATACCCCATAACGAAAAAGGGAAAACAGGTTTTTAGAAATGTTTGCAAATGTATTAAAAATACCTTATTTACATAAGTATTCAGATCCTTTGCTATGAGACTCGAAAGTGAGCTCACGTGCATCCTGTTTCCATTGATCCTCCTTGTGATGTTTCTACAACTTGATTGTCCACCTGTGGTATATTTAATTGATTGGACATGATTTGGAAAGGCACACACCTGTCTATATAAGGTCCCACAGGTGACAGTGCATGTCAGAACCATGAGGTCGAAGGAATTGTCCGTAGAGCAGAGAGAAAAGATTGTGTCGAGGCACAGATCTGGTGAAGGGTACCAAAACATTTCTGCAGCATTGAACACAGTGACCTCCATCATTCTTAAACGGAAGAAGTTTAGAACCACCAAGACTCTTCCTAGAGCTGGACGCCCGGCAAAACTGAGAAATCAGGGGAGAAGGGCCTTGGTCAGGGAGGTCACTCTGACAGAGCTCCAGAGTTAATCTTTGGAGATGGGAGAACCTTTCAGAAGGACAACCATCTCTGCAGCACTCCACCAATCAGGCCTTTATGGTAGAGTGGCCAGACGGAAGCCATTCCTCAGTAAAAGACACATGACAGCCCGCTTGGAGTTTGCCAAAAGGCACCTAAAGGACTCTCAGACCATGAGAAACAAGGTCTGATGAAACCAAGTTTGAACTCTCCTGAATGCCAAGCGTCACGTATGGAGGAAACCTGGCACCATCCCTACGGTGAAGCATGGTGGTGGCAGCACCATGCTGTGGGGATGTTTTTCAGTGGTAGAGACTGGGAGACTAGTCAGCATCAAGGGAAAGATGAACAGAGCAAAGTACAGAGATCCTTGATGAAAACCTGCTCCAGAGCACTGACTGGGGTGAAGATTCACCTTCCAACAGGACAACGACCCTAAGCACACAGCCAAGACAACGCAGGAATGGCTTCGGGAAAGTTCTCTGAATGTCCTTGAGAGACCAGAAAATAGCTGTGCAGCGACGCTCCCAATCCAACCTGACAGAGCTTGAGAGGATCTGTAGAGAAGAATGGTAGAAACTCCCCAAATACAGGTGTGCCAAGCTTGTAGTGTCATACCCAAGAAGACTCGATGCTGTATCGCTGCCAAAGGTGCTTCAACAAAGTACTGAGTAAAGGGTCTGAATGATTATGTAAATGTGATATTTCAGTTTTTATTTTTTATAAATTAGCAAACATTTCTAAAAACCCATGGCTGAGCCCCTGCCCAGTCATGTGCAATCCATAGATTAGGGCCTAATTTATTTATTTCATTGACTGACTTCCTTATATGAACTGTAACTCAGTAAAATTGTTGAAATTGTTACATGTTATATTTATATGGATATTTACTCCATGTATTATAAATAATAGACAATGTACTGTAAGTGCACCAGTCATTTTCATTTTTGTTTGTTGAATTAGTCTAAACATTTTTGTATTGTATATTTATTTGTTTTCATTTGTCATGTATATTTTTTCATGAGTATTATATCTACCATTCTTATTGTTGTCACTGTTGTTTCATTTTTTTTTTTTTACGTGTATCACATCACATTGGTAAGATTGACCTTGAAGCATATGGAATATGAGACAGAGAGAGAGAGAGAAAGACAGAGAGAGAGAGAGACAGAGAGAGAGACAGAGAGTGACAGAGAGAGAGGGAGACAGAAAAAAGTATCCTTATTTAACCTTTCTCCTCCCCCTCATCTACACTGATTGAAGTGGATTTAACAAGTGACATCAATAAGGGATCATAGCTTTCACCTGGATTCACCTGGTCAGTCTTTGTCATGCAAAGAGCAGGTTTTGTCCACTCAGTATATATTTCTGTATTATATCCTGCATTCACATATAGGTCCACTCAACAACTGTGTTGTGTGCATATGTATGTGTGTGCACATACGGTATGGTATGTACATTATATTATATGTACAGTGCATTCAGAAAGTACAATTTTTTAAAATATATATTTTAGAATAAGGCTGTAATGTAACAAAATGTGGAAAAAGTCAAGGGGTCTAAATACTTTCCGAATGCATTGTATACAGTTGAAGTCGTAAGTTTACACACACTTAGGTTGAAGTTATTTAAACTCCACAGATTTCATGTTAACAAACTATAGTTTTGGCAAGTCGGTTAGGACATCTACTTTGTGCATGACACAAGTAATTCTTCAAACAATTGTTTACTGACAGACTATTTCACTTATAATTCACTATATCACAATTCCAGTGGGTCAGCAGTTTACATACACAGCTTTAGTCACTGCTCCAAAACCACCATAAAAAAGCCAGACTACGGTTTGCTACTGCACATGGGGACAAAGAACGTACTTTTTGGAGAAATGTCCTCTGGTCTGATGAAACAAAAATAGAACTGTTTGGCAATAATGACCATCGTTATGTTTGGAAGAAAAAGGGGGAGGCTTGCAAGCCGAAGAACACCATCCCAACCATGAAGCACGGGGGTGGCAGCATCATGTTGTGGGGGTGCATTGCTGCAGGAGGGACTGGTGCACTTTACAAAATAGATGGCATTATGAGGAAGGAAAATGATGTGGATATATTGAAGCAACATCTCAAGACATCAGTCAGGAAGTTAAAGCTTGGTCAAATGGGTCTTCCAAATGGACAATGACCCCAAGCATACTTCCAAAGTTGTGGCAAAATGGAGTGTATTGGAGTGGCCATCACAAAGCCCTGACCTCAATCCTATAGAACATTTGTGGGCAGAATTTAAAAAGCGTGTGCGAGCAAGGAGGCCTACAAACCTGACTCAGTTACACCAGTTCTGTCAGGAGGAATGGGCCAAAATTCACCCAACTTATTGTGGAAGGCTACACAAAACATTTGACCAAAGTTAAACAATTTAAAGGCAATGCTACCAAATACTAATTGGGTGTATGTAAACTTGTGACTTAAAACAAAGTATTGATCCTAACTGACCTAAGACAGGATTAAATGTCAGGAATTGTGAAAAACTGAGTTTAAATGTATTTGGCTAAGGTGTATGTAAACTTCTGACTTCAACTGTATGTACAGTATGTAGACATACACTGCATGACCAAAAGTATGTGGACACATGCTCGTCGAACATCTAATTCCAAGATCATGAGCAATAATACGGAGTTGGTCCCCCCTTTGCTGCTCCCACAGCTCTGGGAAGGCTTTCCACTAGAAGTTGTCATGCTGAAACAGGAAAGGGCCTTCCCCAAACTTTTGCTACAAAGTTGGAAGCACAGAATCGTCTAGAATGTCATTAGGGCAGGTATCGTTCTCCTGGCGTCCGCCAAACCCAGATTAGTCTGTCAGACTGAAGCGTGATTCATCACTCCAGATAACGCGTTTCCACTCTCCAGAGTCCAATGGGGAGGAGCGTTTTATTTTATTTTATTGTTTACGCTCTACGCGCTTCAGCACTCTGCGTCCCCGTTCTAGGGCCATTCTACTGCCAATGTTCGTCTGTGGAGATCGCATGGCTGTGTGCTTCATTGTATACACCTGTCAGCAACGGGTGTTGCTGAAATAGCCGAATCCACTAATTTGAAAGGGTGTCCACATACTTTTATATACAGTGGGGAGAACAAGTATTTGATACACTGCCGATTTTGCAGGTTTTCCCACTTACAAAGCATGTAGAAGTCTGTAATTGTTATCATAGGTACTCTTCAACTGTGAGTGACGGAATCTAAAACAAAAATCCAGAAAATCACATTGTATGATTTTTAAGTAATTAATTTGCATTTTATTGCATGACATAAGTATTTGATACATCAGAAAAGCAGAACTTAATATTTGGTACTGAAACCTTTGTTTGCAATTACAGAGATCATACGTTTCCTGTAGTTCTTGACCAGGTTTGCACACACAGCAGCAGGGATTTTGGCCCACTCCTCCATACAGACCTTCTCCAGATCCTTCAGGTTTCGGGGCTGTCGCTGGGCAATACGGACTTTCAGCTCCATCCAAAGATTTTCTATTGGGTTCAGGTCTGGAGACTGGCTAGGTCACTCCAGGACCTTGAGATGCTTCTTACGGAGCCACTCCTTAGTTGCCCTGGCTGTGTGTTTCAGGTCGTTGTCATGCTGGAAGACCCAGCCACGACCCATCTTCAATGCTCTTACTGAGGGAAGGAGGTTGTTGGCCAAGAACTCGCGATACATGGCCCCATCCATCCTCCCCTCAATACGGTGCAGTCGTCCTGTCCCCTTTGCAGAAAAGCATCCCCAAAGAATGATGTTTCCACCTCCATGCTTCACGGTTGGGATGGTGTTCTTGGGGTTGTACTCATCCTTCTTCTTCCTCCAAACACGGCGAGTGGAGTTTAGACCAAAAAGCTCTATTTTTGTCTCATCAGACCACATGACCTTCTCCCATTCCTCCTCTGGATCATCCAGATGGTCATTGGCAAACTTCAGATGGGCCTGGACATGCGCTGGCTTGAGCAGGGGGACCTCGCTGCAGGATTTTAATCCATGACGGCGTAGTGTGTTACTAATGGTTTTCTTTGAGGCTGTGGTCCCAGCTCTCTTCAGGTCATTGACCAGGTCCTGCCGTGTAGTTCTGGGCTGATCCCTCACCTTCCTCATGATCATTGATGCCCCACGAGGTGAGATCTTGCATGGTGCCCCAGACCGAGGGAGATTGACCGTCATCTTGAACTTCTTCCATTTTCTAATAAATGCGCCAACAGTTGTTGCCTTCTCACCAAGCTGCTTGCCTATTGTCCTGTAGCCCATCCCAGCCTTGTGCAGGTCTACAATTTTATCCCTGATGTCCTTACACAGTTCTCTGGTCTTGGCCATTGTGGAGAGGTTGGAGTCTGTTTGATTGAGTGTGTTGACAGGTGTCTTTTATACAGGTAACGAGTTCAAACAGGTGCAGTTAATACAGGTAATGAGTGGAGAACAGGAGGGCTTCTCAAAGAAAAACGAACAGGTCTGTGAGAGCCGGAATTCTTACTGGTTGGTAGGTGATCAAATACTTATGTCATGCAATAAAATGCAAATTAATTATTTAAAAATCATACAATGGGATTTTCTGGATTTTTGTTTTAGATTCCGTCTCTCACAGTTGAAGTGTACCTATGATAAATAATTACAGACCTCTACATGCTTTGTAAGTAGGAAAATCTGCAAAATCGGCAGTGTATCAGATACTTGTTCTCCCCACTGTATATAGTGAATGCGTGTGTGTATGACACGTGTGTGTGTGTATAAGTGCCTGTCTGTTTTCCATTTGGGATCAGACCAGATCTGGTGGGAAGCGTAGGTACCTGACTCTACATATCATATGGCTGTGTTGTTGTGTATTGTAATGTGAGCTGTAGTGGACAGGAGACTTGAGTGTCTGTAACCTGAAACCATGTTCCCCTTGGCTTACAGCACTCCAGTAAAGAAGACATGTTGATTTCTATGTCTACAACTATAATCATAGAACCCAGAACCAACAAATCTTGCAATCTCTAGCTAGATGACTACATTTATATTTACTGGTATGTCACATTACACAGCTGATCTCTGATCCCTCGGATCACTCTCTCCACACCTCCACCTCCTGATCCCTCTCTCCACACCTCCACCTCCTGATCACTCTCTCCACACCTCCACCTCCTGATCCCTCTCTCCACACCTCCACCTCCTGATCCCTCTCTCCACACCTCCACCTCTGATCCCTCTCTCCACACCTCCACCTCTGATCCCTCTCTCCACACCTCCACCTCTGATCCCTCTCTCCACCCCTCCACCTCTGATCCCTCTCTCCACACCTCCACCTCTGATCCCTCTCTCCACCCCTCTACCTCTGATCCCTCTCTCCACCCCTCTACAACACCTCTCTCTCTCAGGCCACTACAGTACATGACATCAGAGCACTCTGTGCGTCTCTGCATGCTGTACCGAGGTATCTACTGTAGCTGTAGTATTAGTCATCCTCTGATAGCGCATAACAACTGGAGGGAGGAACAGCACTAGCTGGCTGGGAAACTCCCATTCATCAGATAGAGGACAACCACACACAGAGAGCAGGCAAACAGAGCTGTGTGTTTCAGAGAGCCTGAGGCTGGCTGTAGTATAGTACTACTTATTCACTACACATGATCACACTCCTGAGGGTGTACAGTACAGTACAGTCCATAGGCCACAAAACAACATGACAGCAGCGGAAAACTAGCATTACAAAAACCTTTGATACTGACTAACTGAAATGATAACAACACAATATAATATACTACTTGACTGTTCTACAGACTAGCAACTGGTGAATGCGTGTCAACATCAAGGTGGCTATTCAGACAGCAATGAGACAGAGGGAATAGAGTTGAATCAGTCTAAACCTCATTTAGCACTATACTCATAATAACTCACTCTGAGCCTGCCTCTGCTGCTGTAACCCTGTGTGGTTGTGAAGGAGATAGTCAAGCGGCATATGACAGACAGACAGACAGCCAGCCAGCCAGCCAGCCAGCCAGCCAGCCAGCCAGCCAGCCAGCCAGCCAGCCAGCCAGCCAGCCAGCCAGCTAGCTAGGGGATGTGGGTTTGCTGTTTCTCTGATCCACACAAGAACAGTGCAATACGTTCGACTGAGGCTACAATAGAGAATAGGGACTGGAGCCATCTCAAGTTAAGCCTGTGGGATAAACATCTTCCTGTAGAAGGAGAGGGACTCTACCAGGATGGAATGCACACACATACACACACACACACACACACACACATACACACACACACACACACACATACACACACACACACACACACACACACACACACACCAAACAGCTCCCAGATCTAGAATGTCTCAAAGTTCACGCAACACACACACACCCTTTTATCTGCTCACACACACCTTAACTGCTCACACACACGCTTTGTAGAATCACACACAAACAGGCTTGCATGGACACAAACATTCTGCCACCACAACTGTGGCAAATTTAACCAGAGACTGGTGAGACTAGCATTGTTTACAGTCACGCATTGAGGGATCTAAGTAACTCAATACAACAAGCACACACGCACCCACGTACGCACTCACACATACACACACATTCAAATATACAGCAGGTCCAAGCTAGCTCCACCCAGCAGGGCCGTCACGGCAAAGTCACTGTAATCCCTCTCCCTGCCCAGAGAGAGAGAGTGACAGGCCGAGAGAATGAGAGTTAGGGTGGTTTCCATAACAACCATGTTCAGGTTTAGTTTCAAGTTTCAACGACGGTAAGGGAGAGAACAGCTTGTGGCTGGGGTGTGTGGGGTCCTTGATGATGCTGCATGCCTTCCTCAGGCACCGTTTCGAGTAGATGTCCTGGTTGGGTGGAAGCACGGTCCCAGTGATGTACTGGGCCGTCTTCCCCACATGCTGGATGGCCTGGCTGTCGTGGACGGAGAAATTCCCGTACCAGGCCGTGATGCAACTAGTCTGAAAGCTCTCGATGGTGCAGCGGTAGAATTTTCAGCTGCCTCAGGAATGTGTTAAGCTCGTCTGGTAGGGAAGCTCCCGTGGGCACCACACAGATGGATTTTCCTTTGTAATCTGTCCTTGCCACATGTGACGCGAGTCTGAGTTGTCAAACATAAATTAAAGTTTGAGAGAGAGAGAGAGAGAGAGAGAGAGAGAGAGAGAGAGAGAGAGAGAGTGAGTGTGTGTGCACTCTTGTGCATGTGTATGACTGTGTTCTTGCTTGGCACAATGTGTGTCTTAGCTTAGCTAATAACAGCCTAACTCCAGCTGAAGCCTGCCGTATGAAGAGTGGGTGTATTTGGTCTAGCCATACTTCACTGGCCTCATCTACCTGCCAATTTAGCCTGTCCCTTTCACCCTGCCAATTAGTAAGACATTCTGGAGCCAATCAACCCCCCTCACCAGAATCTGTCTGTTATGTTCAGATGTGCTACATCACTCAATCCCACAGTAAGGACTCATATTTTTGTGACAAACAACAATCTAGACAACACTTCCACTCAACTCAAGTCAT
The DNA here is from genome assembly GCA_023634145.1 of Thymallus thymallus. NCBI lineage: Eukaryota > Metazoa > Chordata > Actinopteri > Salmoniformes > Salmonidae > Thymallus > Thymallus thymallus. Next base: position 9,808,858 of record CM042393.1, on the reverse strand, counting down.
CTTTTACAGAGACACGACAGTAGAGGCTATACTTCCATTCAATTCATCAAATGTTTTAATGAGGAACAACAGTACTATACAGTATGTACTCTACTTTTACTGCCAGGGTGATTCCTCACAAAAGACTCACAAATATTTTTGGGATTTTCACATTTAATCCATAGAATAGCCCTTTGGAAGAACGATTGTATATATTAGTATCTAAAAGCAGAATTGAGATATAATTAATCAAAGTTCAGATATTTATGACATTTTGGCCTTACCCAGGCCTCCTTTAAGACTCCATAACATTTTATATGTCATTTGAAGCTTTACCCAGGGGTAAAAGTAGATTTAATTTCTTCCCGGTACAGGGACCTCTTTATTTTATGGGCCTAATCATAGAATTACATATAAAATCCTATTAAATTAGGATCTCTATGTGCCTAATAGTATAGCTTACCTTTTAACATGGCTTAAACACAAACAGTCATGATGTTTTCATCTTATTGTCAAACAATCACTTCAAAAAGCTCATGTAGGCTACTTGTCACGTTACTCGAGGGACGGTTGAAGGACAGAGGGTGCAGGAAAGAAATCATTTACAAGCTTCGTTTGGATATGTTTCAAGCTTCGTTTGGATATGTTTCAAGCTTCATTTGGATATGTTTCAAGCTTCATTTGGATATGTTTCAAGCTTCATTTGGATATGTTTCTGCTTATAATTTCCAACATTTTGGTAGGCTATTTGTTAGTCAACTTGTCTATAATTTCACATCATCATTTGCACATCTATCAATCCAGTGTTAATGCTAATCTGTAATTTATTTCGCCACTATGGCCTATTTATTGTCTTCCTAACCTTACTGCATTTTGCACTACATTTGCACTCTGTATATAGATTTTCTATTGTGTTATTGACTGTACATTTGTTTATTTCCCATGCGTAACTCTGTGTTGTTTTTTGTCGCACTGCTTTGCTTTGTCTTTTCCAGGTCGCAGTTGTAAATGAGAACTTGTTCTCAACTGACCTACCTGGTTAAATAAAGGTGAAATAAATAAAAAAATATATATATAATTAGATACATGCAGCTTCTCTTCTGTCATTACTTGATGCTCGTCTAGAATATTAAATAAAGCCTTGCTCACCAGAATAATAACGTCATCAATTGAAAGAATGATCAATGCATCATCAACAATGCATCATCAACAATCTGTAAAGTTTTGTCTTTAATTTCTGCTTCTCACAGGCCGAGGACGTTTAAGGACCAGGGAGATCAGTTACTTCGGTTTAAAGGAAATTAAAAGCTGTGAAAACAATCCAAAATGTTTCTGATAGTATTTCAGTTCGTCTTGGAAGGTTATTTTTTTAGGTTGAAAATTGAATACTGTCAGCTTTTATGTTGCTGAAAGAATGTGCACGCTTAGGCTACACAACAGGTCCTCAAGAGCGCAATCGCATTATCTCAAGATGCTGAAACAAATAAATCATGTGTCTCTACTCCTGTTCCCGAGGCAAAATGTACATTTGGTCTATAATTTTACTGCGAGGAACACTTAATTCTGCAGGAGTTAATATTATAATAGGCTACATGTGAGGCTTACAGCCAGTGTCCAGACTTCCATTACAATTCCAACTATTAGGCTACTACACTCTAAAATGTTTCCAGAAACAATACAGTGCCATTTGATGAATGCAAAAAGACATCACTTAAAAAACACCAAAAAGTGTTATGAATTACATTCTGTGATTGTCATTCATTAGGCCTACACAAGTCTTGTAACCTGCATTGATGCATACAGTGCATTCGGAAAGTATTCAGACCCCTTCACGTTATCCCCATTTTGTTATGTTACAGCCTTATTCTAAAATGTATTAAATATTATTTTCAAAATGTTCCTCATCAATCTACACACAATACCCCATAATGACAAATTATGAAAATGTATAAAAAAATAAAAACCTGAAATATCACATTTACATAAGTATTCAGACTCTTTACTCAGTACTTTGTTTGTATGGGGAGCGTTTTGGTTTTTATGTGTTTGATACCATTCCATTTGCTCCGTGCCAGCCATTATTATGAGTCGTCCTCCCCTCAGCAGCCTCCACTGTAGATAGGCTCATGTTTTACCGGTATGGCGTACCAACACTATTTATTTTTGCAGGTAATCCGTACCTGACAGTTCCGGCTTACTTTCACCCCTGGCCTTACCACTTGCGCTATAATATGAGTAGTATTTTGATTTCAATAACAATGTTCTTACATTCATTTATGAATATTGAAAATATTTTAACTTATTTTTCTATACACTGAGTATACACTCCTAATATTGAGTTGCACCCCCACAGGGATGCTGGCCCATGTTGACTCCAATGCTTCCCACAGTTGTGTCAAGTCTGCTGGATGTTCTTTGGGTGGTGGACTATTCTTGATACACATTGAAACTGTTGAGCGTGAAAAACCCAGTAGCATTGCAGTTCTTGACACACTCAAACGGGTGTGCCTGGCACCTACTACCATACCCCGTTCAAAGGCACTTAAATCTTTTGTCTTGCCCATTCACCCTCTGAAGTCTCAGACTCTCTATAGACTAACTGTAGCCAGTCTCAGACTGTCTATAGACTAACTGTAGCCAGTCTCAGACTCTCTATTGACTAACTTTAGGCAGTCTCACACTCTCTATAGACTAACTGTAGTCAGTCTCAGACTCTCAGAACAGCGTGTGTATGTGTGTGTGTGTGTGTTCCTCTTTCCCCAGTACCATTGTGTCAGGGCCATCCAGTAAGGCCCCACAGGGGAGTAAACTAAGCTACCCTTTTCACCCTCTCTCACCCTCTCTTAACACTGTCCCGCCTGCAACCAGAGTGCCCACAAAGAAGGACCTGACCTCACAATGGGCCTGAGAACCCTTTCAGTTGGCAGGCTGACGTGAATCTCCATGATTTATATGGCAATGTGTGTTGCTAGGAGGGAGCTAGCTACACTACAGCTTCTATTACAAAGGTCTATAACTGACAGAGGGAGGGCAAATAGACTCATAGCATCAGCAACACTCTGGAGTACAGGCCTCTCTCTCTCTCTCTCTCTCTCTCTCTCTCTCTCTCCCTCTGCACACATCGTCAACAGTCACCCTTGAAGCATCGTTACCCATCGCTCCACAAAAGGCACAGCCCTTGCGGAGCAAGGGAAACAACTACTTCAAGGTCTCAGAGCGAGTGACGTCACCGATTGAAACGCCACTAGCACGCACCGCTAACTAGCTAGCCATTCCACACCAGTTACACATAACCAATTCCAAGTTCGTGGGCTAGAAAAACCATCCTCACATTTTTATCAAATGCAACATCTCCCCTGGAGCACTCCTGCAAGCCTGGAGGAAGTGTAAACACTCCTTCTAAATGCATCACGATCACCCCTTCACAGTGTGCACATTCTATCATGACAGAATCTCAACTAATTGACGTCCTTTTACTCCTAGTTACCTGTACTGACACTGCCTCGATCGGCTGATCAAGCTAATTTTTTATTTCATTCACTGCTTTTCTCGCATTGGCTAACTGAGATCGCCTATTTTTATTCACATACTGTAGGTATATTTTATTTAAGTGGATTATCCGTGGAATATATTTTCAAACAAAAAAGTGCTGCAAGGCACGTGAGTCATTTTAACCAATCAGGTTGCAGAAAAGGGCCTTTAAATGCCAGTAGCCAATCGGATGCCAGGAAATTACTCATAATGTTCCAGCTCAGCTAACTTGCTAAATAGCGACTTGATGACAAGAAAATATGCACAATCGTTTGTCTCTACATTAACTAACATATTCCTCTCAATTGTAAATGTTTTGCTTGACTCGTTTTGACTTTATAACTACTTAGATTTGCTTCCACCGTAATGTTTTTGTCAGCCATCTTTGCTTTACAAAGTCACCAGCTATGTGTCCCATAGCGTCAAATTCGTCATTGGAACCACTCGATATGATTGGTCATTTAAAAACCTTGGGAGCCAAATGCATAAAGAGTGCTCTAACTCCCCCCTGCGGTGGTCTGGAGCAATGAAGCCGTTACTCTGGGTACTTAAAAATCCTGCGGCAAAAGCTCGCAACTTTTATACGAACAACCACTGTACAATAAACAATGAACAGTAAACATTACACATTTTAAATATTATATTATGGTGATGTACAGTGTTATAACAACGTAAAAATAGTTATAGTACAAAGGGGAAAGTAAATAAACATAAATATGGGTTGTATTTACAATGGTGTTTGTTATTCACTGGTTGCCCTTTTCTTGTGTCAACAGGTCACAAATATTGCTGCTGTGATGGTACATTGTGGTATTTCACCCAGTAGATATGGGTTTATCAAAATTGGGTTTGTTTTCGAATTCTTTGTGGATCTGTGTAATCTGAGAGAAATGTGTGTCTCTAATATGGTCATACATTTGGCAAGAGGTTAGGAAGTGCAGTTCAGTTTCCACCTCATTTTGTGGGAAGTGTACATAGTCAAAGTTTTCCTTAAGTTTGGGTCAGTCACAGTGGTCAGGTATTCTACCACTGTGTACTCTCTGTTTAGGGCCAAATAGCATTCTAGTTTGCTCAGTTTGTTTTGTTGATTCTTTCCAATGTATCAAGTAATTCTCTTTTTGTTTTCTCATGATTTGGTTGGGTCTAATTGGGGTCTGTTTGTGTTTGTGAACAAAGCCCCAGGACCAGGACTCTTCTACAGGTTAATCTCTCTGTTGGTGATGGCTTTGTTATGGAAGATTTGGGAATCGCTTCCTTTTAGGTGGTCGTAGAATTTAACAGCTCTTTTCCGGATTTTGATAATTAGCGGGTATCGGCCTAATTCTGCTCTGCATGCATTATTTGGTGTTTTTCGTTGTACACAGAGGATATTTTTGCAGAATTCTGCATGCAGAGTCTCAATTTGGTGTTTGTCCCATTTTGTGAATTCTTGGTTGGTGAGCGGACCCCAGACCTCACAACCATAAAGGGCTATGGGTTCTATAACGGATTCAAGTATTTTTAGCCAGATCCTAATTGTTACGTCGAATTTTGTGTTCCTTTTGATGGCATGGAAGGCCCTTCTTTTTTGTGTGCTCTAGAGCAACGGTGTCTAGCTGGAATTTGTATTTTTGGTCCTGGCAACTAGACCTTTTTTGGAACACCATTATTTGTGTCTTACTGAGATTTACTGTCAGGGCCCAGGTCTAACAGAATCTGTGCAGAAGATCTAGGTGCTGCTGTAGGCCCTCCTTGGTTGGTGACAGAAGCACCGGATCGTCAGCAAACAGTAGACATTTGACTTCAGATTCTAGTAGGGTGAGGCCGGGTGCTGCAGACTGTTCTACTGCCCTCTCCAATTCGTTGATATATATGTTGAAGAGGGTGGGGCTAAAACTGCATCCCTGTCTCACCCCACGTCCCAATTTTAACCGCACATTTGTTGTTTGTGTACATGGATTTTATAATGGTGATAATGTTGTATCTCCCTCTCAGTGGAGATGAAGGGGTAATGGTGGTTGGCTGGATTCAGGGCTCAGTGTTGAGACCACTGTGGGGGTGTTGGATTGGATAGTTTGTGTTTTGTACTGGGTCACACAAGAGGGGAAACAGGATTGGGTTAACAGCAGCAAATTAAATGGAAAGGTGAGGTGTATGTGTGTTAGAAGCTAAGGCTGCATCACATCAGCCTAAGAACACAGGAGACAGAAGGTAGTTGAGAAAATAACTGTCACTGGCGCTGCTAGGAAATATCCTAAAAATAACAACTGATAGAAGCTATTTTTTCCATGGTTGGTTATATATTAAGAAAACAAAAAATGTTTGGCCTCCAGAGAAGTCTAAATCAATTATATGTAGAATGCAGGTACAATACATGTGATTGTGACAGTCTGACTAGCTGAGAGAGAGAGAGAGAGGTCTCTATTCCCAAAGGCCTCCTTATGGCCAGAGCCTGACTTGATCAATGGAAACACTATGAACCTGAGCTCAATTTCGAGTCCCTCTCAAAGGGGCTGAATACTTATATAAATATGGTATTTCCGTTTTTTATTTTTAATAAATGTGCAGGCATTTCTACAAACCTGTTTTCGCTTTGTCATTATGGGGTATTATGTGTAGATTACTGAGGATTATTTATTTTTTAATCAATTTTAGAATAAGGCTGTAATGTAACAAAATGTGGAAAAAGTCAAGGGGTCTGAATACTTTCCGAAAGTATTTTTATTTTGTTGCTTTGACAAAGTAATTTCAGAAGATTATTTTTTTATTTCATGTGATTAGTGATTCATTTTAAAGGGAAAAAACCTGTCCCTCATTTTAAGGTCAACCATGTTACGTGAACCTTTTAAAATATTTTTCCACAAGAAACATTGAACATCTAATAGTAAAATCATGGTGTAAAAGCAGATGAGTTGCTTCTATTTGGACATGAATATTTGCCAACACATGGCTAACCTTTGTTTAACCAGCTGCTCTTAGCGAAAATGTTTAGAATGTTTTGATGTTTTGAGGTACCTTTCTAGCTAATATGCTATGTTACGAGTTTACACTTCCTCTTCCAAATATAATGTGGGGGGGTCAAATTAAATAATGAAAAACTCTCTACCAAATCTATCTATTAACATTCCCCTGATGATAAGACAAGACATGTAAATTAATATGTTTTTGCAAACATATGATGGGGGTCCCTGGGTTGCCAGTATGCTTGGGAGAGGGTCCCTGCGCACCTGATCTAGGTGATGAGATGAGGACCATCTCCAGGAATCAGGCAGCAGTGAGCCCAGGGAGAGAGGAAGGCAGCAGCTCACTGAGCCCAGAGAGTCTGTAATTAGAAGCTCATCTCTCTCTAAGTGTTGAGAGGAAATTCATCTCTTCTCCACAAGTCAAGATAGGCAATTGCTTCCGCTAAGGCTAGCCTAACAGAATGCCCCTCTTCCCACCGGTGTGATTACTACCTCTGAGGGTTTAGAGCTTGAGGTCGTTACCTCATACAAGTACTTTGGAGTATGGCTAGAAGGCACACTCTCCTTCTCTCAGCACATATCAAAGCTGCAGGCTAAAGTTCAATCTAAACTTGGTTTCCTCTATCGTAATCGCTCCTCTTTCACCCCAGCTGCCAAACTAACCCTGATTCAGATGACCATCCTACCCATGCTAGATTACGGAGACATAAATTATAGATCGGCAGGTAAGGGTTCTCTCGAGCGGCTAGATGTTCTTTACCATTCGGCCATCAGATTTGCCACCAATGCTCCTTATAGGACACATCACTGCACTCTATACTCCTCTGTAAACTGGTCATCTCTGTATACCCGTCGCAGCTCTCTCATTGAGATGGGGTATTGATAAGCTCTCTCATTGCGATAGGGTATTGATCAGCTCTCATTGAGATGGGGTATTGATCAGCTCTCTCATTGAGATGGGATATTGATCCGCTCTCTCATTGAGATGGGGTATTGATCTGCTCTCTCATTGAGATGGGATATTGATCAGCTCTCTCATTGAGATGGGGTATTGATCTGCTCTCTCAATGAGATGGGGTATTGATCTGCTCTCTCATTGAGATGGGCTAACAAGGGTCAGATCTCGCAGTAGCCTGCAGTGTATCAGTTATATCTGGATGATATTTTGCCATTCTTCCTCTCATCAGAATTGCCATCATCACCATTGCCATCATCATCATCATCATCATCATCATCATCATCATCATCATCATCATGTGTGTGTGAGGGGGGTCTGTTGTTGTCCGTCTGTCCCGCCCCCGCTCCGTGCCTCGTCAAGAACGTTGTGAGCTACGTGTGTTCCTCCCAGATGGCAGCCGTTGGCAGGGACTCTGTCCTCATGCCACACACACACACACACACACACACACACACACACACTGCCGCGAGCAGGCTGCCTTGCACACGGTTTGGCACACACCTCGCCAACATGAATGTAACACAAAGTGCGGCACAAATGGGTCACAGCTCTCACACAGCCCAGATTCGGACAGGGCCAAAACTCTCAACAACCTGTATGCAACTGGCCTGCCTGACTGGCTAGTCCAGGAGTCAAGGTGAGTGCTCTGGAACAGAACCAAAGGCTTATCGTGCCATTTCTCTGTTGTTCTGTTCTATTGGGCTATTCTCTATTGTCCCCTGTGTTTTCTGGGCTGAGTTCAATATACAGTATGTACCTGTTGCTCTGGAAACTGTATTTAGGGAGTACGGAGAGCCTCCTGACCGGACAAGACACCAGCCAAATTGCATGGGGGGAGACCATTTAATTTACCCACAGAGGGAGGAGGAGAAAATAGATTTTGAACAATGACAGGGTAAACTAGATTTCAGCAACATGTATTTAAAGATAATTGTATTTGTGCAATTGCACACCAATATGTGTTAACAAGCTTGTATTTCAAATGTGTATACTTTGTGTGTGTTGATGGATTTTGTGAAAATGTATTTGAGCACAGTTTTCAGAAGGAATATTTCTGAGCGGCATGTTGTTTTGTGTGACGCTGAATGGATACTGATTGTCCCTGGAGTGGTGCCAGGCCACTCAACCTGCTGGATAACCATCCACATGTCAAGCACCCTCTAACAACTCTCCTTTCCCTCTCTCTCGCTCTCTCTCCATCTCATACACTCCCCCCTCTCACATACAATCACACTCACATATTTTCAAAGAATTGCCATACCAGTAAAATGTGAACGTCAGGGGATATATAAGGGCTTAGCACAAAATAACAACCTGGAGTTTGCTAAACGGTATTGGCACTTGGATTGTAACTTGTGCTATGGTCAGATGACATAAAATAGAGGTCTTTGGCCACACCCACCAGTGGTGGGTTTGGCGCCAAAAGAAGGATGCATGTGCAGAACAGAACCTCATACCAACTGTCAAATATGGTGGTGGATCTCTGATGTTATGGGGTTATTTTGCTTTCACTGGTCCTGGGGTCCTTGTTAAGGTCAATGGCATCATTTTGTATTATTTAAGTATTTTTTGCTAATCTTTATAAAGGGTATCAATTATTTTGGACCTGACTGTACATTACGTATATATGGATTACCAATGAGTGAACCCAACATGACATCAACCTGTTGCGTGTCACAAACCCCAGTGATGTTCTTAATACCCATGTCATAATGCAAACAACATTATCATACAGTACTAGCCATAAGCATTAACAGCCATTGTATCCACTGAGGTTTGAAAAATACAATTACTGCATCTGAGCTCCTAGTGTGCAGCTCTCCTTTTCTTTTTCCAAGTGTTCTACTCCGCTAGCGAGCACCTCGCCTAAACAGGTGTGCATTTCTTTCGCATCCACTGAGGTTTACCATACAGTTCTCTACACACTAGCCAACTACACAACAATGGAGATAGAGAGGGGGAGGGATAGAGGAAGACGGAAGAAGAGGGAGGAAAAGCTTTTGAACTCCTCTTTTTAAATGATTATTTAGAAAAGAGGGAGTGGTGAATTGCAGTCTTGGCTGCTGGCTGGTTTCTTTCTCACTGGGTGGCAGTGAGGGAACACATAGCAGCCAGTGTTTCTGTACTGCAGTCTGAGCATGGATAGGGCTCTCGGTTTATGTCTGTAGGTCCAGTGTGTTTATGTGTGTGTCGCCCAAACAGTCTTGAAGGAGTTCCCACATATGCTGAGCACTTGTTGGCTGCTTTTCCTTCACTCTGCGGTCCAACTCATCTCAACTGGGTTGAGGTTGGATGATTGTGGAGGCCTTCTTGGTCAAATAGCTCTTACACAGTCTGGAGGTGTGTTGGGTCATTGTCCTTTTGAAAAACAAATGATAGTCCCACTGTCACGATCGTGTGTAGAGACAGACCAGGGCGCAGCGTAGCGATAGTTCGACATGATTTATTTCACACGAAAACTAAACTTAGTCCGAACTATACAAAACAACAACGTAAGCACAAACGTGAACATCAACACACTGTGGGGTTGTGTGGGGTTGAGCAACTTAAATAGAATCCCCAATCAGAGACAACGTCTCACAGCTGTCTCCAATTGGGGATTCAACACAAAATGAAAAACATAGATCTAGATATCTAGATCTGTCAGGCTCTGACCATGGCCAAAAGGTACTCCTTATGGCCAGAGCCTGACAGTACCCCCCCTCTAAGGCGCGGACTCCCGGCCGCGATAATCACACATTTTTTTTTTTTTTTTATTATGTGACATGGGGGGTGTGAGGAGGGACAATCCACTTCGGTGGCGGCTCAGGCCCCGGCGAAGTGGATAATTTCCTCCCTGACCTGAGTCTGATGACCAGTCCCGGAATGGGACCTAGCATGGCGAACGGCTCCGGCCATGTAGCGGTACAGACGACCGGACCCGGACTGGGCACCGGTGTGGCAGGACGCTCCGGTTCTGGAGCTGGGCAGACGTTCGGACCCGGACTGTGCACCGGTGGAGTGGGCTGCTCCGCCGCTGGAGTTGAGCAGACGACCGGCCCCGGACTGGGCACCGGTGGAGCGGACTGCTCCGGCGCTGGAGCGTAGCAGACGACCGGCCCCGGACTGGGCACCGGTGGAGCGGACTGCTCCGCCGCTGGAGTTGAGCAGACGACCGGCCCCGGACTGGGCACCGGTGGAGCGGACTGCTCCGGCGCTGGAGCGTAGCAGACGACCGGCCCCGGACTGGGCACCGGTGGAGCGGACTGCTCCGGCGCTGGACCGAAGCAGACGACCGGCCCCGGACTGGGCACCGGTGGAGTGGACTGCTCCGGCGCTGGAGCGAAGCAGACGACCGGCCCCGGACTGGGCACCGGTGGAGCGGACTGCTCCGGCGCTGGAGTTGAGCAGACGACCGGCCCCGGACTGGGCACCGGTGGAGCGGACCTTCACTGGCTCAGAAGCCCGCTCCTGCATATCCATCAGCCTGTTCACTAGAGCGTATCGGCGCCCGAAGTCCTCCTCCTCCTCTATCTCCATTAGCAGCGGGTCCGTCTGCTGCTCCAATGGAAGAGCAACCCAGGCTCTCCACCACCTCGTCTGTTCCTCCCTCGGGTATTCATAAAACCCCTTGGGTTTCTCTCGATCATAGATCGTGGGAAGACGAAGTGGTGGGCGATCCTCCTCATTCGGCCTCTCCGGGTTCTGAATGCGTGTGGTGCGCGGAGTCGGCGCGGACCATGCCGGGCTGTGAGTGCGCCCTGCCGTGCTGGTACGTGGATCCTCTTCCTCCTCGCCATTCCACCTGGAGAGTGGTACTGGCGCCTCCTCCTCTCGGCCAGACCACCCCCATAGCCCCCCCCAAAAATTCCCTTGGGGTTGTTGGCGAGCGTTTCCCCATATCGCGCGTCGCGCATAACGTGGCGGCACCTCATCTCTCTCCCTCTCTCCCCAGTTACGCTGCTTGGTCTGGTAGTGGTGGGTCATTCTGTCACGATCGTGTGTAGAGACAGACCAGGGCGCAGCGTAGCGATAGTTCGACATGATTTATTTCACACGAAAACTAAACTTAGTCCGAACTATACAAAACAACAACGTAAGCACAAACGTGAACATCAACACACTTACTCTGATGATGACATTTAAATAATGACCCACACAAACGTGTGGGGTTGAGCAACTTAAATAGAATCCCCAATCAGAGACAACGTCTCACAGCTGTCTCCAATTGGGGATTCAACACAAAATGAAAAACATAGATCTAGATATCTAGATCTGTCAGGCTCTGACCATGGCCAAAAGGTACTCCCTATGGCCAGAGCCTGACACCCACTAAGTGTGAACTAGATGGGATGGTGTATCGCTGAATAATGCTGTGGTAGTCATGCTGGTTAAGTGTGCCTTGAATTCTAAATAAATTACTACACATGCGGAGATCATCCGTTCATCTACTCTGCGTCTTACAAAGACACAGCGGTTGGAACCAAAAATCTCAAATTAGGACTCATCAGACCAAAGGACCGATTAACACCGGTCTAATGTCCATTGCTTGTGTTTCTTGGCCCAAGCAAGTCTCTTCTTCTTATTGGTGTCCTTTAGTAGTGGTTTCTTTGCAGTAATTTGATCACACACACAGTCTCCTCTGAACAGTTGATGTTGAGATGTGTCTGTTACTTGAACTCTGTGAAGCATTTATTTGGGCTGCAATATCTGAGGCTGGTAACTCTAATGAACGTATCCTCTGCAGCTAGCTAACAGTACACTTTAACTTGAAATGAAAAGAACTTTCTGACAAAATTAGAAACGTGTCATTTCTGAAAATGTAGCTAGCTGGACTATCTTTCCGTTTAGATGGATGGACGCTTCTCCATCTCTGTCACGGATGCCATGGTTGCCCTTAGTTTGAAGATTTAATCCAGAGACAGGTGTTTTATACAACAGCCTTCTGTGTATTCTCTTTTCGACTCCGTCTGCATATTTGCAATCAAACGCCAGAATTTCCTCCATCTCTTTAGCTATCATACTCTAATTCCACTGATTTCAAAACTCGGTCCTCTAGAAAGTGGAAAGCAACACTTATGTAGTTCTACTATGTGATATCTTTCAAAAAAGCTGCGTTAGAAAGGATTACCTACACATACTGACCAGCTCATGATAGAGACAAAAGCGTGCTACATGGCAGACCAATCCAAACTCATCTCTCGGCATGTCCAGCCCACTCATTATCTCAGTCAATCATGGCTAGCGGGAAGGTTGCTGTCTTTTTCTGTGGCTAAACTAACTAGGCTCGTAATTTAACAATTTTATTCGTATTTACAGATAGAAGTTTGTTATTAAGGCACATGAAAGTTCACGTTTCAGAAGGCATTTCTGCCATAAAATGCATTTTGATTAAAAAAAATGTCTCCTGTGAAGTAGTGACGCGCGACATAAGCCTAGTTTCCTGAAACCAGTCACAAATGTGTGTGTGTGTGTGTAGTCTATCAGACACTCATCAGATTGTGTGGTTTGTTGTACATGATGTTCCTACACTACTTACTCATTTCCAGAATTAGGTTTCCCTTTTTATTTCCCCCCTCCCTCCCTTAATCTCTTCTGACACACCTCCTCGGCTTCCATCTCAAGCCATCACGTTCCAGGGCTGTGCTCCTCTCTACCAATCCCTCTATTTTCCTCCTGCTGTGTTATGGCCCAGCTAGCACATAATGTTCTGAGAACCATATGTTTTTTTTGGCTTTGGAACATTCTCAGCACATTTAAGGAACTTGAACACTTTATTTTTTGGGTATTTCATTACATTAACTGAACATTTCCTAAAGGTTCAAACATGTGTCTATGTGTGAGTATAAATTTGAGTGTGAGTGTAAATGTGTGTGTGTGTGTGTGTGAGAGAGATGCCTACAAGGATGGTATTATATTCTGTTTTATAGCCACATTACCTAGGCTCCTTATTCCAGAAATGATACAGTATAATGCACAGCTTTAAACATTGTCTTTGAAGTGGTAATACACTCTCACTTTCTTTCTTTCTCTCTCTCTCTCTCTCTCTCTCTCTCTCTCTCTCTCTCTCTCTCTCTCTCTCTCTCAATTTCAATTAAATTCAAGTGCTTTATTAACATGGGAAACATGTGTTTACATGGCCAAAGCAAGTGAAATAAACACAACTACCATCATCATTACCGCTACCACTACTACTACCATCTCTCTCTCTCTCTCTCTCTCTCTCTCTCTCTCTCTCTCTCTCTCTCTCTCTCTCTCTCTCTCTCTCTCTCTCTCTCTCTCTCTCTCTCTCTCTCTCTCTCTCTCTCACACACAGAGACACGGAGGAGCAGAGTATGACTGGGGGACAGAGACATCTGCACAATAACAGAGGCTGAGACAGAGGCTGAGACAGAGGCTGAGACAGAGGCTGAGTCAGAGGCTGAGACTGAGACAGAGGCTGAGACAGAGGCTGAGTCAGAGGCTGAGACTGAGACAGAGGCTGAGACAGAGGCTGAGACAGAGGCTGAGACAGAGGCTGAGACAGAGAGACATGGCTGAGAACAAGGTAGGTGGAGACAAATAGAAGGAAAAAAGAGACAGACAGACAGAGACAGAAACATAGTCAGAAACCGAGAAGGAGGCAGAGATAAGGGCAGACAGGGACATATACAGAGACGGAGAGAGACAGAGACAGATGTAAACCGCCACCAATCCCTCTGGATTAATCAAATTAAATCTCTTCAGTAGATTGATTCAATTAAGATAACAGAGAACAGATAGGATGGAAGCATTAGTCAATGAGGCGATCAAGTGAATGTAACAAGATGATAGAGTGGAGAGAGACGAGATATAAACACGATTGGATCCTGACGACTGATGGAGTGACTCAGTAGAGTGTGTGCGTGTGCATGGGGTGTATGTGTGTGCCTATGTGCGTTGGGGACATCTCTGTAAATTAAGTGTGAATAATGCATCATGCAGTGAGAAGGAAAATAAATCCCTCTGTTTACTCTGCATTAGTGATGACTACACAGTGTACTCCAGTTTCACACAGCATTCACTATGGAGCATCCCCAGCTTGCACATTCGGTTCCTTGGAAGTCGTAGGAACATATGTTTTTGGATTTACATTGGTTGTGGGAACAGAGCCATACGTTTCCTAAATACATTTTTTTAAACTCCAAGCATGGAAATGCATTGCCTTAGGCATTAATCACGCAAACGCTGAGAACAGAATTGACCTGTTCTTCAATTACATTCTTAGAATGTTCTCTGAACGTTACTTAAGTTTTCTTCTGGTTTTTATGGAAAGTTTCCTTCACAGAATGGAATGCACGTTTTTAAATAACATTCTAAAGTTTTGTGTTTTTTATGGAAAGTTTTCTTAACGTTCTCAGAACAATTTGAGGACATGACTTTAAATAGAACCATGAGGAAACCTGTTGGAAACCTTATGCTTATGCTGAAGTACTGAAATTCACACAGAAGAACCATGTTTGAACCTTTAGGAAACGTTCTGTAATGAAATACCAAGAAAATAACGTTTTCAAGTTCCTTAAATGTGCAGACAATGTTCTTCAAAGCCAAGCAACTCTCCTGCCAACCACACTCTCACCAAGCTCTAAGAAACATATGGTTCTCAGAACATTATGTGCTAGCTGGGCCATAACACAGCAGGAGGAAAATAGAGGGATTGGTAGAGAGGAGCACAGCCCTGGAACGTGATGGCTTGAGATGGAAGCCGAGGAGGTGTGTCAGAAGAGATTAAGGGAGTGAGGGGGGAAATAAAAAGAGAAACCTAATTCTGGAAATAAGTAAGTAGTGTAGGAACATCATGTACAACAAACCACACAATCTGATGAGTGTGTACACACACACACACACACACACACACA
Source organism: Thymallus thymallus (assembly GCA_023634145.1). Taxonomy (NCBI): domain Eukaryota; kingdom Metazoa; phylum Chordata; class Actinopteri; order Salmoniformes; family Salmonidae; genus Thymallus; species Thymallus thymallus. The sequence continues at coordinate 9,793,592 of CM042393.1, read as the reverse complement.
CACACACACACACACACACACACACACACACACACACACACACACACACACACACACACACACACACACACACACACACACACATGGTCACTCCCTTTTACCTGGATAAATAACTGCGAGAAACCGGTAAATTATAACAAATTATTCATATGAACAGCATGGCATGAAATGGAACTGTTAAATTTAAATATGGCTTCTTAACGGCCTCTGCGTGATTAATCAACGCTCAGGGTGGGGTCAGGCAGCCCATCTCAGTATGGAGCCTGTTCACAATGCATGTAGACCTACGTATCATCTCATCATGGTAACTTTTTTTCTTGTGACAGGTAGTCTATGTTACAGTAATATAAAGACTGAATGCGTGTCTAATTTACCCATCTCCATCTGGCTTTCGGGGTCACCTTGTTTTTTAAGTGTAAAGATTATAATTTGTTTAATTGCAGCTGCAGAGTTTTAAAACAGCCTATCACTCGAATATCATTGCTTTACATCAGTGCACGCGCAAGCACTCTCTCGCAGTATTTCTCTCTCTCTCTCTCCATCAACTCCATTTAAATTGCATCCAAAATAGACAATCCTGTTCTAGATTGATATATAGCACTATACATAGATGTCCTTCCTACCTCTTTCAGGTAATACTAATTTATAGCCTCTGTCTCTTGCGTATTATGCAAGCACCTGTGCTCTTCTGACCTCTCTCGTTAAAAAACGCTTCTTAGCTCTTGGAGTCCCATGCAGGAAAAGCTAGACTAGAATAGCTTGCTGGGCATAATTTGTTAAGCATTTATATTATCAATGGACTATTTGTTTGCTGAATGTTAAATACAGCAGCCAATAGAACTCATAGGTAGTTTGAAAGAAGAGCAACGCGCAATGGCAGCAGGCTATAGCAGTTATTTATTCAGACCCATAACCATTCAATGTTCTGCATCTAATTCTAGTCCTATATTATTCAAGGATGTCATTAGAATGATGAAGATAAGGACAACAAAACGTATTTAATTTAACTGTTGAAAGGAGGAAGGAATGAAGCAACAATAGAGAGAGAAAGAGGAGGTAGGCTAATAACATTAGGGGAAATATTATTAATATAATTAATATTAAATAATATTTGGTATTAAATATTATTGAAGGTATTCACGCGTCAGCCTACTAATTATACAAATAGGCCCTATTTGTAACTTTGTAGGCTGCATGTGCTGTACTAGAATAGCATGTTCTCGTCTGCTTTATCGTGGTTTGAACGATAATGTGTAATTCCAGTCCATATAATACAGTATAATACAGTACAGTACTGTAATACAGTTCATACTCAAAAAGATTAGCCATGACCGGGAGACCCATGAGGCAGCGCACAATTGGCCCAGCGTTGTCCGGGTTAGGGGAGGTTTGGCCGGCCGGGATGTCCTTGTCCCATCGCGCTCTAGCAACTCCTGTGCCGGGCCGGACCCATGCACGCTGACATGGTCGCCAGGTGTACAGTGTTTCCTCCGACACATTGGTGCGGCTGGCTTCCGGGTTAAGTGACCATTGTGTCAAGAAGCAGTGCAGCTTGGCAGGGTTGTGTTTCGGAGGATATACGGCTCTCGACCTTCGCCTCTCCCGAGTCCGTACGGGAGTTGCAGCGATGGGACAAGACTTGGCTCATTAAATGTTGTTAACGTAGGACTCATCTTTTTTTTTTTTTTTTTTTTTTATATATGGATCATCAGGCTGAGGTAGCATCAGGTTTGAATGTTCATGCTGATTAAAGCTCTAATCAAATCCAGAAATGAAGAGAGGTAGAGAGGTAGAGGTAGAGATAGAGGTAGAGAGGTAGAGAGAGAGGTAGAGAGGTAGAGGTAGAGAGAGAGAGAGAGAGAGAGAGAGAGAGAGAGAGAGAGAGAGAGAGAGTGAGAGAGAGAGAGAGAGAGAGAGAGAGAGAGAGACTTTATTGATCCCTGAGGGGAAATTTCTTTGTCAAGCAGCTACGAAAAAACACAGGGCAGGTGCAAAATGCCAGAACGAAAATACACAAAAGACAGATACATGATACATAGAGCGGCAGTATGAAAAAGTCTGGAGTGCCGCAAAAAAAGCTATAAAAAGACATTGCATAGTAAAGATGGATGGCTGAATATGTACACTGTACATTGTTACAGAGTGTTAGGTGAAAAATATTGCAAGTTTATATAGATAAATAAGGAGAATTTGCATGGTTAACTATATTATACAGGTCGATGGCAGAGAAATACTTAAATAGCTATAAATGTGTATGATATAAGTGAGGGTAATAATATACAGACTGGTTACATAAACAGGTAAGTGAACATTTTGCATGGTTAAATTAACTGTACAGGTAAATGACAGGAATAGATACTTCAATATCTAAATGTATGTATGATATAATTTAAGGTAATAATAGTAATTAAAATACAGTCCTTAGTGCGCAGGGTTTAATTACAGATAAATGCACGTATTGCACATTCAATATACTAAAAGCAATGAAAAAAAGATACAACTGACAGGATACTAATATGCATTCCTGAGTGAATGACTACGTAAGTTCAGTCCAAGAATTACAATATTGCATGTGATATGATATAACAACTGTACATGAATATGTATATACAGACCTGAATGAATAAATAAGTCCTGAGTGAATGAGTGATTACAGACCAGAGTTACTCACGGATGGATGCATAATTGTTAAACTAGGTTCTAACACCCCAACAGTTCCAGGTCTATGTTGCCGACGGCACGGCACCCCAGTGAGACATTAAATGGTCTAGGAAGGACCTCCTGTAGCGCTCTCTGGCACACCGTGGTGGGATCAGTCTGTGACTGAAGGTGCTACTCTGCGTCATAACCATGGCATGCAGAGGGTGGGGGACGTTGTCCATTATGGCCACCAGTTTAGCCAGGATCCGTCTCTCCGCCACCTCCTCTAGAGTGTCAGGGCTAATCCCCAGAACAGAGCTAGCCTTCCTGATCAGCTTATTTACCCGAGAAGCATCACCAGCTTTTATGTTGGCGCCCCAGCACACCACTGCAAAAAAAGATGGCACTGGCCACCATAGACTGGTAGAAGGAATGCAGTAGTTTACTGCACACGTTGAAGGACCTGAGCCTCCTCAGAAAGTAGAGTCGGCTCTGGCCCTTTTTGTACAGAGCTCCAGTGTTACCAGCCCATTCCAGCCTGTTGTCCATATGGACTCCCAGGAACTTGTATGACCCAACCATTTCCACATCCATCCCCTGTATAGGGACTGCAGTCAGTTGGGCCATGGATTTCCTGAAGTCCACCACCATCTCCTTTGTTTTGCTGGCACTGGAGAAGTCAAAAAACATAACACTCACAGTGCAACCTGCGTTGTCCAGGTGAGAGTAGGCCCTCTGCAGAAGGTAGATAATTGCATCATCCACCCCGATGTTGTGCTGATGTCGAACTGCAGGGGGTCCAGTGATGTACACACCAGGGGTCTGAGGTGAGCGAGGACTAACCTTACCAGGGTCTTCATGATGTGGGATGTTATCGCTACAGGTCCAAAGTCATTCAGGACAGTGTGGTGTGCCTTCTTGGGCACTGGGACCAGGCAGGATGTTTTCCGTATGCCCACTGTTTGACTTTTTGAAGCCACTGATATTTCTCATACCCTTCCACACCTCTCTCACCTGGCTCTGCCTCAGCATGTCCTCCATATTCTCCTTATTCACTCTCTTCCCCTCAGCAATCCGCAACTTCAGCTCCCTCTGGATGCATTTCAATTTGTCCTTGTCCCCCTCCTTGAAGGCCCTCTTCTTCTCATTCAGCAGGGCCTTCAGGTCGCTGGTGACCCAGGGTTTATTACACAAAAATTACACAAAAATTGATATAGTCCGTTATGCAGTCTGTAAGTCCATCAATGTCCTCCCCATGAGCCTCACAGAGCACATCCCAGTCCGTTGTTTCAAAGCAGTCCTGTAAGGCCTCATTCGCCTCCGGAGACCATCTCCTAATGGTCCTAGTGGTCACAGGCTGCTGTTGGTCCATAGGCCTGTAGAGTGGGGTGAGGTGGACAAGGTTGTGATCCGATCTACCGAGGGGAGGGAGTGCAGTGGAGTTGTATGTATCCTTCACATAAGTCCAGAGTTTTATTATTCCTGGTTGGGCACTTCACAAACTGTTTGAACGTGGGCAGCGTTGAAGAGAGAGATGCATGGTTAAAATCCCCAGAAATGGCAAAGAAGGCACTGGGATGCACTTCTCTAACCTCGCGATAGCAGAGTGGATGACGGCGCAGGAATGCGTAATAGTTTTTTGTATTTGTACCCAAATAATCCACGTATACAAAACACGAAGAATAGTACCTCGAATAAATACACGGGGCGAGACCAGTAATAAATACACCGGGTGAGACCCATAATAAATACACGGGACGAAACCCCAAAAACACAAGTGCACAATGATACAAGCGGCAGTGAAAGCCAAAATAACCAAGCACAGGTACTCACACGACAAACGGACATTGTAACAATAATCTACCAGGACAATGGGTAACAAAGGGCACACTTATACAATTACTAATCATGCAATGGGAACCAGGTGTGCGTAATGAGAGTTCAATCACGCCTAGAGGCCGGTGACATAGACCTCTGGAACTGGTGCACGGATTGAGCAACAGTACCGGAGGGATCCGTCACAGCTTCCTATAATATCCTCCACTTGGCAGCTAGCTGTGAACCAAGACACCATCATGACGTACTGTAGTAGATCCATTCCATACAAAATACATGACTGTAAACAGATACTACCTCACTGCTTCATTCTGTAGTCAATGGCAACAAAAACAATGACAAAGGAAGAAGAGACAGATAGTAAACAGCACCTTCAGCTAGTAGCTTATTTAATTCATATAGTGACAGACAAATGTCTATCCTTTCTTTCTTTCCTCCTTTTCTCTCCATCATTGACACACTGACTTATTTTTATTTCTCATTCATTTCTTCTCTTCATTCTCTTTCAATTCTTTAGCTGTTATGTGTCAGTACTGACGACAAAGACAGTTTGGCTTGCTAGTTTTCAGCTTTGTAGTCTAACCAATGCTGTTACCCTGTGGCGGTGGAGGGAGCTAATACCAATCAGGAACATTATGCTAATGGCTGACCTTTAAATGCCAACCTGTGTCTGGACTGGTCTGGACTGGCCACATGTATAAATGTATGATAGACACAGACTGGTTATGCTAAGGAATGAGATAAAGAGACATGCACATTCACACAGTCACACATATACATGACACACTACGAATTTGTGCACACACAGACACAAACACACACAGACACACACACACACACACACACACACACACACACACACACACACACACACACACACACACAGACACAAACACACACATACACACACACACACAGACACAAACACACACAGAGACAAACACACACAAAGACAGACCCCTCAAGGTTAAGCAATGGTAATTTTCTCCACCCTCCTTTGCTTGTTAATAGTAAATGGACTAGATGGACTAGCAAGCATGACATGGTAGTAAAGTAACATGGTAGTAAAGTGACGTGGTAGTAATGTGTCATGGTAGTAAAGTGATGTGGTAGTAAAGTGATGTGGTAGTAAAGTGATGTGGTAGTAAAGTGTCATGGTAGTAAAGTGACGTGGTAGTAAAGTGACGTGGTAGTAAAGTAACATGGTAGTAAAGTAACGTGGTAGTAAAGTGTCATGGTAGTAAAGTAACGTGGTAGTAAAGTGACATGGTAGTAAAGTAACATGGTAGTAAAGTGACGTGGTAGTAAAGTGATGTGGTAGTAAAGTGTCATGGTAGTAAGGTAACATGGTAGTAAAGTAACATGGTAGTAAAGTAACATGGTAGTAAAGTAACGTGGTAGTAAAGTGACATGGTAGTAAAGTAACATGGTAGTAAAGTGACGTGGTAGTAAAGTGATGTGGTAGTAAAGTGTCATGGTAGTAAGGTAACATGGTAGTAAAGTAACATGGTAGTAAAGTAACATGGTAGTAAAGTAACACAGTAGTAAAGTGTCATGGTAGTAAAGTGATGTGGTAGTAAAGTAACATGGTAGTAAAGTGACGTGGTAGTAAAGTGATGTGGTAGTAAAGTGTCATGGTAGTAAGGTAACATGGTAGTAAAGTAACATGGTAGTAAAGTAACATGGTAGTAAAGTAACACAGTAGTAAAGTGTCATGGTAGTAAAGTGATGTGATAGTAAAGTAACATGGTAGTAAAGTGACGTGGTAGTAAAGTAACATGGTAGTAAAGTGACGTGGTAGTAAAGTGACATGGTAGTACAGTAACATGGTAGTAAAGTGACGTGGTAGTAATGTGTCATGGTAGTAAAGTGACGTGGTAGTAAAGTAACATGGTAGTAAAGTGACGTGGTAGTAAAGTAACATGGTAGTAAAGTGACGTGGTAGTAAAGTGACGTGGTAGTAAAGTGACGTGGTAGTAAAGTGTCATGGTAGTAAAGTGTCATGGTAGTAAAGTGACATGGTAGTAAAGTGTCATGGTAGTAAAGTGACGTGGTAGTAAAGTGACGTGGTAGTAAAGTGACGTGGTAGTAAAGTGACGTGGTAGTAAAGTGACGTGGTAGTAAAGTGACGTGGTAGTAAAGTGACGTGGTAGTAAAGTAACATGGTAGTAAAGTAACATGGTAGTAAAGTGACGTGGTAGTAAAGTAACACAGTAGTGAAGTCCTTACCCTGATAAGACAATACCTTTGACATGGGTCCTATCCTGTCCACCCCAATCAATCTACACCAACCTCGGTACTATCACTGTCTCATACATAGCTGTAGGAATAAATAGAGCAGTAGATACAAGGCTCTGGGAAGCTCTGGGAAGGTACAGATTATCAATGTTTAGGCAGCTTTATTTTTTTTTGTCTTCATAATGACACTGCAGGGGGGACTCCATACTCCATACACACAGAGAGGGATTGGACTGGAAAGCCATATATTGGAAACTGGTATTAAACAAAAGTATGGGGGGGGGGGGGGGGGGGCGGTGTTGAGAAATTTGGTGTCATATAATTTAGTGTTAGTGTCAGGTGGGTGTCATGTGTATGTGTCTCCCTCTGTCTCTCTGTCTCTCATGTTGTGGTGTGTCCCAGGATGCCTGTGCCAACATAGCTGTGTATAAACACCAGCCACCTGGTGCTCTGGATCCCAATGCTCTGATCACAAGTGACCGGCTGATCCTAACCAGCTGCCACACTGTGCCCCCTCTAGCTCAACGCACCATGCACACGTGCTAACAATGGCACATACACACACACACACACACACACACGCAACCACCAACCAACCGCCCTGCAACAAACGTTTTTGAAAGAACACTCCTCATCTGACCCCGACCCTGCCATGTCATGGTCCCATCAGACACATTGTTATCATCAGACTGTGGACACAGGAGTCATTCCATGTCATTTCAGCAAGCTATGACACCCACCATCTCAGATTGTTCTGAAATTGTTTCTGTAGTTCAAAACAGGTAAGAATGGCATTCCTGAAACATTATTTTGTTGAAATGTAATTTTATATAATTGACTGCTCCCAAATTGCCCTTTTTAATTTATAGGATTCAGATAATATTCAATTAATATAGTACCCAACATCGGATTTGGACCAAACTTCTTCCTAGAAATTAGTAAGACATAAGGAATCCCACCCAAAAAATTAAACAGCCACCCATGGCAACAACCAATATACAGTATCAGTTCTCTATGTTTGAGTAGTATCAAGCTGCGGCTTGGAGTATTGCTTCTCAATACTATGTGATGTATTCCCTGTGAATCTGGTTATGTTTTTTCCCCCCTGAAATTAGTAATTGAAGTCGCTTGTATTATTTACCATAAATGACCATAAAGTAGCACATTAGAGGCTGCTGCCCTATATACATAGACTTGAAATCCCTGGCCACTTTAACGACGGAACACTAGCCACTTTAATAATGTTTACATATTTTTCATTACTCATCTCATATGTATATACTGTATTGTATTCTATTATAATGTATCTTAGTCTATGCCGCTTTGTCATTGCTCATCCAAATATTTATATATTCTTAATTCCATTAATTTACTTTAGATTAGTGTGTATTGTGTGTACTGTTGTGAATTTGTTAAATATTACTTTAGATATTACTGCACTGCTGGAGTTGGAAATACAAGCATTTCGCTACACCCACAATAACATCTGCTAAACAAGTGTATGTGACCAATAAAATGTGATTTGATTTGATTTTAATGTACCAGGTTTTGACCACTAGATGCCGCTGTTCCTGATATACCGCCATACTCTTTTATCCATTTTGCTGGTCTCTTGTGTTTATTAAATAGATCACAACATTTCATTTGAATCTTTGGGTAGAAAACCAGTGGTCAAACTCACAATTCAAGCCAGTTCTCCATGAAAGCAAATGAGTTTGTCCTTATTTTAAGCTTAATCTTTTTCCAGGAAAACGGCCCCTTTGCGTGTGGTTTATTCCCTTCAAATAAGGTCTGGATTAGTTACTGTTAGACCATTCCTGGTGAACAAGCAAACCATTAAGCTACAGCAGTTCTAATTGTTTCAATGTTATGGTTTCTAATGGTATTCAATAGTAAACGTCCCAAACACACACAGTATATTGTTTTGCAATTGTAATGGTGTTGGGTTGTGTTGGATTTAATGGTGAATGTCACTAATCAAAATACTGTACATATAGAGCAATTGTTATTGAAAAATATTATTTTATTAGGGTTGTCACAACATTTTAGTGCCTAGCCCATTTCTCCATCAAAGTTTTGGGCTTATAGCAAAAACCTTTATATGAGAATAACATAGGGTGATATAGGATCTTCATTTGAGCCAGTTTGCTACAGCAGGAAAATAATCCTGCAGCAACAGGAAATGTGAGTTATTATGTGGATTATATAATTAATGTATATTTTTGTAGTGGTGATACATTTTTCGTTAGAGCAAATAAAGTCTGATATTTCAAAATGGAAAATTACAAACTTTAAAAAAACTTTTAAAAACTGAAATACACTACAAGTTTGCATTTCCTGCCGTGAAGGCAAATTCTGCCAGATGGTGAAGCGTGATTCAACACTCCAGAGAACGCGCTTCCACTTCTCCAAAGTCCAATGGCGGTGAGCTTTACACCACTCCAGCCAACGCTTGGCATTGCACATGGTGATCTCAAGCTTGTGTGCGGCTGCTCGGCCATGGAAACCCATTTCATGAAGCTCCCGAAGAAAAAGTTATTGTGCTGACGTTGCTTCCAGAGGTGGTTTGTAACTCGGTAGTGAGTGTTGCAACCAAGGACAGACGATTTTTATGCACTCTGCGATTAAATTCTGTGAGCTTGTGTGGCCTACCATTTCGCGGCTGAGCCATTATACCTCCTAGTTTCAAATTCACAATAACAGCACTTACAGTTGCCCGTGGAAGCTATTGCAGGGCAGAAATTAGACAAACTGACTTGACGGTGCCTCGTTGAAAGTCTTCAGTAAGGCCATTCTACTGCCAATGTTTCCCTATGGAGATTGCATGGCTGTGTGCTCGATTTTATACACCTGTCAGCAACGGGTGTGGCTGAAATAGCCAAATACACTAATTTGAAGGGGTGTCCACATACTTTTGGCCATGTAGTGTATTTTCATTATGTGAGGATTTTATTTTCATAATGAGCCAAATCTATTGGTTTTCTACAAAAAGTTGCAATGGATAAAGGAGTGTAGCAGGAACAGCGGCATCTAGTGTGAGTGCATCTAGTGGTCAAAACCTGGTACTTTAACACTACTTTATGGTAAATAATGCAAACAACTTCAATGACTAATTTATTTGAACAGGGATAAAAAACATCACCAGATTCACAGAGAATACATTACATAATATGGAGAAGCAATACTCCAAGCCGCAGCTTCATACTACTTGTCAAACATAGAGAACTGATACTGTATACTGGTTGTTGTCGTGGGTGGCGTTGGACAATTCTTTGGGGATTCATTATGTCTTACTCATTGCTAGGAAGACGTTTGGTCCAAATCGGATGTTGGGTACTGTATTAATTGAATATTATCTGAATCCTGTAAATTATAATGGCCAATTTGGGTGCAATCAATTAGCTTAATTTCGCAGAGTAAAACTATATTTAAACAAAATAATGTTTCAGGAATGCTAATTGTATCTCTTCCCAACTAGAGAAACAATTTCAGAACAATCTGAGATGGCGTGTGTCGAAATCCTCTTTCTTGACCCACAGGGCATCCATCTGTCACAGCAGGACTGTTCACCATGGGGCTCTGCTACAGTACACACTGATAGTAGTCTCTGAGCTGTTTGGCTTTAGTGAGGGCAGGTGTGTTAGACGACCACATAAATCAGCAGACCATGAAGTGGTCAACAACACACCTTGATGGAATCTGAATGACCTTTCACCTTGACACACACACACACTGAAGATGGGAACTCTCACACCATGACGCAAACCCATCTGGGCAGAATTATTATTTAAAATCATTTTAGGATGGCACCCAAACACACATTAAACCACCTAGATTGCCGCTCTGAAAAAGGGTCCTGTTTTATTCATCATCAAAGAGACAGACCCCCCTCCACTGACAGCAGAACACAAACACACCGTCCGCTTCCCAGAATGCAATGGGTGGGCAGGCGTCGCCCCATGGGGCTGCTGTCATGATGAACACGGTCTTCAGACGAGTCAAACAGACACGGGTGTACACACACAAGTGATAACCATGCACATATCTTTAAACTTGACTAACTGGTAGACTGTGTGGATTACGTTGCTGATGATGATGATGATGATGATGATGATGATGATGATGATGATGATGATGATGATGATGATGGTGATGGTGATAAAGAACATTAAGTCACTTCCATTAGAGGACTAGTTCCTTGTCAATTTGCCAATTCTTCTATGGAAGACCTCAGAAATAGCCAAGGCAGGCTCTTTACATCTTCCATCAAGGGCAGGTAGCCAAAACCCATTGACACCATGCTGTGTGCTGTGGAGCTGAGTTAGTCATCCTGTGAAAACGTGTTTTGTTTGCTTCTTTCTCCTGGAATAGAAAATACACTCTTCACTTCCCTCAGGTTGTTTACCAGCTCTGTCTGTGTTTCAATTAACCCTGGCTGTGATAGCTTGTTACTCAGGTCGTCCAATTCTGCCGCTCTGTGCTCATCGGATAATGTAATTAACACTACACTTTCGTCTGCAGTGACACCGTGGTCCAAACCTCAGAGAAAGAGAGAGAGAGAGGATATCACAGCAATTCCCTTTCAGTCCCCGGCTGCAGACAAAAATCTATTAGTGTTACAATTACTGCAGCCTCTCTCTCTCCCTCTCTCCCTGACTCATCACAGCTAGGCAGGAGGAAGAAACAGGCATCCAGATCTGCTCTTCTCTGACAATGGCCTCACTTTGGAGAGCTCTTGTCCTCACTTAAATGGCTGCTAGTCCTGTATTGTAGTTGAGTTGTATTGAAAGAAACATAGGCGCACCATGCACACAGCGCACACTCACTATCTGTAACAAACATTTCGATTTAGAGCAATAAAGAAATTGAATAATTTATCTGGGTAAACCAGAAACCTTTCAATTTATAAATTCAAACAATACTTTATAACCATTTAACTATAATAAATTGGAAGGTTGTGCAGGACTAGGGTAGATGAAGGAATCAATAGAGTATTTAGAGTATTTATCTGGTCAATATGTCAGTGTATTATGTCCGTTTTTAACAGTGTTATATGTGAAAATGTAATCATATTATCTTGGAAGATTAGTCCAAATGAGGACTAAAAGAGATCCTAATAAAATAAAAAATAAAATCAACACCCACACTAGCTATAATAAATGAATGACACAAGTGCATTTCCTTCAAGAAATGGAATATATGTACATCTCTCTCTCTTTCTCTCTCTCTCTTCCCCTCCCTCCCTCCCTCCCCCTCCCTCCCTCCCTCCCTCCCTCCATGTCCCATATGCTAATGACATTTGTCATGTCCATTCTAGTGTAGTAAGTTACACATGTCCTTGGCTTCACTGGTCATTAAACATGGTTAGTCCACACACAAACACACTCTGAGACAGACGAGAGGGAGAGGGAGAGGGAGGTGGACTGTCGCATACTGTACAGTAATGAAGACTAATGTCTTCCTGTATTGATTCCTAACCAGTCCTAACCAGTAACCACCTTCTAGGTTGTGTGAAGGCAAATGTAATTATTTCCATATGCATGGTTGACCCATAGAAGAAGCTGGCTGTCTGTTCACCATTTATTATCTATCCCTCTGTAAACAGTTGCGTTTAAATGGGATATCATCATATCATTTCAAAAGGTGTTTTGTGTGCAATAACAGTCAATTCATAAGGGGTTCATATAAATCCTAATAAAACTGAATAAAGTTATTGGTCTGAACATAAGTCAGTGTAAATTACACATCAACCTATTTTCATCTCTCCCGTTCCATCCCTTCCTCTACTCCTTTGTATGAGGAAAGTCAATGAGCACGAATGCGGTCACACACATACGCACAACCATAAGCAAATAGAGAAACCACACACACTCACAAACACAAATACCCCTGATGGTCTAGCAGCGTTCACCGAGGCTAACTTCATGTTCCCATCCAGCAGGAGACATCACTACGACTCTAGTGAAACATTCCTGAAACATTATTTTGTTTCAGGAATGCCCATCACTACCATTCTGACTGGCTATACCTTATTAAACCACATCATTGTAATACATGAGACTCTCCATCTATATAGCAGCCAGCTAGTCCCTCTCATCTGACACTGAACCACTTTAAGCGCTCAGCAGCTTAGCTGGTACAGGCAGGCAGGCAGTTTGGTGGTGACAGCTACATATTCATAATTAAAGGTTATATTGAGAGGATTCAGCCCCCGAGCTGAAATACTTCAACAGCAGAGAACTGAATTGTGAGGAGAGAAATGCCAGTTCTGAGCAGCGCCTGACATTAAAGTCATTTCATTACCTCCACTCCTTTCCTCCACTCTTCCTCTCATCCCAACCCTCACTCCTCCTCTCCTCCTCCCAACCCTCACTCCTCCACTTCTCCTCTCCTCCCAACCGTCACTTCTCCATTCCTCCTCTCCTCCCAACTGTCTCTCCTCCCAACTGTCACTCCTCCACTCCTCCTCTCCTCCACTCCTCCTCTCCTGCCAACCGTCTCCTCCTCCCAACCCTCACTCCTCCACTTCTCCTCTCCTCCCAACCGTCACTTCTCCATTCCTCCTCTCCTCCCAACTGTCTCTCCTCCCAACTGTCACTCCTCCACTCCTCCACTCCTCCTCTCCTCCACTCCTCCTCTCCTGCCAACCGTCTCTCCTCCCAACCATCAGACCCCAATACAATACAGAGGAGGATATTGCAATAATAAACAGGGACATTGGTGTGACTCTGGAGACTCTGGAGAGTGAATGGGGAAGAGAGAAAAGCTTGAAACCCCGACGATGCATGCTCACACAAACACACCCACCATCATCTCATGTTCACCCAACACCTTATCACCCTGACCGGTCCTAGTCCTGTTCCAGGTTCTGCCCATACATGTTAAAGACAACCACAGCAGTGGTACAGTAGGTGAATGACCCCCTTCTGTTCCATGTATACCTCTATGTCCCCTCTCCCCTCTCCCCCCCTTCTGTTCCATGTATACCTCTATGTCCCCTCTCCCCTCTGTCCCCCTTCTGTTCCATGTATACACCACAACAACAACACAACAACCCAACAACAACAACAACAGCCACTTCTGATGTAATGAATGACTACTTTTCTTTTCTTTTTCATGTATCCTCCTATTATCTTTATGCTTAGGCCTTTGCTTATGTACAATTTAGATGCTATTTTGCCTATCGTTGTTTGATTTTGTTTGATTTTATGAAGAAAATTGTTTAATTAACATAGTGAAAATGGCTAGAAACAAAGTGTATAGGGAAAGGAAGGAACCAACTCAATACCAGGTTGTGGTGGGATTGATTTTGTAGAGGATGGATATTAGTTGTGACATTTAAGATGAGACATAGCCAGGGACTGTGTGCGGACCCTTGTACCTCTGATGTGCACTGTCTCTATTTGATGTTGCAGAATGTCTACTGACATTTTAGAATGTCTCTAGGAGTCTTTCTCACTCTATGTGCGAGTGCTTTAATGCTTTTTCTCTCTCTCTCTCTCTCTCTCTCTCTTCTCACTCTCTCCATCTCCCTCTCCATCTCTGTCTCTCTCTAATTCAGTCTCAGTGGGGGACACTGAGGAACCTCGGCACATTAAACATTAATGTAGCAGCTTTGTTAGAGTGGAGGGGGGAGCGGTGGAGAGGCACTGTTCTCCTGGTTGACACGGAATGGCTGCCGATCCACACAGAGCCACCCTGACCCAAACACAGCTGCTTTTGTCTGAATGGAGGAAGAATGGTCAGAGGATGCAACTGATTTCACCGCTCAGCTCCCCCGAGGTGTCTCATACGTCAATAGACAACATCTCTCTTTGTCTGAAACATAGCCATGTCATCACTACAACACAACACAATACAATACCAAATAGTATTAAATATCCACAAATTGTTTCATTGACTGAAAGGCTTGGTTTATTCTACAACAGCAAATCTGATACAGGCCCAATCCTGCCAGAGTCTATTCAAACCACCCTAGGCCAATCGGTCAAATTCTAGAATCTATCTAAATTATGCAAGGTACCATGGTTTACAGAGCCAGAGAGAGAGAGATTGGGTGTCTCCCCGTGTCTGTTTCAGCATGTGACTTTGTAGCTGAGCATGGACCTCTCTGAGACATTAGACCGCAAGGAGAATTCAAGCTGACAGATTTAAAGATGACTAAAACACATCCACTTCCATATCACAGCCACCCAACTGCACTAAGACAATGTGTATCTGGGGTGTGAAATAGTGATCCTATTTGGACTTGTCAACCACTGTAATGAGAGTAATTTGTTGTTTCTAAAACCTTGGATTTCTTATTGAATTGTCGTCTAACGAACCATGGAAATGACAGCCATTTTGGGGTTCTTAAACCTTTGATTTCCTATTGAATTGCCATCTAACAACACATGACATCAGCAGCCTACTGAGCACATCACGTTATTTCAACATGGAAATGTGGCTAATATTTGGTAGAGACGTTGATCAATGATATTTCAACCTTTATTCACCCACTCAAAAAGACAGCCAGAAGTTGGTTGAATTCCAAATGTGTTATCACTATGTTTCTACCATCTAAAAGCACAACCAAATTCCAATGGAAAAGTAATGTCTGATTTTTGGTTTAGTTGTCATCTAAATGTATTATCACTGCACTTTCAACCATTTAAAGCACAACAAAGTTCAAATGGTAATACAATGTCATATATGTTGTATGAATACAACAACTTAATGTGTTACAGTATCAGTTTCACTCTCCTCAAATGTTGATATTTGGTTCCGTTGAAAACTAAACACAATTCAATTTCCAGTTTGTCTACAAATTAATAATTTATATGTTAGATTCACAAACACAGTTAGAGAATATAACTAAATCAAATCAAACTTTAAATTCACTTTAAATGACGTTTGAATTGATTTAGTCCTATTCTATAACTTAGATTTTTGGTTGAGATGGAGACGTAAATCAAACATATTCATTATTAACTTGTAGATTACATTTGAAATCAACCAAAGCTTAAAACCCTAGGCCTATATCTATTGTCTATTTTTAGTTGAACCCTGTGTTGAATTGAAACAATAGCTGTTAATGACTTCGCAAACGCTATAGGCCTAGTATCATTGATGATATACTGTATGACTTGTAAAGTATAGTTACATTTCCTTTGCTCTGTTAAACCTACCCTTTGGAATGACTTCGATAGCAGTTCATCTATTCAGTTATTAAGAAATCTCTCAGTAAGATATCTTAATTGGTAGTAGTCAGTGACAAATATCAAAGTTAAACAGGGCTTCCCTTAGTTAAAACCCAGGATGTGAGACCAAATGGATAGCTGTAGATAGATCAACTCTCCAGTAGGAGGTGCTGCTCAGCTTCTAGTTTTTTTCTGATAGTGGATATAAGGTTGAAGATCTGACATTTCAAAGGTATAAATTCAACATATTTTATACAATGTTTGTCTATGTTGAAAATTGGTAACCATAATGACATAATCCTGTGGTAAAAATTGTACCCTTGCAAATCCAATGTATTTTCCCCGTAGATTATTTTTGCAAATACAATGTATTTTCCAGGTCACAATACGTTAACAAATTACATTGAAACAACGTTGATTCAACCAGTGTGTGCCTAGCGGGAGGGTTCTACAGTGCTGTAGGTCAATGCAACAGCAAGCCCATCAAACTGTCTCTCTGTGGGTCACAAATACCCCCTATAGGTCCATACTGGGTCCTGTACAGAGCAGCTCAACACACAACTGCACAACCCAGCCATTCACAAAACCATTACACACACACACACACACACACACACACACACACAGACACACACACACACACACACACACACAAACACACACACACACACCAGCTTGTTGCTGAGGAGAAGGAGAGGAGCAAGAGAAGAATAGACCAGAGCCCAAACAGACATAACGCCCTTCACTCCTCAAACTCACTGAAACACCCTGCTCACACACGTGCACGCACACACACCAGAGGAGGCTGGTTGGAGGAGCTATAGGAGCACGGGCTCATTGTAATGGCTGGAAGGAAATCAATGGAATGGAGTCAAACACATGTATTTGATGTGTTTGGTACCATTCCATGGATTCCATTCCAGCCATTTTTTTTTATTTAACCTTTATTTTACTAGGCAAGTCAGTTAAGAACAAATTCTTATTTACAATGACGGCCTAGGAACAGTGGGTTAACTGCCTTGTTCAGGGGCAGAACGACAGATTTTTACATTACAATGAGCCTGTCCCCCTATAGCTCCTCCCACCACCCTCCTCTGACACACATAACACAATAGAACTCATTCAGTATGCGTGGAACAGAGCAGTGAAAGGAAAGATGACGTTCACTACCAAGACATTCCTCAAACACAAAGTCACCTTGCGCCTCCCCTAGCAAAGCAAGAGATCCCCGCTATCAATACCTAACAGTAGCTACGTATCAGAGCCTTAACCATAACCCCTCGTCTAAGCACAGTCCGGAGTCCAACCTCTCTGGTGAAGATACCCACATCCCCCAGTTCTATTCTCCCCCTCTCCTCCAGCTCCCCCCTCCCCTTATCCTCCCCTTTTAGTCTCCTTACCAGGTGTGAGCGACGGTGAAGCGTCGACGGTGGCGGATCCCCCCCTTGTTGACCATGAGCTTGCGGAAGAAGCGTGGGGAACTGCGGGGGGACAGTTTGGGCGACGTGGCGCCCCTCTTCCCCCCCTGGCCAGTGTTCAGCT
Organism: Thymallus thymallus; assembly: GCA_023634145.1. Taxonomy (NCBI): domain Eukaryota; kingdom Metazoa; phylum Chordata; class Actinopteri; order Salmoniformes; family Salmonidae; genus Thymallus; species Thymallus thymallus. The sequence goes on along the minus strand of CM042393.1, from coordinate 9,776,157 downwards.
CCAGGTGCATGTGTTCTTTAAAGGTGCGGATGCATCCGGAGTCAGCGTCTGGAGCACTCAGCTCGTTGGACGACATGCTGATGGACGGACAGGGAATTGCTGTGTGGAATCTTTCAGATGGACCCCTCTCGATTTCTTCTCGAGTCCTTTCTTTCGTTATTTATTTTGCTCTCTATGCCATGCATAGGCAGGCAGAGCTGAGGGCTGGAGGGAAGCAGAGGGATTGAGGCTAATACACTAACACACACAAATTCCTACTTTCAGTGTGCGTGGCTTTGCCTCCTCTCTCTCTCTCAAGGAAAGGCAGCACAGTTCTCTCTCGCTCCCTTTCTCTCTCTCCCTCTTTCTCTCTCTCTCTCCAGTCAGTCTTCCTCAGAGGGCAACTAGTCCTTCATCTCCAGTCCTGTTCATTAGACACTGGTAGAGGAGTCTTGGTCACAGCAGGATCATCCTTCCTTCGAGAAAGAAGAATACTGCTCCTGTGTTCTCTACTGTTCTCCCTCACGTCTCTCTCTCTCTCTCTCTCTCTCTCTCTTTTACTCTCGCTGTCACTCTCACTCTCTCTGTCTCCTGTGGGTCTGCCTGTCGGTGCGTGTCTATAAAGTGCACACCCCAGCAGCCCTCCCTCTCTGCCTCCCTCCTTCTCTCTTCCTACCTCCCTTCCTCCCTCCCTCCCTCCCTCCCTCTCAGTCCATTCAGTATAGAGAGAAGCTCCCTAATAAAAACTTCACCATCAGGGCTGAGAGCTGCTCTGCTCTTTGCCTGTAACAAACGGCTACCCTCCTCCTAGAGAGGCAGACTCCCTCCTCGTCTCTCTGACAGCTACTGTAGTTCAGGGCTAGATCCCCCTCAACGAACACGCACCAACACACTTACACACTCTCTCTCACCCGCACACAGAGAAGGACAGTGGGTTAAGAGGCTACCCACACGGCTGGGAGGCAGAGGCACATGCTCCACTATTCATTCAGAATAAACATGAGGGGCTCATTGTAAGCATGCAACCCACACCAGGCCACGCCCTCCTGAGCTCTGATTGGCTACTGGTTGTTTTGACGACAGGTAGGCAGGCAGAGGCAGGGACAGGTTGCCATGCTTCTTGGTGATGTGGCTGAATTTTGATGATCATAATAATGTGACATTTTGCAGCTCAGAGCAGATCGAGTCCAGAGACAGATAGGATTTCGCAACCTCCCATAGTAACACGCTGCCTAGCCTAGTCTGCAGAGTGACAACCTCCCATAGTAACACACTGCCTAGCCTAGTCTGCAGAGTGACAACCTCCCATAGTAACACACTGCCTAGCCTAGTCTGCAGAATGACACATTGACACAGTGCATAAAGGACATACACACACACACTATTAGAGAACATTCCATCACAATTTATGTATGTCATTGACAATTAGACGGCCATGTAATCATAATTACAGTAGTGTGGAGGAGACTAGAGCTCATCTAACCATGACATTACCCCCCACATAGAGAGAGAGAGAGAGAGAGAGAGACATAAAAAGAGAGAGAGACAGAGAGCAGTGAATGTAGTGCTAGTTGGGAAGCGCTTTTGTTGTCCACCATTTCACACATAGCTATCCCATGTTGCCCTGCTATTTATAACTTCATGGTGTGGAACCATAGAATGAGGAATTAGAATACTAGTGATTTAGTAGGATCTCTATGTGGAACCACCAGAGAGATAGATACAGTGGGTGTATCTCTATGGTGGTTCCACCACATAGTCCCAGTCGAAAGTGTTAAACTCAGTCTCAAACACTGTGTCCTCAGTCTCAAACACTATAGCTGTGTCCTCCTGTTAAACGAAATGTTGGTAAATTCTCTTTTATTGTTTAAAGAAATTGTGCTAAATGCTATATATGCTATATAACCGCCTGACTCTCAGAGAAATAAGTAGTACTGCTAGGTTTTACACAGTCAAATGTAGTAAAAAATAACAAATGTACAAATGATACATTTGTGGCACTAATATGAGACATTTTATATATTTAGCAGATGCTCTTATCTAGAGTGACTTACATTTAGTGCATTCATCTTAGCTAGGTGAGAAAACCTCATATCACAGTCAACTATGTATTTATTTAATTTGATTTATTTAACCTTTATTTAACTAGGCGAGTCAAGTCGGGGGAAGGAGGCTGGGGAGGCTTTAAAGGAGAGGTTTGGGGATAGCGAGGCAGGAGATAGGGATAGGGAGGCTGTGGTGAGGCTAGGGGATAGCGAGGCAGTGGGTAAGGATGGGGAGGTTTTGGTGAGGCTGGGGGATAGCGAGGCAGTGGGTAGGGATGGGGAGGTTTTGGTGAGGCTGGGGGATAGCGAGGCAGTGGGTAGGGATGGGGAGGTTTTGGTGAGGCTGGGCGGTGTGACATTAGGTCTTGTGTAACTCAGGGTCTTACATAAAGTCTCTCTCTCCCTCACAGATGAGTGAACACAGTGAAGGAAGATGCCCTGCTCCCCTGGTACAGATACAGCTCTCGCTGTAGAGACACCTAGCTGGCTGTCCATTCATAAAGGAGAGAGAGAGAGACAAAAAAAGAGAAAAAGAGAGAGAGTGAGAGAGATGGCTGGAGGGAGAGAGTAAAAGAAAGAAATGGAGATGGAAGTGGGAGAGATTGAGAGACAATTGATGTAGAGAGAGCATATCTTGGGGCTTTTCCATTTTTCTCTGCACGCTTTTCAGCACATTCATAGATTTATATTTGGAATGAGTGAGAGTGACACCCTGAGACGGAGGGATGAAGGAAGAAAGAAAGGGAGGGGGGGAGAGGGAGAGAGGAGAGAGAGAGAGAGAGAGAGAGAGAGAGAGAGAGAGAGAGAGAGAAAGAAAGAAAGAAAGAAAGAAAGAAAGAAAGAAAGAAAGAAAGAAAGAAAGAAAGAAAGAAAGAAAGAAAGAAAGAAAGAAAGAAAGAATGAAAGAAGAGGGAAAACGGAGCAGAGCCCAGGCTCAGAATAATCCCTCTCTCGCTGACGTTGTCTGGGAGCTCAGAGATTTTTCCCTGGGTGCTTAGGAGAGCAGACAGTAATTCCATTAAAATAACAACTCAGCTTTAAAGCCTTAAACTGCACCTGACAGATGTTCACCTAGCTTCATAAACCATCTTTATTAGACTCCCAGGCACACACATAGTAACACACGCTATAAAATAACCTGCGACTAGACCAAAATGGCTGCTGTAAGTGAGATAGATGAGCAACCTTGACATTGAACCAACCGGATCAACAGGAAGGTACAGTAACAGCTCTGCAATTACAATACTGGCACTGTTAAAGGTACACTCAGTAAGATCATGTCATCATACACAATGGGTTGACTTCCTGTGCTCAAACAATATCGACAGAATTCAAGTCAAGAATTGGCTCTTTACATCACACTGCCTTGTGACACAATTACATCCTCCTCTCCTCTCCTCTCCTCTCCTCTCCTCTCCTCTCCTCTCCTCTCCTCTCCTCTCCTCTCCTCTCCTCTCCTCTCCTCTCCTCTCCTCTCCTCTCCATTTCCTCTCCTCTCCACTATCCTTTCCCTCTCCTCTCCATTATCCTCTCCCCTCTCCTCTCCACCATCCTCTCCTCTCCTCTCCTCTCCTCTCCTCTCCTCTCCTCTCCTCTCCTCTCCTCTCCTCTCCTTTCCTCTCCTCTCTTCTCTCCACCATCATCATCTCTCCTCTCAACCATCCTCTCTTCTCCACCATCATCTCCTCTCCTCTCCTCTCACTCACCTCTCCAACATCCTCTTCCCTCTCTCTCTCTCTCCTCTCCCCACCATCTTCTCTAAGCACTTCAAGGTCAGAGGTCAGGTGGAGGAGTATGTCAATCACTCTATTGAACACTCACAGTTACATACACATACAGGAAATCAAGTGGAGAAACAACCTTTGAAACAACCCCAGATGATGTTGCTAGATGACTAAACAGACACAGGCACACAGACTCAAAAGGGGGTGAAGTCCAATTTTCTTAGCCATGGATTACAGACACCCACCCAGACCAAAGCGGATTGAAGCGGGCAGTGGTATGTGGCATTGTACCGCTACAGCACAAACAAAGTACATCCAGTAGAGACACACATTAATCTCATTGGTGTCAGGGGTGCCAAAGCTCAGTCTAATGGTGGATGGCATCAGAGGATGTCTACCCTAGAGTCAGCCATTACAAGGAGACAAAACACAAAGATGATTCCTTTCCAGAGAGATTGTATTGGAGTAGGCTGAGAAACACAGACACACACTTCGTCCCAGATCTAACACACATGCAAGCTTGCACACACACACATTTACAACTTCAAGAGCGCAGTCCTGGTTAGTGACACACAAAAACAACAGAGTGATCCACTAATACCTGACCCATTAAGGTCTGCAGCACACACACCCTCTAACACACACACACACCCTGTAGCACACACACCCTCTAACACACACACCCTCTAACACACACACCCTGTAACACACACACACACCCTCTAACACACACACCCTCTAACATACATACTGTCGTCGTTGCCGGGACCCCGGTAGAGTTCTTCCTGGTCTGCCACCTAGGTCAAGTCAAGAGAGGCTCACTATCCCTACTGTCTTAGAGTAGTAGATGGTAACTTAGTTTATAGACTATATATAAAGTATTTTAGTTCTGTTAGTCTATCGAATTGTTCCTCTAGATTATGCTTTGTACATGCTACCCTTATTTCACCACTATCAACTTCTGTTTAATAGCCCATTAACCCTCAATTTCAACCATATTAATAGATTACTCCAGTCTTAATATTCTAGCTACTATTTCCGAATCCCTCCAGGTCCAACTAGGATAGGATAGGAGAGGTGAGGTAATTTCATTCATTTATATACAGATGGGTAAAGGTAGTATATATTCAAAGGCTTATTTCATTCCTAGTGTTAATCACAATTCTGGGTTTTATCTAAGCAATATTTGTCTCCCCATACTTCTATTTAGGTAAGTCTTACATTTCCAAAAGGGTCTTAGGTCCTTTAGGCTGCTAGGTTTAGAGTTCACTTAGATGGAGATCCTTGTATAAGGTTAAAGATGTCCCAGGATTTTAAAGCAGTGTAACCTTTCAATATTGTTAGAGTTCAGTTTGAACTTTCCTGTTGTCTTGCTTCCCTAAGGAACCAGAGACTCTATAACACTCAAACTTAGGTGGTCTAGTTTTCATATACTAGTCCTATAAGTATTGGTGTTCCTAGTTCCCTCTAAGCGCCAACATATTTAGTTATTTTCTACTTACTTTCCAATGATTGGCTTACAGAGTAAAACCCCTAGTTATCTCAGTGCCCTGGTAGGTGTCTAGCAAGTGCCCTTGGCTTGAGTCAGTGTGAACAATGAAACCGATTCTGGAGTTCCACCTCCTGGCTAAGGAGAGGAAGGCTTCCTACTTTAGATATCCCAGGTCAAGTAGATGAGGCAAGTAATACTATAGCAAGGTAATCACTCAAGAGCTATTTCTATTACAAGTATAGTTTAATTCAACAATATTTCAATACACGTTATCACAATACAAAAGGTTATTACTCACAATCTCTCTCTGGCAGTCAGATGAGAAAAGGTGTGACAAACCATCTAGTTCACAATAACAAGCCTGTTGTTTGCTCAGTCAGTCTGTCCTCCAAAGAACTTGTGTCTCTCTTTCCTTACCTTCTCTTATTTATCTTCCTCATGTGTCTACCTTCTTACTTAGTTCCATGCTTCTAGGCTCTGTTATCCCACATTATAAGCCTTGCAAGCGTCCTGTTTCCGTTTAAGTAAGTTGTGGACCATATATGGGCTTTCTTCGAGTCCTCTGTATTTGTACATCACAGAGAGCCACTTCCTTTCTTACCTCGTTTCCACCAAAAAATAACTGGTTCGGAACTGGTGCTGGTTCAAAGTTGGTTCAAAGTTGGTTCAACTTGCGAACCTTCTCAGAACCTGTTTGTTTCTCCACTGACTAGAGAGCCCAGCGAACGACGTCGTTACGTCACTGTGTATGTCACCATACGTCTTAGCTTTCCCAGAAACGCTTGCGCCAACTTCAAGCATAACAATTACAATGGCGGACTACATCGTCTTTCTGCAAATGTTTCTCCTGGCTTTGCGATCCTATATTGGGGTCAGAAGAAGACGTTTAGAACACATTTGTGCTGCTCGTCTGGATTACTATAGACGGAGGTTACGTTCGAGAAGAAGGGTAATTATGGTCACAGTAACCCCGCCCCCAGCCCCCAACGTAAGCATGACGTGGTAAAAGAACGGTTCTAGTCCAGCAAAGAGTTGGTGCCGCTTTGGAACCAATTTTCCTGGCCGAGAACCAGTTCTTTGGCTGTCGAAACACAAAGAACTGGTTCGCGAGTAGGCACCGGCTCCGAACCGGCTCTCAAAATGCTTTGGTGGAAAAGGGGTATCAGAGGGCTCTTTCAGGATTTCATTTACAGAGAATCGATTGTTGCTGCGCCACTTCCCAGTGGAGGGCTCTATCCCTCCTGCCCTTGGTCACTTTCCTAACTATAGGTTTCCAGTACTATGCAGGCCTTGACCATATTCCCTAATTCTTCTACTTGGCTTTCCAGGAGGTTCTCATCGTGGTGATCTAGGTGCCGGTCCGCAACAACACCCTCTAACACACATGCCCTCTAACACACACACCCTCTAACACACACACCCTCTAAAACACACACCCTCTAACACACACACCCTCTAACACACACACCCTCTAACACACACACACCCTCTAACACATACACACCCTCTAACACATACACACCCTCTAACACATATACACCCTCTAACACATACACACCCTCTAACACATACACCCTCTAACACATACACCCTCTAACAGTACAAAAATCTATGCTAGAAGGACCCTGTGCTCCGACACAATTGTGTCACGTTGGCAAGATAAATAATTGTTTCCCAAAATAACTGCCTCCCAGCCTCTCTCCTCCACTCTCCTCCCAGCCTCTCTCCTCCCCTCCCCTCCCAGCCTCTCTCCTCCCCTCCCCTCCCAGCCTCTCTCCTCCCCTCCCAGCCTCTCTCCTCCACTCCCCTCCCAGCCTCTCTCCTCCACTCCCCTCCCAGCCTCTCTCCTCCCCTCCCAGCCTCTCTCCTCCACTCCCCTCCCAGCCTCTCTCCTCCCCTCCCCTCCCAGCGTCTCTCCCCCCCTCCCCTCCCCTCCCAGCCTCTCTCCTCCACTCCCCTCCCAGTCTCTCTCCTCCCCTCCCAGCCTCTCTCCTCCCCGCTTCTCTCCTCGACTCTCCTCCCCTCCTATCACAGCCTCTCTACGCCTCTCTCCTGAAAATAAATGGTCAAAAGGTGTTGTAACAAGACCATGAGAGGGTGGGAAGGGGAAGAATAATAATAAAAAGAATGACGTCACACTACAACCCAACACCCCCATATTCACTCACACACACTTACACACACGACATGCACACAAAGCATCTCAGTAGAGAAAACATAGACACACACACAGGGTCCTCATATTCAAACTGTATGTGTGTGTGTGTGTGTGTGTGTGTGTGTGTGTGTGTGTGTGTGTGTGTGTGTGTGTGTGTGTGTGTGTGTATGCACAAGAAGGGATTTTCCACAGCAGTGGATTTAGTGGGTGGGCCACCGGGGCACTTCCCCCACCTGAAGTCTAATTGGCCCCTCCAAGTGCCCCTCCACTCCATAGCAATTTTGCGTGCTCTCTCTGGATAGTAGGTACGTTCACTTTCATTGACCAAAGCTGTTATTTAGAAAGAACATGGAATCTTTTCGTGTATTTTTCCCGGCGGTGGCCCAACGGTACAGGCAGAGTAATAAATGTAACACACCTGTGTTGTTCTGTCACGGTCTCCGCTCCACTTGTGCGCGTCCATTGACAACAACCACTGTAGTTGGAAGTGTATTGCTGCCGTGCTAAGACATCGACAACGATTGATAGTGTTGTTAGTGATTAGTTAACGACTTGGCGTATCAGTGCAGCAGAAGGCTAGTTAATTTTAATTAGCTTGAATAGCTAAGCTAGCTAACGTTGACTCGACGTATATCACTCAGTGCAGCCGTAGGTTACATAAAAAAGGTAGCAGTAGCTAACTAGTACTGTTTCAGGGAGAGTTGTAGCTAGTAGTACACGTTTTGTTGTGTTCATATTCCAATAAATATTTACGTTATGGCAGCTGGTTTGTTAGATAACATTATTCTGATTATGCCAACGCTATTAAGTTAACCTGGCTATCTTACTAAGTAAAGTTAGTTAGGTAAATGCTATTGTATTTGCTTACTTACATTAGTGAACAAGCTGATGTCAAACATGAAAATACAGGGAGATATTAAGAGCTTCTTTGCAAAGAGGAAGCCCAGCCAGCCAGACAGTGGTGGTCAGAGCCCGAAGAGCTGTGATCATATCACCACAGAGATTACTGAAGCTAATGAAGGTCAGGGTCAGAGCATCTCTTGTCACCCATTACCAGGTTAGTAACAGGTATCGAATAGTCAGTTAGTCATGGGCCCAGTTTAGAAATGGTTAATGGGTTTCAGTGTTAATAGCAATCCATTTTTTAAAAATTCAATTGCTTTGGTACTATTTTTACTACTATGTGGTGAGGCCTCTTAATACAAAAAAACACAACAGGTCATCAAAAAAGCCCTTTTTTCAAAACTCTAAGCACACTGCACATTAACTTAGTACAACCCACAAGACTAAATAATCAGCGGTCACATTGAAATACATTTATGTTCTGATAAAGTAGGCCTACTTGCATAACTTTTGATAGGATTGTCTTTTCTATTGTACCTTGTACCCGCACTAATTTTTAATTGATTTTAATTGATCATCACTGAGCCATTTGGTATAGTATATTGATTTTATATTGTTTTGTTTACTATATTCAGATTGAAAGTACAGAAAACAAGTACTAAAAAGCACTATCTTGGTGTTTCTAGTGGAGTGCTCTAACAAACTGAGCTTGTTTTAATAATGTACTGTATTGATGTTGAAGCTGCATCAAGGGAGACTTTAATAGAAGACAGTCAGTGAGGAAGAGGAAACCAACAGCCTTGAGACTCTTCCAATTCCTCCAAGCAGCTATTCATCTTCATAGGAACCTGAAGGGGTGTGTGTGTGTGTGAGAGAGAGAGAGACTAATTTAGATACTTATTTTACTACTTTTCAGACATTTCCCAATCAAAAGCAGATGGTCAGGTCCAGCCTCACCTCAAGATATTCCCTAGTAAAGTGTTTGGGGACAGGAGGAGGGCGTTTCACGCCACGTGGTACAGAGACAATCCCTGGCTGGAGTACTCTATCAGCAAAGACTCTGTTAATTGTTACGCATGCCGTCACTTTCCGCTTCCTAATGTTCCTGAATCTCCCTTCTCATCCATGTCCGGTTACTGTAATTGGAAAAAAGACTTGTGTCATGATGGTGGTTTTAGAGATCATTACAAATCTGAGCAGCATTTTAATGCAATGTATGCATGGAAAGAGCACCAGATTTGTGAGCAAAACAATTCATCCATTCTCAATTCCATCAACAAAGACAGGGAGCAAAAAATTTAAGATAACCGTGCATATATCAAAACTATAGCCGATGTTCTCTTACTAACTGCTACACAGAATATCGCACAGAGAGGTCATCGAGAATGTGGGGAATCTCACAACAAAGGGAACTTTGTAGCCATTTTGGGGGACATACACAAAACACAATCCTCCTAATACAGAAACGAATGGATGGATGTCGAAATTCCAAGTACACTGGTAAAATGATTCAAAATGATATACTGGAATGCTTAGCAGACATGATTAGGGGTGAGATTATTAGAGGTTAAGGACAGTCAGGTGTTCAGTGTTCTTGCTGATGAAACGGTCTGAAGAAAAAGGAACAACTCTCTCTTGTCTTGATGGGGCAGTGAGATATTATTATGATGATGCAGTGAGATATTATTATGATTGGGCAGTGAGATATTATTATGATGGGGCAGTGAGATATTATTATGATGGGGCAGTGAGATATTATTATGATGGGGCAGTGAGATATTATGATGGGGCAGTGAGATATTATTATGATGGTGCAGTGAGATATTATTATGATGGGGCAGTGAGATATTATGATGGTGCAGTGAGATATTATTATGATGGGGCAGTGAGATATTATTATGATGGGGCAGTGAGATATTATGATGGGGCAGTGAGATATTATTATGATGGGGCAGTGAGATATTATTATGATGGGGCAGTGAGATATTATTATGATGGGGCAGTGAGATATTATTATGATGGTGCAGTGAGATATTATTATGATGGGGCAGTGAGATATTATTATGATGGGGCAGTCCATGAGAGCTTTTTAGATTTTCAACGAGCAGACAGCCTGGATGCTGCGGGATTAATTAGCATGATAATTAAATGTCTTGAAAGATACGGTCTAGAATATGACAACAATCTTGTTGGACAGGGCTATGATGGTGCTGCTGTTATGAGTGGAAATCACTCAGGTGTTCAAAGAAGTAGCAAAGCATGCATTTTATGTACATTGCAATGTGCATTGTTTAAATATAGTGCTTGTGGATACAGTGAAGTCAGTTCCTGAAGCCGATTGCTTCTTTTCACTTCTACAGAAGCTTTATGTTTTTATATCTGGCTCATACGTACATCAGAAGTGGCTGTAAGTTCAAAAGAATATGTATAGCGACCAGCCTTGTGACTAAGCCCAAAGACTAAGTAACACTAGATGGGCATGCAGATATTCAGCCTGTCATAATCTTACAGATAGACTTCCTGCAGTAAAAGTTGTTCTTCAGAAGATCATGCTTGAAAATAGTGGTGACCGGTCAGTGGAAGCACAGGGCCTACTTGCACAAATTGTCTTTATTGGGCTTCTGGTGACCTTCAGAACAGTGCTGGGACAGTCTAAATTCTTGTCTGACATGCTGCAGTCGCCTTCTTTGGACTTGGCAGCCGCTATGGACCTTGTGGAAGCTCTACTAGACACATTTAAACAGTACAGGAATTAGGCTTTTTTTGAGGACCTGTGGAAAGAGGTGGTAGACACTGCACAGAAATGTAATGTCAGCTTGGAAACAATGAAAAAACGACTACAAAAGACCAACACTAAGCTTCACGGATCTGTAATCACTTCTCCAACTGGAGAACGAAGAAGTGTGCAAGGTGACTTAGAAGAATTTACAGTAAGAATATTCTATCCAGTCCTTGACTCTATGATTGGTGAACTAGAAAGCAGCAGGTTTTTGGATGAGTACCCCTGTTTTCATTTGCTGAGATTTTTTAATCAAGTACTGAAGATCTGAAACACGAGTTGTATCAAACTAAGAGGCTTTTAGAGAGGAAAGCTAAAAATGGAATGCAGCGTATGATCACCCTTCTCGAGTTGGTGGTGTTTCTGGAACCATTTAAGGAGGTATGCCATTAACTTTTCAGGCTTTGCAAAATAGCCATTGTGACACCAGTCAGTACTGCAGCATGTAAACTCAAACTTAATAAGAACCACCTAAGAACAACTATGGGCGATGACCGGTTGAGCCATCTTGGAGTCTTGAGCATTGAGTCAAGATGGGCAAAGTCATTAGACATGAATGAGTTTGTAAACCGCTTTAGCAGCAAACATAAAAATTGCAGAATTTAACTGTTTAAAGGGTAAATGAATGTGCAGTATTCAGACCCCTATATTTTCTCCAAACGTTCTATTATAGATTGAATTAATAATGTATTATATCATTTTGTTTGCCATCAGTCTGCACACAATATCCCATAATGTCAAAGCAAAAACATGTGTTTTTTTCACCTTTATTTAACCAAGTAGACCAGTTGAGAACAAGTTCTCGTTTACAACTGCGACCTGGCAAAGACAAAGCAAAGCAGTGGGACAAAAACAACAACACAGAGTTACACATGGGATAAACAAACATACAGTCAGTAACACAATAGAAAATCTATGTACAGTGTGTGCAAATGTAGTAAGATTAGGAAGGTAAGGCAATAAATAGGCCATAGTGGCAAAATAAATTTAGCATTAAAACTGGAGTGATAGATGTGCAGATGATGATGTGCAAATAGAGATACTGGGGTGCAAATTAGCAAAAATAACAATATGGGGATGAGGTAGTAGGGTGGGCTATTTACAGATGGGCTATGTACAGGTGCAGTGATCAGTAAGCTGCTCTGACAGCTGATGCTTAAAGTTATTGAGGGAGATGGTAGTCTCCAGCTTCAATGATTTTTGCAATTCATTCCAGTCATTGGCAGCAGAGAACTGGAAGGAATTGCGGCCAAAGGAGGTGTTGGCTTTGGGGATGACCAGTGAAATATACCTGCTGGAGCGCATGCTACGGGTGGGTGTTGCTATGGTGACCAGCGAGCTGAGATAAGGTGGGGATTTACCTAGCAAAGACTTATAGATGACCTGGAGCCAGTGGGTTTGGCGATGAATATGTAATGAGGGCCAGCCAACGAGAGCGTACAGGTCGCAGTGGTGGGTAGTATATGGGGCTTTGGTAACAACACGGATGGCACTGTGATAGATTACATCCAATTTGCTGAGTAGAGTGTTGGAGGCTATTTTGTAAATGACATCGCCGAAGTCAAGGATCGGTAGGATAGTCAGTTTTACGAGGGCATGTTTGGCAGCATGAGTGAAGGAGGCTTTGTTGCGAAATAGGAAGCCGACTCTAGATTTAATTTTGGATTGGAGATGCTTAATGTGAGTCTGGAAGGAGACTTTACAGTCTAACCAGACGCCTAGATATTTGTAGGTGTCCACGTATTCTAAGTCAGACCCGTCGAGAGTAGTGATGATAGTCCGGTGGGCAGGTGCGAGCAGCGTTCAATTGAAAAGCATGCATTTAGTTTTACTAGCATTTAAGAGCAGTTGGAGCCACGGAAGGAGTGTTGTATTGTATTGAAGGTTAGTTAACAAAGTGTCCAAAGAGGGGCAGATGTATACAGAATTGTCATGATGTGAGGGTTGGAAGGAACAAGGCACAGAGCGGGAGTTGCGATGAGACATGTTCTTTATTGAGAAGGTCTCTCCAAACACAAAATAAAAGCGTATCTACACGTGCCGAAAAACCATAACAAGAATACATGCACTTGCTCTACTTAACACTATGTAGACTAACAAGCTATAATGTATCTACACTGTAGAAGCACCAATACTGTAAACAAAACAGCAGCACCATGCGCTGGCATGAACTAAACAGAGCATACGCAAGAACCCACAATGAAACTGCGCACTGCCTGAACTTAAATGGAATCCCCAATTAGAGACAACGAACAGCAGCTGCCTCCAATTGGGGATTAACACACAAAACAGAGTTAGCCAGACCTCCCCTGTCAGGTCCTGACTGAACTCCCCACTCCCATAGAGGAGTCTAGAGTCCTGTCCACCGTCAGAACCTGACAAGAATGGTGTCGTCTGCGTATAGATGGGTCAGTGAGTCACCAGCAGCGAGAGCGACATTGTTGATATATAGAGAATAGAGTTGGCCCAAGAATTGAACCCTGCGGCACCCCCGTAGAGACTGCCAGAGGTCCGGACAACAGGCCCTCCGATTTGACACACTGAACTCTGAACTACTGAGAAGTAGTTGGAGAACCAGGTAAGGCAGTCATTAGAGAAACCAAGGCTATTGAGTCTGCCGATAAGAATGTGGTGATTGACAGAGTCGAAAGCCTTGGCCAGGTCGATGAAGACGGCTGCACAGTACTGTCTTTTATTGATGGCGGATATGATATCGTTTAGGACCTTGAGCGTGGCTGAGGTGCACCCATGACCAGCTCGGAAACCAGATTGCATAGTGAAGAAGGTACGGTGGGATTCGAAATGGTCGGTGATCTGTTTGTTAACTTGGCTTTTGAAGACTTTAGAAAAGCAGGGCAGGATGGATATAGGTCTGTAACAGTTTGGGTCTAGAGTGTCTCCCCCTTTGAAGAGAGGGATGACTGCGACAGCTTTCCAATCTCTAGGGATCTCAGACGATACGAAAGAAAGGTTGAACAGGCTAGTAACGGGTTGCAACAATTGCGACGGATAATTTTAGAAAGAAAGGGTCCAGATTGTCTAGCCCAACAGATTTGTAGGGATCCAGATTTTGCATCTCTTTCAGAACATCAGGTAGGGGTAGCAAGGTGGAAAGCATGGCCAGCCATAGCAAAATGCTTATTGAAATTATCGTTTATCGTAGATTTATCGATGGTGACAGTGTTTCCTAGCCTCAGTGCAGTGGGCAGCTGGGAGGAGGTGCTCTTATTCTCCATGGACTTCACAGTGTCCCAGAACTTTTTGGAATTAGTGCTACAGGATGCAAATTTCTGTTTGAAAAAGCTTTTCTAACTGACTGTGTATATTGGTTCCTGACTTCCCTGAAAAGTTGCATATCGCGGGGGCTATTCGATGCAAATGCAGTACGCCACAGTATGTTTTTGTGCTGGTCAAGGGCAGTCAAGTCTGGATTGAACCAGGGGCTATATCTGTTCTTAGTTCTACAATTTTTCAATGGGGCATGCTTATTTAAGATGGTGAGGAAAGCACTTTTAAAGAACAACCAGGCATCCTCTGACCGGATGTGGTCAATATCCTTCCAGGATACCCGGGCCAGTGTTTTAGGTGTTTTAGGGAGCATTTGACAGTGATAAGGGGTGGCCGTTTGACCGCAGACCCATTACGGACGCAGGCAATGAGGCAGTGATCGCTGACATCCTGGTTGAAGACAGAGGAGGTGTATTTGGAGGGCAAGTTAGTCAAGATGATATCTATGAGGGTGCCCATGTTTACGGATTTAGGCTTGTACTTGGTAGGTTCCTTGATAATTTGTGTGAGATTGAGGGCATCTAGCTTAGATTGCAGGACTGCCGGGGTGTTAAGCATATCCCAGTTTAGGTCACCTAACAGTACGAACTCTGAAGATAGATGGGGGGCAATCAATTCACATATGGTGTCCAGGGCACAGCTGGGGGCTGAGGGGGGTCTGTAACAAGCGGCAACAGTGAGAGACTTCTTTCTGGAAAGGTGGATTTTTAAAAGTAGAAGTTCAAACTGTTTGGGCACAGACCTGGATAATATGACAGAACTCTGCAGGCTATCTCTACAGTAGATTGCAATTCTGCCTCCTTTGGCAGTTCTATCTTGACGGGAAATGTTGTAGTTGGGGATGGAAATTTCAGAATTTTTGGTGGCCTTCCTATGCCAGGATTCAGACACTATTGCGGACTGGGGGCTCTACAGGGAAATAGAACAATAAGAAATAACCTAAACAGAAACGGACAAGGCATATTGACATAAGAGAGGCATAAAACAATCACAGGAGTTAATCAAGAGATCTAAGACAACAACGGGTAATGGCGATGCATGGACAGAGAGGGTCAGTTAGAGAAAATGTTGTGCAGCAAAGAGGTGAGCCAGGGAGCAATTCAGTGGCCGCTACTGCACTAAGTGAGCGGGAGGCACGGCGTACAGAATGCTAGCGGGCCGGGGCTAGCAGATGGGTCTTCGGCAACGTCGCAACAGAAAAGCCTGTTGAAACCACGTCGGACGATTACGTCGGCAGACCAGTCGTGATGGATCGGCAGGGCTCCGTGTCGACAATAGAAGGTCCAGGCCGGTTGACAAAGAGGTACTGTAGCCCGGGAATTAGCTAGTACACATCGGCTAATGGGCCTAGCTCGAGGCTAGCTCAAGGCTAACTGGTGCATGCTTCGGGACAGTAGTGTTAGCCAAACAACAGCCACTCGGTTGCAGCTAGCTAGCTGCGATGATCTGGTGTGATTTCGGCAAAAATCCGGTGATGTGGTAGAGAAAGCAATCCGATATGCACTGGGTTGGTAGCGCGCTGTGCAGACTGGCCGATATTGTCCGAACTAAAGCTGGCTGGTGCAGGCAGGGCAGTGGTGAAGACCGCTAGCAGTGGAAAAGTATATGAGAATAAGAAATATATACGGACAAACAGAAAAAGACAGACTATTTACAAGGGATGCGTGACAGGACAAAGAAAACACGTCCGCACTGTTACGCCATCTTGGATCTACATAATTTACATTGCTTTGTTATTATGAGGTGTTATGTGTAGATTGATTGTAAAAATATATATATATTTAAGCAATTATACATGAATTCTATAACACAATGTGGAGAAAGGGAAGCGATCTGAATACTTTCTGAACCATTTAATTCCTGGAGATTCATTCTGGTGATGGGAAGGTGTGCCCTTTGTTTCTAATCAGGCATTTTCATGTTGCAATGTCACACTGTTCTGATTACTGATACTTGACTCTCCTGTACACTGGAAGTAATGACTGATTTACTTATTTTCTCATTATTTGTGAAGTTGCTATGAGTTTACAGTATATCTTTCATTTGTCACAGAAATAAATTCTTAACAAGATGTTTTCTATAATGAATTGTTTGTTTATGAAACACTTAAGTTGTAGAAGTTGTGCAATTTAAAGAGCGACGATGACCCTTGCAATTTATGTCAATTAAAACAAAGGTTTTAACACTGTCAAGTGGTAGAAAATTGTATTTTTGTTGTCATTCATATCTTATCTTAAAGAAATTTATTTAAAAACATTTTCCTCGTCAAAAATGCTTGCTGCTGGAGAATGCCCCCGGACCAAACTAGCAAAACATGTCCCCTTTGTATTAACTACTGCCCTCTTATGGCCCCACCATTTTTTAAACCACCCCTGAATAACAGCATAACATTTGCATTCAGGAGAGGAAGGAGTCTGACATGACAATAAACAGTACAGCTGTAATAAACACTGCCCTCTTCTGGTAGAACATGGGAAGGCATGCTGTGTAACGCAATCACGCATTCAATAATGTTTATTCCAATAATTTATTTACCGTTATTTAACTATGCAAGTCAGTTAAGAACAAATTCTTATTTACAATAACAGTCTACACTGGCTAAACTGGCCAAACTCAGACAACGCTGGGCCAATTGTGCACCGCTCTATGGTACTCCCAATCACAGCCAGTCTGGATTTGAACCAGGTTGTCTGTAGTGACACCTCTAGCACTGAGATGCAGTGTCTTAGACCACTGAACCACTTGGGAGCCTCACAGTTTATTCAAATGATCTGATTAAAGTACATTCATCAATAAATACCAGGTCATAGATACCACAACCTAGTAATTTGCCTGTCAACAAACCAAATCAGCTGACTTTGTGTCCTCTTTTCTTAGGACCAGACCACCTTAGTACAGGAGACTAATTTACACAACAGCACAGTACAGGAGACTCTAGTGTACACTCTTATGGTAGACTGGGTACTAAACTACTGTTATGGTAGACTGGGTACTAACCTACTCTCTGGTAGACTGGGTACTAAACTACTCTTATGGTAGACTGGGTACTAAACTACTCTCTGGGTAGACTGGGTACTAAACTACTCTCTGGGTAGACTGGGTACTAACCTACTCTCTGGGTAGACTGGGTACTAACCTACTCTCTGGGTAGACTGGGTACTAAACTACTCTTATGGTAGACTGGGTACTGTCCACACACATACAAACATGCACCATGCAGGCCTGCAGGGGCGCACGCACACAGTCACACACACACGATACAGACCACACACACACACACACACACACACACACACACACACACACACACACACACACACACACACTGAACCAGAGCCAGCTGTCCAGCTGTGTCAAATCCAGATAAGAATTGAGTTAACGAGCTAATCAGAGCTAATTAAGTCAGCACTCAGCTGTGTGTGTGTGTGTCCCTGTGCATGTACATTGAGGTCTCTCTCTCTATATATATACTGTATACAGTGGGGTCATTGTAATCCACATACCATTTATTATGTTTATGGGTAAACAAAACAGTGTGTGGGGGGCACAAATTATATCTGGGGGGTCCATGCCTTGCTTTGCCACCCTGTAGAGACGGCACTGGTGTGTGTGTGTGAGGTGTACATAAGCTCAAGTACATACAGTGGGGAGAACAAGTATTTGATACACTGCCGATTTTGCAGGTTTTCCTACTTACAAAGCATGTAGAGGTCTGTAATTTTTATCATAGGTACTCTTCAACTGTGAGAGACGGAATCTAAAACAAAAATACAGAAAATCACATTGTATGATTTTTAAATAATTAATTTGCATTTTATTGCATGACATAAGTATTTGATCACATACCAACCAGTAAGAATTCCGGCTCTCACAGACCTGTTAGTTTTTCTTTAAGAAGCCCTCCTGTTCTCCACTCATTACCTGTATTAACTGCACCTGTTTGAACTCGTTACCTGTATAAAAGACACCTGTCCACACACTCAATCAAACAGACCAACCTCTCCACAATGGCCAAGACCAGAGAGCTGTGTAAGGACATCAGGGATAAAATTGTAGACCTGCACAAGGCTGGGATGGGCTACAGGACAATAGGCAAGCAGCTTGGTGAGAAGGCAACAACTGTTGGCGCAATTATTAGAAAATGGAAGAAGTTCAAGATGACGGTCAATCTCCCTCGGTCTGGGGCACCATACAAGATCTCACCTCGTGGGGCATCAATGATCATGAGGAAGGTGAGGGATCAGCCCAGAACTACACGGCAGGACCTGGTCAATGACCTGAAGAAAGCTGGGATCACAGTCTCAAAGAAAACCATTAGTAACACACTACGCCGTCATGGATTAAAATCCTGCAGCGCACGCAAGGTCCCCCTGCTCAAGCCAGCGCATGTCCAGGCCCGTCTGAAGTTTGCCAATGACCATCTGGATGATCCAGAGGAGGAATGGGAGAAGGTCATGTGGTCTGATGAGACAAAAATAGAGCTTTTTGGTCTAAACTCCACTCGCCGTGTTTGGAGGAAGAAGAAGGATGAGTACAACCCCAAGAACACCATCCCAACCGTGAACCATGGAGGTGGAAACATCATTCTTTGGGAATGCTTTTCTGCAAAGGGGACAGGACGACTGCACCGTATTGAGGGGAGGATGGATGGGGCCATGTATCGCGAGATCTTGACCAACAACCTCCTTCCCTCAGTAAGAGCATTGAAGATGGGTCGTGGCTGGGTCTTCCAGCATGACAACGACCCGAAACACACAGCCAGGGCAACTAAGGAGTGGCTCCGTAAGAAGCATCTCAAGGTCCTGGAGTGGCCTAGCCAGTCTCCAGACCTGAACCCAATAGAAAATCTTTGGAGGGAGCTGAAAGTCCGTAATGCCCAGCGACAGCCCCGAAACCTGAAGGATCTGGAGAAGGTCTGTATGGAGGAGTGGGCCAAAATCCCTGCTGCAGTGTGTGAAAACCTGGTCAAGAACTACAGGAAACGTATGATCTCTGTAATTGCAAACAAAGATTTCTGTACCAAATATTAAGTTCTGCTTTTCTGATGTATCAAATACTTATGTCATGCAATGAAATGCAAATGAATGACTTAAAATTCATACAATGTGATTTTATGGATTTTTGTTTTAGATTCAGTCACT
Organism: Thymallus thymallus; assembly: GCA_023634145.1. Lineage (NCBI taxonomy): Eukaryota > Metazoa > Chordata > Actinopteri > Salmoniformes > Salmonidae > Thymallus > Thymallus thymallus. Next base: position 9,756,708 of record CM042393.1, on the reverse strand, counting down.
CACAGTTGAAGAGTACCTATGATAAAAATTACAGACTTCTACATGCTTTGTAAGTGGGAAAACCTGCAAAATCGGCAGTGTATCAAATACTTGTTCTCCCCACTGTATATACAGTTGAAGTCAAAAGTTTACATACACTTAGGTTGAAGTCATTAAAACTCATTTTTCAACCACTCCACAGATTTCAAGTTAACAAATTATACTGCATGACACAAGTAATTCTTCCAACAATTGTTTACAGACAGATTATATAACTTATAATTCACTATATCACAATTCCAGTGGGTCAGAAGTTTACATACACTAAGTTGACTGTGCCTTTAAACAGCTTGGAAAATTCCAGAAAATTATGTCATGGCTTTAGAAGTTTCTGATAGGCTAATTGACATCATTTGAGTCAATTGGAGGTGTACCTGTGGATGTATTTCAAGGCCTACCTTCAAACTCAGTGTCTCTTTGCTCGACATATTGCGAAAATCAAAAGAAATCAGCCAAGACCTCAGAAAAACAATTGTAGACCTCCACAAGTCTAGTTCATCCTTGGGAGCAATTTCCAAACGCCTGAAAGTACCATCTGTACAAACAATAGTACGCAAGTATAAACACCATTGGACCACGCAGCCGTCATACCGCTCAGGAAGGAGATGTGTTCTGTCTCCTAGAGATGAACGTACTTTGATGCGAAAAGTGCGAATCAATCCCAGAACAACAGCAAAGGACCTTGTGAAGATACTGGAGGAAACAAGTACAAAAGTATCTATATCCACAGTAAATGGGGACAAAGATTGTGCTTTTCAGAGAAATATCCTCTGGTCTGATGAAACAAAAATAGAACTGTTTGGCCATAAAAAAGGGGAGGCTTGCAAGCCGAAGAACACCATCCCAACCGTGAAGCACAGGGGTGGCAGCATCACAGAGGGTTGTACATGGAACCCATAAGGGTTCTACCTGAAACGAAAAAGGATTCTACCTGGAACCAAAAAGGTTTTTCCTATGGGTACAGCCAAAGAACCCTTTTGGAACCCTTAAATCTAAGAGTGTACCCTGGGCTCTATGGAGCTCACACTTGAATAGCTCTCTTTCTCTCAGAAGATAACCCATACGTATGGTATTTCTCTAAGAACCGGACACTGGCAGCAGCAGCACAGTACAGTTAAGTCCCTCTAAAAGGATATATCCACTTGTTATATCAGTGGTAAATGGTAAATGGGCCAGAAAGAGGCAATTGTAGGTATATCAGTGGGTAATTCCAGTGTAAGAAATGGTGGAAATGGGAGTCATTGTATGAAATGGTGCAGTCAGTCTCTCTGGGTTTCTCTCTGGGATCTACATTATCACCAAAGGAGTTCAATCTGGAATATAATGGAGGAAAGTGAAGTGTGTGTGTGTGTTTGTGTGTGCATTTGTTTACTCACCACTCAGGGTCGACAGGCGTGATGTCGATGCGGGGTGGAGCGCAGAAGGGGAGGAAGGTGGGTCGGACAACCCAGTCATCGTCTGGGGTCCGCGACCTCTCTGCCTGTCGCCATGACAACGGGGGCAGCTGCAGGTTACCGGAGAAACGCCTGCGTCCCCTCCGTAGGTCGACCCCCAGTGTACAGGAGTACTCACTAAGACCACAGTCTGGAGGCCCTTTACTGTCCTACAGAGAGAGAGGAGAGGGGAGAGAGAGGAGGGGAGAGAGAGACAAATACTTTTGATGAATACAATATGAAGATGAGATTATATGTTGATTGATATGTCCTGCACACTCACAACATATTTCAGCTTGACTACTTTGGCCACTATGGGGCACCAAAGGCCTTGTTTTCAATGGAAGCTGATTTCAGATGCTAGAATAGAGAGAAGCAGTTGAAGGATGTCACTCTCTTGTTTTTGATGACAGAACCAGCCACAGAAGCAAGCACCCCCCTTTTGCTCACTTGACCTGACCCAGGCCGTCAACTTTTATTTTGCAAGACTATTAGTATATTCAAAATTGTTCTCACACAAACAAAACAATTTTATATACGTTTGCAAAAAACACACATAAAAACCTTCATAAACGTTAAACCTTTAGGTGAGTAATCATGTATGTCACATTCACACATTATGTTCTCTAAAAACTGCTAAGATGCATAGCTCAAGACAACATTCATAGGAATAGATAAAATACATTGGCATTATAGAAATGAAAGGATCGATGACAAGATCAATGGTCATTAAACATTTGTTTGGCATTGGTTTTACTAGGCCTTCTTTGGTGATATATGTAAATCAACACATTGCCATTTACTTACTATATGTACAGTTGAAGTCGGAGGTTTACATACACCTTAGCCAAATACATTTAAACTCAGTTTTTCACAATTCCTGACATTTAATCCTAGTAGAAATTCCCTGTCTTAGGTCAGTTAGGATCACCACTTTATTTTAAGAATATGAAATGTCAGAATAATAGTAGAGAGAATTATTTATTTCAGCTTTTATTTCTTTCATCACATTCCCAGTGGGTCAGAAGTTTACATACACTCAATTAGTATTTGGTAGCATTGCCTTTAAATTGTTTAACTTGGGGCAAACATTTCAGGAAGCCTTCCACAAGTTGGGTTAATTTTTGGCCCATTCCTCCTGACATGCACTGTCAACTGTGGGACCTTATATAGACAGGTGTGTGCCTTTCCAAATCATGTCCAATCAATTTAATTTACCAAAGGTGGACTCCAATTAAGTTGTAAAAACATCTCAAGGATGATCAATGGAAACACGATGGACCTGAGCTCAATTTCGAGTCTAATAGCAAAGGGTCTGAATACGTATGTAAATAAGGTATTTCTGTTTTGTTTTTTTATCTAAAAACCTGTTTTCGCTTTGTCATTATGGGGTATTGTGTGTAGATTGATGACATTGAAAAGAAAACATTTTTAGAATAAGGCTGTAACGTAACAAAATGTGGAAGAAGTCAAGGGGTCCCAATACTTTCCAAATGCACTGTATAAACAGATGACAGGTGTGTAATAGCTTTAATGGATACATTTGGTTTTTATCTGAAATTAAAGCAATAATGTATTTTGCAGTGTATTTGAGCAATTTTGCTAAATAACAACTGTTTTTTTAGAGCATGGAACGTTGCTCCCCACAATGAGCCAAACCAATAGAGAAAAACTGTACCAGTTCAGCTTGTAATAAACTATTTCCATTTTCACTCTGGAAATTGATTGAGAAGATAACATTGAGGTTGTTAGCCACAAGTCAGTCAATTACTCCTAACAGCTTTCTCTGTTCAGTCATCTTATCTGCCATATCTCTCCAGACACGCTGGTGTAGATTCTTCTGCTTAACTGACTGACTTAATGTGTCTTGTATTGTGTGCTGTGTGGTGAGCGATCTGAGGGCATAAATAAAGCTGTTAATGCTAAGAAATTAATTTATTCTCACTGACTGAGAGCTGGAATAAATCTGTTTGTGTGTGTGTGTGTGTGTGTGTGTGTGTGTGTGTGTGTGTGTGTGTGTGTGTGTGTGTGTGTGTGTGTGTGTGTGTGTGTGTGTGCGTGTGCATGTGCGTGTGCATGTGAGTGCATGTCACTGACATGTTATATTAGACACAACTCAATCTGCATGTATAAATATTATAGACAGTAGGATAGCTTCTACGGCCTTGCATGCCTGTTAGCACAACTACATTCATGTCATATCATTACACTACATTCCTGTAGTTAAACATCATGGGCAAGTCTTTTAAGACATGTTCAGAGACAGAGAGAGAGAGATATTTCTGAGAAGTGAGTGGGTACCGCAGTCCTAGCCCTAGCTCTAGGAAACAGAGCAGAGCAGTATCTCTGGCCTTGCTACAATAAAAGCTTGCAGATCAATGCCATTCTTTTTCTGTCTCTGTTGAAACTGGAACGGCATACTAAAGCATAAAGGTACCACATGAACTGACCCTCTGAGAGCACAGGAATACAGCTTTATAGGCTCTCAACAAGGTGGTAGGGGTAGGAGGAAGGGGCAGGGAGCGTTCTAATATGTAATGGACAAAACGCCTCTACTGTACCACAGCAGTGTCCTTCAGAAAGATTAGAGAGATAAGGGGAGAGGTAGGGAGAGAGAGACGGAGATGTATGGATAAACCACTTCTCCAATGTGTTTGGCTCTATAACAAAGAACAAACCGCAAAAACATATACATGCTCAAATACAAATCTTAGAATCAACTTTTAGACTACCAGAACCCACCGGATTCTCCAATTACATTGAATGAACTACAGGACAAAATACAAACCCTCCAACCTAAAAAAGCCTGTGGTGTTGATGGTATACTAAATGAAATGATAAAATATACAGACCACAAATTCTAATAGGCTATACTTAAACTCTATAACATCATCCTCAGCTCCGGGATCTTCCCCAATATTTGGAACCAAGGACTGATAACCCGAATCTACAAAAGTGGAGGCAAATTTGACCCCAATAACTACCGTGGGATATGCGTAAACAGCAACATTGGGAAAATCCTCTGCATTATCATTAACAGCAGACTCATACATTTCCTCAGTGAAAACATTGTACTGAGCAAATGACAAATTGGCTTTTTACCAAATTACCGTACGACAGACCACGTATTCACCCTGTACACCCTAATTAACAAAAAAACTAACCAAAACAAAGGCAAAGTCTTCTCATGCTCTGTTGATTTAAAAAAAGCCACAGGTAACTTCCACAAAGCTGTGAACGATCTGAGAGACAAGGCCAGAGGGACTTCTACGCCATCAAAAGGAACAGAAATGCAACATACCATTTACAATATGGCTAAAAATACTTAAAAATAAAAAAGAACCCATTGCTGTAAGGGTCTGGCCGTTGGCATCCCACTCCCCCTAGAGGGAGTCAGGGGCCTGGCCTCGGTCAGACCCTTACAGCAATGGGTTCTTACACCCAGGGTTGGGTTATTGGTGATCCCCAATTAGAGACAGCTGTCGTGAGTTGTCTCTAATTGGGGATTCTATTTATGTGCACCGCACATCCACCTGCGCGTGGATCATTATTTGTACTTGTGTTTAGTGTATGTAAACCAATGCCACAGTGCTTCGTTCGTTTATTGTTTTGTTAGATTTTTATGAGTAAATAAAACATGTTTGCATCGTCCTCTCGCTCTGCGCCTCGTTCCCTTCAAACTCACCGTGACAATTGCCCTTTATGGTTGTGAGGTCTGCTAACCAACCAAGAATTCACAAAATGGGACACCAAATTGAGACTCTGCATGCAGAATTCTGCAAAAATATCCTCTGTGTACAAATAATGCATGCAAAGCAGAATTAGGCCGATACCCGCTAATAATCAAAATCCAGAAAGAGCTGTTAAATTCTATAACCACCTGAAAGGAAGCGATTCCCAAACCTTCCTTTCCAAAGCCATCACCTACAGAGAGATTAACCTGTAAAAGAGTCCCTTAAGCAAGCTGGTCCCGATGTTCTGTTCACAAACACAAACAGACCCCATGTCAAGGCTCATCCTGGGGATGAGCCTTGACACTCTAGAGGAGGTGGCGGAGATACGGATCCTGGCCAAACTGCTGGCCATCATGGACAACGTCACCCACCCTCTGCACGCTATGGTTATGACGCAGAGGAGCACTTTCAGTCACAGACTGATCCCACCACGGTGTGCCAGAGAGCGCTACAGGAGGTCCTTCCTGCCGGCGGCTATTAGACTATATAATGCCTCACCGGGGTGCCGTGCCGTCGGCAACATAGATCTGGAACTGTTGGGGTGCTAGGACCTAGTTTAACAATTATGCATCCATCCGTGAGTAACTCTGGTCCGTCAGCACTCATCCACTCTGGACCTATTTATTCATACAGGTCTGTATATACATACTCATGTACAGTTGTTATATCATATCACATGCAATATTGTAAGTAATTATTGGACTTAACTTCCGTAGGCATTCACTCAGGAATGCATATTAGTATCCTGCCAGTTGCACCTTTTCTCATTGCTTTTAGTATATCGAATGTGCAATACGTGCAGTTGTCTGTAATTAAACCCTGCGCACTAATGATATCATACACACATTTAGCTATTAAAGTATCTCTTCCTGTCATTTACCTGTACAGTTTGTGTAACCATGCAAGTATTCACTTATCTGTAAATATAACTGTATACCTAACTGTACAGCTAATTTAACCATGCAAAATGTTCACTTACCTGTTCATTTACCCAGTCTGTCTATTAAGTAAACTATTATTACCCTCGCTCATATCATACGCATTTTTAGCTACTGAAGTATTTCTCTGCCATCGACCTGTATAGTATAGTTAACCATCCAACATCCACCAATGTATAGTGTACATATTCAGCCAACCACCCATACTATGCAATGTCTTTTTTATAGCTTTTATTTTTTTGCACTCCAGATATCTTGTATTTCTATACTTTTTCATACTGCCGCTCTATGTATCATGTACCGTGTATCTGTCTTTTGTGTACTTTCGTTGTGGCATTTTGCACCTGCCCTGTGTTTTGTTGTAGCTGCTTGACAATGAAATTTCCCCCCCGGGGGATCAATAAAGTACCTATCTATCTATCTATCTATCTATCTATCTATCATCAGAGCCCCAGGACAACAACACAATTAGATTACTTGACACATTGGAAATAATTAACAAAAAAACTGAGCACACTAGAATACTATTTGGCCCAAAACAGAGATTACACAAGTGGCAGAATACTTAACCATTATGACTGACCCAAAATTAAGGAAAGTTTTGACTATGTACAGACTCATTGAACATAGCCCTGCTATTGAGAGAGCCTGCCTCAGTCAGACCTGGCTCTCACACTGCCCACAAAATTTGGTGGAAACTGAGCTGCACTTCCTAACCTCCTGCCAAATGTATGACCATATTAGAGACACATATTTCCCTCAGATTACACAGACACACAAGGAATTTGAAAACAAATACAATTTTTTAAAACTCCCATATATATTGGGTGAAATACCACAGTGTGCCATCACAACAGCAAGAGCTGTGAAAAAGGCAATGGCGCTTGCAATGCCAGGTTGATTCCCACAGGGGACCAGTATGAAAATGTATGCAGTTGCTCTGGATAAGTTTGTCTACTAAAATATAAATGTTCATTCATATTCCCTTTTGTACATTAACTATTTGCACATTGTTACAACACTGTATATAGACATAATATGACATTTAAAATGTCTCTATTCCTTTGGAACTTTTGTGTAATGTGTAATGTTTACTGTTCATTTTTTATTGTTTATTTAACTTTTGTTTATTATCTATTTCACTTGCTTTGGCAATGTAAACATATGTTTCCCATGCCAATAAAGCCCTTGGAATGTAATATGAGAGAGAGAGAGAGAGAGAGAGAGAGAGAGAGAGAGAGAGAGAGAGAGAGAGAGAGAGAGAGAGAGAGAGAGAGAGAGAGCGAGAGAGAGAGAGAGAGAGAGAGAGACCGGAGAGATGGGGTGGAAGGCTAGAGAGATGGACTGGAAGGCTAGAGAGATGGACTGGAAGGCTAGAGAGATGGACTGGAAGGCTAGAGAGATGGACTGGAAGGCTAGAGAGATGGGGTGGAAGGCTAGAGAGATGGGGTGGAAGGCTAGAGAGATGGGGTGGAAGGCTAGAGAGATGGGGTGGAAGGCTAGAGAGATGGAGTGGAAGGCTAGAGAGATGGGGTGGAAGGCTAGAGAGATGGGGTGGAAGGCTAGAGAGATGGAGTGGAAGGCTAGAGAGATGGGGTGGAAGGCTAGAGAGATGGGGTGGAAGGCTAGAGAGATGGACTGGAAGGCTAGAGAGATGGACTGGAAGGCTAGAGAGATGGGGTGAAAGGCTAGAGAGATGGAGTGGAAGGCTAGAGAGATGGGGTGGAAGGCTAGAGAGATGGAGTGGAAGGCTAGAGAGATGGGGTGGAAGGCTAGAGAGATGGAGTGGAAGGCTAGAGAGATGGACTGGAAGGCTAGAGAGATGGGGTGGAAGGCTAGAGAGATGGAGTGGAAGGCTAGAGAGATGGGGTGGAAGGCTAGAGAGATGGAGTGGAAGGCTAGAGAGATGGAGTGGAAGGCTAGAGAGATGGAGTGGATGGCTAGAGAGACGGAGTGGAAGGCTAGAGATGGAGTGGAAGGCTAGAGAGATGGAAAAATTGTGAGTGAGCCCACTCCCTTGGCTGAGAAGCAACCCCACACATGAATGGTCTGAGGATGCCTTTCTGTTGGCATGACACAGGACTGATGGTAGCGCTCACCTTGTCTTCTCTGAACAAGGTGTTTTCCGAATGGCCCAAACAATCGGAAAGGGGATTCATCAGAGAAAATGACTCTACCCCAGTCCTCAGCAGTCCAATCCCTGTACCTTTTGCAGAATATCAGTCTGTCCCCGATGTTTGTTAATGTAACTCTTTCCTACAGTGAAATGACCAAATCTCCCTCTAGTGGTCTCATGGGTGGAATGTTATAATATTTTTTAGAATTTCATAATTATATACAAAAAAAACGGCCAAATATCTGGTGTCTCTATGTCAAACGGTTTTGTTATATTTCAGTCGTCTGTGATGTATATAAACTGTAGTATTGGGACGCAAACTCAAAATTGAATACATTTCAACTGACATGGTACAGGTGTCTTTTTTTTAAAAGCCTATGACCATGTGTGTCAGGTGTATACTTTAATTTCAAAGTAGATTTGTTTAAGACTACCAAGAAACAGTCTGTGTGACCCTGATTTAGACCACTGCAGTAAAGACAAATTGAATCAATTGTCCAAGCTTAATAAATAATAAATAATCCTGTGATTTATATATACCCCTCAGAGCAGAGTGATGGATGCCTCCCTCCGTCAGTCCTAATGCGCTCTCTCTCTTTAAATGCCTCTTGCTCTGTTGGCATGGCAAACATTGAGTAAATATTGCCACCACCATTTAAAGCAGACCAGGAGGGAGGGAATATATAAGTAAATATAGTGAAATAGAATCTGTCTGGTTTAGGTATAAAATGTAGAGTAGACATTCTGACATGGATAGCATAATTCCATTACCTTCACACTTAAATTCATTCAATTACGTTTCACAGTTGTGATTGAATTCCATACATTTTTCCTTTTCTTAAATGCTTTCTGAGGCTCTACTGGGGGTAAACAGGAGATGAGGTTGGCACTGAGTTAGGAAGCCATGAGGTGTGAGACCTAGGTGTCTATCTGTCTATCTATCTATCTATCTATCTATCTATCTATCTATCTATCTATCTATCTATCTATCTATCTATCTATCTATCTATCTATCTATCTATCTATCTATATATCTATCTGTCTGTCTGTCTGTCTGTCTGTCTGTCTGCCTGCCTGCCTGTCACTGTTAGCCCACAATGAATTATGGAGTGTCTTTAATTTTTCTCCATGCATTAATGTACTCAGAAGGTGAGAGCCAAATGGAGGAGACTGGCTGCCAGATAGACTATGAGGCCACACTGGAGAGACTGTGATATGATACAGTCCTATTAAAACAGGGTTAAATACATGATGTACAGTCAGTAAGCACACAAACTGGTTTCTTCTTCTCTTTGGCAAGACTAGAAATTACAGACTGAATAATTCCTCTGAAAAAAACATGACTTCTAGACTCTTGCAGGTGGTCAGGAGGGAATTCAGGCTTCTCCGAATTTATAAGAAAATAATTTGATTGAATAGGTTGACCAAAGCCTGATCAAAGTGAGCTACTCATGTAGCATATCCTGTGTAAATATGCAGTACTATAGCCTCCTGTGATCCTCTTAACACCTCTGATGAATGCTAAGGATGAGAGGAGTTAGCAGGTGCGTGATCCTACAGCAGAGCCTGGACATGATGAGAGGTGAGTTGTTTTCAGAGATCAGTCATAATCCCCCTGTAATGCAACCCCATGCTGGAGCTGTTAAGAGTTGATGCATGGTCAAGTGTATAGCAGCAGAGCTGGTACAGGGAATGCACCAGTCTCAAAATGTCAATGACAGTCTCAAAATGTATTTTATTTACCTTTATTTTGACAGGGAGTCATGCTGAGACCAATCCCTGCTTACACATCAATACACATCACTATCCACATCAATATTCACACTAATAAAAGAAAAGCAAACCACAATCATAGAAAACAAACACATTCTTCAGTAAAAAGGTCCTCAGCCTTTTGAATTGCCCTTGAGGCACCAATTTATCAAATTTTAGAGAGCCTTGGAGATTATCCTACAAGTAAGGTGCAGAAAAACTCTAAGAACATTTACCTAACTCAGTGGAGATCGAAGGGATTTCCAGAGTTAGACATCCCTGACACCGGGTCTGGTATTTCGTAAGTCCGTAAGTTAACAATGAAGTAAGGTACAGTAGAAGTTTATGCAGGAGAGCTTTATAAACAGAAAGAGTGCATTGCAATTGGCGGCAGGTAGCCCAGTGGTTAGAGTGTTGGGCCCATAACCAAAAGGTTGCTGGATCGAATCCCCGAGCTGACAAGGTAAAAATCTGTCGTTCTGCCCCTGAACAAGGCAGTTAACCCACTGTTCCTAGGCTGTCAACCCACTGTTCCTAGTCTTTCATTGAAAATAAGAATTTGTTCTTAACTGACTTGCCTAGTAAAATAAAGGTTAAAAAAAATGCATTGATCTGCAAGACTTCAAAGAGGGCTAGCCTACTTTTCTGATACAGAATGCAGTGATGTGTACTGAACCTATAAAGCGTAGTGCGCTATGATAAACTGTGTCCAACGGCTTCAATACAGTGGCAGCTACATTCATATAGACCACAGTTCCCCAAGTTTTTTGAGTAAAAAAATAATATTTTCATTAATGGACATAAAATACTGTAAAAACACCAGGAAGTCAGCACCGAATGATTACAAATTTGGAAATTTGTTCCCAAGTATTCCGCTCATCCGCTCAAGAAAAAAAATAGACCCGCGGCCGAATGATTCCTGATATAGACAATACCGTCATAGTCTATAACAGGTATGAATGTCGACTGAATTCTTTGTTTTCTGCCATTTAATGACAGGCATGGCCTGCTCTTGAATACCTCATTTCTTATAGAACTTATCAACATGCTTTTTGAAAGATAGGTTAAAAAGGGCAGAGTACAGATGGAGAATCTTAATTTGATCACCCTGTTGCAGCACATTTTAAACTTGTAGTGTATATGAGGTTTAAAAAGGATTCTGAAGTTTGTAATTTCCACTTTGGACTTTCAGACTTGATTTTCTCTTACAAAAAAAGGGGTATGAATCAACCCCTACAAATATTTCCATGAATTATAATCCACATAATAATGTGCATTTCCTTTTGCTGAAGGATTATTTTCTTGCTGTAGCAAACTGTCTCAATGTAGATCCTACACCTGTATGTGTTTTTATCTATCATACCTCTAAACCAGACCAGAAATCAGGTGAGCTCCTGCCCAAGTCAAGCACTCCTTCTTATCCCTTGCGCAAATAGCCTACAGCTGTGTCTGTCCCGAGCTCACTGGCCCGGGAAACTCTGAGGACCCACAATATCTTATACAAATGTTGCAAGTTCGCTAGTGTAAGCTTCGGGCTGGTCCCAAGTTAATAGTTGATACAATGTTTCAAGTTCGTTGCAGACAGGCCATGCCTAGCCAATGTGATAAATAGGATATTTATTTTTATCAGGATATTTTATACCTGCAGGCTGCAGTTTTTAGTTTTTATTTTGACATAGTTGGCAATGGCAATAGAAGTTACTTTTCACGTTTTTATTATTTTCATTTAGATTTAGATAGAATTTTGATTAACCACATCCCAATGATTTTGAGATATGAAGATGTTATTATAAATGAAATGAAACAGTTCCACAAAAATGTGCATATGAAAACCATAACTGGCACGCAGATTGGTAGAAATGGTAAGATAAATTGTAATTCCACATGAGAAAGGTTGCCGACTCGTTGTGTAGCCTATTACCGGCAGCTTCAGGAGAGTTATGGTAGAATCTTCGAAAGCCAGCAAGAGAAGGAGGAAAATGGTTGGATCAGATTACGTTTTTTTCCTTCTGGTTATCTAGATCTCTGGCTCCCTATTGATTCATAGTGTCTTATTTCATCAAACAGTGAACGTAAAGCATCAGACAAGCTCAATGCACGTAGGTGATTTTATTAAAACACAGGGTGTATCTATATATGGAAAAAATATATGTTTAAAATTTCAACCAATTGATTGGACGAAAGAACAAACGACTTTCGGTCGACCAAGATTTATTTTTAGTCGGGGCAGCACTAGTTGCTACACAGTGAGTGGCAGACTGTATGAGTTGCTACACAGCAAGTAACAGACTGTATTAGTTGCTACACAGCAAGTGGCAGAATGTATGAGTTGCTACACAGCAAGTAACAGACTGTATGAGTTGCTACACAGCAAGTGGCAGACTGTATGAGTTGCTACACAGAGAGTGGCAGACTGTATGAGTTGCTACACAGTGAGTGGCAGACTGTAGGTGTTGCTACACAGTGAACCTCATCAAAAAAGTTAGCTTATAAGAGTGAACCTTTTTTGTGGGATACACAAGACAATTCAAGGTCTTGTGGCATATTTTGGTTAAACTATCCCCAATTCAATGGAATTGCAACCCTCTGCATGCACAAATACTGTGCCAAATCATATGTGAAGAATGCAACAAAGATGCAGAATCAACTGGCCAAGTGCATAAAGTTCCCTCAGCGCTCACAACAAGCAACCTCTGACAAAAGTCCCCCTACTTCTATTCGAGGTGAATCAGAAGTTATTTTGACTCAATGGAGGAACGTAGTCAGAGAAATGCTGATGAATGTCTTGCTCAAGCTGTGTATGCAACTGGTTCACCTCTGTGTATTGGAAGATATTTCTGAATGTTCTTCGCCCAGCATACACCGCTCCAAACAGACATGCTTTACCTACTCATTTGCTGAATGCAGAGTTCAATAGAGTTCAAGTGAAGGTCAAGCAAATCATAGAGAAAGCAGACTGTATTGCAATCATCTCTGATGGGTGATCGAATGTTCGTTGGCAAGGAATAATTAACTACATCATCTCCACCCCTTAACCAGTATTCTACAAGAGCAGAGACACAAGGGACAGACACACCAGTCTCTACATTGCAGATGAGCTGAAGGCAGTCATCAATTACCTTGGAAGAAGTTATTTGCACTGGTGACAGACAATGCTGCAAACATGAAGGCTGCATGGTCTAAAGTGGAGGAGTCCTACCCTCACATCACACCCATTGGCTGTGCTGCTAATGCATTGAATCTGCTCCTCAAGGACATCATGGCACTGAAAACAATGCATACACTCTACAAGAGAGCCAGGGAAATGGTTAGGTATGTGAAGGGTCATCAAAGTATAGCAGCAATCTTCCTCACCAAGCAAAGTGAGGAGAATAAGAGCCTTACATTGAAGCTTCCCTAACAACATCAGTTGAGGTGGTGTTGTCATCATGTTTGACATTCTCCTGGAAGGGAATGAGTCTCTCCAAGAAATGGCCATATCACAGTCTGCCGATATGGACAGCCCCATCAAGAGGATCCTCCTGGATGATGTATTTTGGGAGAGAGTGGTAAGCAGACTGAAACTCCTGAAACCTATAACAGTAGCCATTGCACGGATTGAGGGAGACAATGCCATCCTGTCTAATGTTCAGACTCTGCTTGCAGATGTAAGAGAAGAAATCCATACTGCCCTGCCCACTGCACTGTTGCTCCAAGCAGAGGAAACTGCAGTTCTGAAATACATCAAAAAGCGTGAAAACTTCTGCCTGAAGCCCATACATGCCGAGCTCACTGGCCCAGGAAACTCTGAGGACCCACAATATCTTATACAAATGTTGCAAGTTCATGTTGGACCCCAAGTATGCTGGCAAGAGCATCCTGTCTGGTGCAGAGATCAACAAGGCCTTTAGTATCATCACTACCGTGTCTCGCCACCTTGGCCTGGATGAGGGCAAGGTTCTTGGCAGTCTGGTGAAGTACACTTCCAAGCAAGGGCTTTGGGATTGAGATGCAATATGGCAGTCGTGCCAACATATCTCATCAGCCACCTGGTGGAAGGGATTTTGTGGCTCTGAAGCTCTTTCCCCTGTTTCCTCCATCATCCTCCAAATCCCACCAACATCAGCTGCCTCAGAGCGCAACTGGACCTTGTTTGGGAACACACACACCAAAGCACGCAACAGGCTGACCAATACAAGGGTTGAAAAAATGGTGGCCATCGGGGCAAATTTGAGGCTTTTTGAACCTGACAACGAGCCACCCTCAACAAGGTTGGAAAGTGACAGTGAAGATGAGGCCTCAGAGTCTGATGTTCAAGAGGTGGACATTGAGGAGGTCCAGGGAGAAGACATGGAAGCCTGAGAGGAAGACAACCAAAGCTTTAGTTTCTAGACTTTCATTTTACAGATGTAAGTTGAAATTTTTTTGGGGAGATGCGATGGATCATTCAATATTCAGTTTCTTTTGTTGTTCAGTGAAATCATCCCATGTGAAGAGTCAACTCAATTAATTAAAGTTCAATTCGTAACTAAATTGTTTTTTTTATTTCTATTGGAAATTTGCAATTATGTCTACTTATGATAAGGTGAAAGGTTTATGTCTCCATATGATATGGTAAATTTATCCAATGCAAAAAACATCTACATATAACTGGTATTAATATTAATTTGCATATATTTCCATGAATTGCCTTATATTCCTGTTAATTCCCATATATTCCCGTTAATTCCCATGGAAAGTTTCCACCTCTGAATATTCCCCAAAATGTGCAACCCTAGCAGGGACACACCTCGCTGTTTTTCATCCTGACTATTCCATTTAAATGGAGAGTGTTCCTTCCCAGTGATGCTTCTGACACACATAAAGCAATCTATGTGCCATCCCACAAACACCACAGACACAAGCATGCAAACACACACACACACACACAAGCCTGAGCTGACTGGGTGATGGGTCAGTGGGCCTGGCTGTATGAGTGTCTCAGATGTTATTTAATCAGGCAGTTTCTCTGTTGCCTGCAGCTGTGCTTCTGCACCTCCACTCAACACACGCTGGTATCCAATAACAACCCTCAGCTAAGGGTAGAGCACCCCCCCCACACACACACACGTCTAACACACGCACACACAGAAACAAACAAACACTCACCCAATCTAATCCCACCCCTTATGAGGTGAAAAATCACACTAAGCCAAGCCCATGCTCTACTCTAACCTACTTATGCCCAAAGCCAATAGCAATGACTCACCAAACCTCCGCAACCTCTGACCCCTTCATTGGTGCTCTTACCATCCTGCCTCTCTTTGTCTATAGTCGTCTTAACAGACTAATCTAGAGGCGAAAGAAACGCACACCTCTTTAGGCGAGGTACTGGCCAGCGGAGTGGAACACTTGAAAAAGAAAAGGAGAGCTGCACACTCAGATGCAATAATTTAATTACCTAATAACAAGCATTGGAAGGTTATTAAATTATTACATCGGAGCTCCTAGAGTGCGCGGCTCTCCTTTTCTTTTTCATAGGAACACTAAGAGGCCCTATTGTTCTGTGTGTTTGTGTTATCTTTAGTAATCTGACAGAGAGAGGGTCTATCCCTGCCAGCCAGCCTGAAGGGCCTACTACACAGCACTGCTAACCCACAGGAAGCAACCAGGCTAGAGCAGGACCAGAGAGGCTGGAGAGAGGAAATAGGGAGGAGAGAGAGAGGAGAGAGAGAGGAGAGAGAGAGAGAGAGAGAGAGGGGAGAGAGAGGAGAGAGGGAGGAGAGAGAGGGGAGAGAGAGGAAGGAGAGAGAGGAGAGAGGGAGGAGAGAGAGAGAAGGGAGAGAGAGGGGAGAGAGGAAGGAGAGAGAGGAGAGCGGGAGGAGAGAGAGAGAGAGAGAGAGGGTAGGAGAGAGAGGAGAGAGGGAAGATAGAGAGAGGGAGGAGAGAGAGAGGGAAGAGAGAGAGAGAAGTGATACTCTACAGAGAGAGAGAGGAGAGCAAAGGAGAGGAGAGGACACTCTACAGAGAAAGAGAAGGAGGGAGAGAGAATACTCTACAGAGGGAGGAGAGATACAGAGAGAGAGAGAGAGAGAGAGAGAGGTGGGAGGAGAGAGAGAGAGAGAGAGAGAGAGAGATGATATGCTACAGAGAGAGAGAGAGAGAGAGAGAGAGAGAGAGAGAGAGAGAGAGAGAGAGAGAGAGAGATGATATGCTACAGAGAGAGAGAGAAAGAGGAAAGAGAAAGAGAGAAAGATATAAAGAGAGGGTGCAAGGACAATGTGACAGTGACAGGGAGGAGACATTGAATAGAACGGTAGAGCAAGAGCATGCTAAAAAGTGAAATAAGAGGAGAGAAAGGGAGAGATACAGAGATGGAGGATAAGAGCTCATCTGGCTGACTAATGCCAGATCTGTCTGCAGCGGCATAACACTACACCCACACCTTTATCTACTGTCCATCAGAGTAGGAGAAGTGAGAGGGAGGCACAGGAGCAGAGAGAACAGAGAGTAGGATAAGGCTGAGGGATGAGCCAATATGAGGCTCTGTTTTTTCCAGTCTACCCTGTCACTGAGCTGTTTGGTTAGATCAGAAGAAGCCTGCCTCACAAGAGTTCCAAAGGAATAGAGACCTCTCGCTCTCTCTCTCTCTCTCTCTCTCTATCTCTCTCTCTCTCTCTCTCTCTCTCTCTCTCTATCTCTCTCTCAATTCAATTTCAATTTAAGGGGCTTTATTGGCATGTGGAACATATGTTTACATTGCCAAAGGAAGTGAAATAGATAATAAACACAAGTGAAATAAACAAACAAAAATGAACAGTAAACATTCCAAAAGAATAAAGACATTTCAGGCATATTATGTCTATATAAAGGGTTATAATGATGTGCAAATAGTTAAAGTATGAAAGACAACGACTCTGTGAAGGAACTTATCCTAAGCCACTCTGGGATGAATGCAAAGGTGGGAATGAGAGTGTTCTTGGAACATTGTGGCAATGTTGTTGGAACGTTGTTAGAATGTTGTTACTTACATCATTCGGAGACACCGTCAGCACACTCCTGCTCTTCCTCATCTTTACTGGGGTATTCCTCACTCCGTTCCACAGAAGCCAGCTTCACATACACACCTGGAAAAACACACACACACACACACACACACATACACACATACGTGTTACTGTTGTGCAAAGGGGAAAACATACACACACACAATATTATTGTTGTTCTAAATACACCCAGACACATGTTAGTGTCGTTGTTTAGTGTCTTCTATAAAACATATATATGTAAGGACCGACGCTGGAGATGAGAAGCAGGTACGGGGAGTAACATTTAATACGGACAATGAACAGAACCAGGTTACGAAATGACATACGACAATCACAATTAATGCAGCAGTGGGGAACAGAGCTGGGGAACAGACAGATACAGTATAGGGAAGGTAATGACATGTGAGTGAGTCCAGGTGAGTCCAATAATCGCTGATGCACGTGACGAGGGAAGCAGGTGTGCGCAATGATGGTGGCAGGAGTGCGTAGGGCAGCCTGGCGCCCTCGAGAACCAGGGAGGGAGAACGGGAGCAGGCATGAAAATATAGTCAAATAAAAACAAAAATGGTTCCATTATTGATACAGTATAAATTATTAAATGTTTTATTTATTTATATATATATATATTGTAGCAGGCTCAAGGGTGTGGGGTTTCCACGTCACCATGTTCAATAACAAAACACGGACAGGAAGCACAACTAGAATGCAAATGGGGAATTATTAGGGGAATTCGCAACCAGTTCCCAGTCCACAATCCGTTCTCGTCGTCCGTAATCCAGGGGTAATCCAAAACTGGGTCCTCAGCCAAACCAGTTCGGTACACAGTGGGGGTAATCAGACAGTCCAGGTCACAACGGGGGTGTATATACAGTTGAAGTCGGAAGTTTACATACACCTTACCAAATACATTTAAACTCAGTTTTTCACAATTCCTGACATTTAATCCTAGTAAAAATGTTTTAGGATCACCACTTTATTTTAAGAATGTGAAATGTCAGAATAATAGTAGAGAGAATGATTTATTTCAGTTTTAATTTCCCTCATCACATTCACAGTGGGTCAGAAGTTGTCACGAGAGGGTGCATACACAGACCAAGACGCAGCGCAGGGATAGTAGTTCAACATAACTTTACTGAATATTCAAGCAAATGTACGAACTAACAAATGAACAAACACGATTGACAGACGTAAATCAAGCATACTTACTTTTCACCGTGACATGCGAAATATATGACAGAAATACACAATGACATATACAATGACCCACAACCCAGTGTGAAACATACAAACCTATGTAGGATCCCTAATTAGAGACGATGCTCTGCAGCTGCCTCTAATTAGGGATCCAACACAAACCACCACCAGAAATAGAAAGAATAGAACTGTCAGACTCTGACCATGGCTACATAGAAAAGCAAATAGGCTTCTCTATGGCCAGAGCCTGACAGAAGTTTACATACACTCAATTAGCATTGCCTTTAAAATGTTTAACTTGGGTCAAACGTTTCAGGAAGACTTCCACAAGCTTCCCACAATAAATTGGGTGAATTTTGGCCCATTCCTCCTGATAGAACTGGTATAACTGAGTGAGTGGGTGAGACTCGGGTAACGGGTGGAATTGGTGAGAGGGGGAAAGCGTGAAAGGGGTGAGAGGACAACCCCAGGTAATTTCTCTCCCATCACACTCCTCTCTAAATCAAATCAAATGTTATTTGTCACGTGCTTCATAAACAACAGGTGTAGACTAACTCTAGCCCTACACCAGATGGTGTGTGTGAGGGAATAGGGTCATAGAGTGGCGCATCTCAGTGCTAGAGGCGTCACTACAGACCCTGGTTTGATACCGGGCTGTATCACAACTGGCCGTGATCGGGAGTCCCATAGGGCGATGCACAATTGGCTCAGTGTTGTCCAGGTTAGGGGAGGATTTGGCCGGTGTAGGCCGTCATTGTAAATAAGAATATGTTCTTAACTGACTTGCCTAGTTAAATAAAGGTTAAATAAAAAAATAAAAAAGGTTATCAAAGCACACCAACAGTAAGAAAAAGAGAAAAGAGTGATAGTTATGCTAAAGAGTCAGGATCACAGTGCGGTCGTGTCCTCACAGTTTCACTCAGTATGTGGTGTGGAGAAGCTCTGCTCTGTTCTCCTCAATGGCTCTGTGTTAGCTCTCATTTATTCAGGTCCTTTGTTTATACACTATCTTGTTCTGACTCCTGACTCAACCCCCACCCCTCCTCCCCCTCAACCCCCACCCCTCCTCCCCCTCCACCCCCACCCCTCCTCCCCCTCAACCCCCACCCCTCCCCCTCAACCCCCACCCCCACCCCTCCTCCCCCTCAACCCCCACCCCTCCTCCCCCTCCACCCCCACCCCTCCTCCCCCTCAACCCCCATAAATTCCAGTCAGTGCACTGCTAAAGAGGATCTGTGTTCTGTCAAACCTGAGGTAACTGTTTTGATTTAAGAGCGCCACAAAAACATTACATCCGCTTTTCAAAAACAATGTCTGTTAACTGTTACCGTGTAATGTAATGCATAGACCATAAAGAAGAACAGTAAACTACACAGTTAAGGGTTCTGAGGGGAAAAAAAGACAAACAACGAATGTTTCACTTCTTCTAGCGTGGTGCCTGAGACACAATTAACCTCTAACACCTTGTTACAGTTTTTCTCAACTGCTTAGACACAATTCCAATTTTAAAAACTGGGTGATGAAATAGGGTGAACTACGGTGAAGTAGGGTGATGAACTAGGGTGATGAACTAGGGTGGCACAGATTTCATCTGAGATTACTTGTCTTTGTTGTTGTCGTCCTCGTCCTCTTCCTCTCTGATGTCTTGCAACTTTGAATATTGAAAAGTTTCTTGTGTTTATGCAATCGAAAAAAACTGTAATACATTGGGACAGGTTTCTCTCTGTGTCATCCCCAGAACCCTTTGTATTGTTAGGATCCATTGTGTTTGTGTGTGTGTGTGTTTATGTGTTGTGTGTGTGTGCATGTGTGTGTTTATGTGTGTGTGTGTTCATGTGTGTGTGGTGTGTGTGTGTGTGTGTGTGTGTGTGTGTGTGTGTGTGTGTGTGTGTGTGTGTGTGTGTGTGTGTGTCTGTGTGTGTGTGTGTGTGTGTGTGTGTGTGTGTGTGTGTGTGTGTGTGTGTGGTGTGTGCGTGTGCTTATGTGTGTGTGTACGTGTTTATGTGTGTGTGTGTGTGTGTGTGTGTGTGTGTGTTTATGTGTGTGCGTGTGTGTGTTTATCTGTGTGTGTGTGTGTTTATGTGTGTGTGTGTGTGTGTGTGTGTGTGCGTGTGTGTGTGTTTATCTGTGTGTGTTTATGTGTGTGGATGTGCATGTGTTTATGTGTGTGTTTATGTGTGTGTGTGTTTATGTGTGTGTGTGTGTGTGTGTGTGTGTGTGTTCATGTGTGTGTGTGTGTGTGTGTGTGTGTGTGTGTGTGTGTGTGTGTGTGTGTGTGTGTGTGTGTGTGTGTGTGTGTGTGTGTGTGTGTGTGTGTGTGTACCAGCACATACCAGCACATAATTTAACATGTTATTCATTTAGCAGACCCTCCTATCCAGAGCGACTTACATATACACTCACCGTCCACATCAGTAGGTACACCTTTTTCAACTGCTCGTTAACTTAAATATCTACTCAGCCTATCACGTGGCAGCAACTCAATGCATTTAGGCATGTAGACATGGTCAAGACGATCTGCTGAAGTTCAAACCAAGCATCAGAATGGGGAAGAAAGGTGATTTAAGTGACTTTGAACGTGGCATCGTTGTTGGTGCCAGACGGGCTGGTTTAAGTATTTCAGAAAGTGCTGATCTACTGGGATTTTCCCGCACAACCATCTCTAGGGTTTACAGAGAATGGTCAGAAAATGAGAAAATATCCAGTGAGCGGCAGTTCTCTGGGCAAAAATGCCTTGTTGATGGCAGAGGAGAATGGCCAGACTGGTTCAAGCTGACAGAAAGGCAACAGTAACTCAAATAACCACATGTTACAACCAAGGTATGTAGAAGAGCATCTCTGAACGCACAACACGTCGAACCTTGAAGCAGATGGCCTACAGCAGCAGAAGACCACACCGGGTGCCACTCTTGTCAGCTAAGAACAGGAAACTGAGGCTACAATATGCACGGGCCCACCAAAATTGGACAATAGAAGATTGGAAAAACGTTGCCTGGTCTGATGAGTCCCGATTTCTGCTGCGACATTCAGATGGTAGGGTCAGAATTTGGCGTAAACAACATGAAAACATGGAGCCATCCTGCCTTGTATCAACGGTTCAGGCTGGTGGTGGTGGTGTAATGGTGTGAGGAATATTTTCTTGGCACGCTTTGGGCCCCTTAGTACCAATTGAGCATTGTTTAAAAGCCACAGCCTACCTGAGTATTGTTGCTGACCATGTCCATCCCTTTATAACCACAGTGTACCCATCTTCTAATGGCTACTTCCAGCAGGATAACTCGCGATGTCACAAAGCTCACATAATCTCAAACTGGTTTCTTGAACATGACAATGAGTTCACTGTACTCAAATGGCCTCCACAGTCACCAGATCTCAATTGAATAGAGCACCTTAGGGATGTGGTGGAACGGGAGATTCGCATCATGGATGTGCAGCCGACAAATCTGCAGAAACTGCGTGATGCTATAATGTCAATATGGACCAACATTTCTGAGGAATGTTTCCAGCACCTTGTTGAATCTATGCCACAAAGAATTAAGGCAGTTCTGAAGGCAAAAGAGGGTCCAACCCGGTACTAGCAAGGTGTACCTAATGAAGTGGACAGTGAGTGTATTTTTCACCTCCCAAATAGCATTTGTATTGTTTGAGGAAACTGTCCTATTTCCACATTGACAAAACCATGATGACCTTATTCTACCGTGCTTTAATTGAATCGATTTGATCTTTTCCTTTGGTGTCATAGTTTGGAAACCTATCCTTACAGAACAGAAACTCTCTGACTCAAATTGTTAAATGGTCTAGTAAGCTGATTGGTGAGTCACAGTTTAACCTAGCGTCCCTGTATACCAGACAGTTACAGCGGATAACTAGCTCGATTTTAAATGACGACTCCCACCCTTTGCACAGTGAATTTCAGCTTCTTCCTTCTGGACAAAGGTTTATGGTCCCAAAGTGCAGAACAAAGCGGTGTAAAAATAGCTTTGTTCCAGCAGCCATCCCTCAGAGAAACAAGTAATAGCAACATTGCACATATTTATTTTATCTTTAGCTTATAGTGGTTTAGTGAGGATTGGAACATTTTAGTACTTTGATGATGTTTAGTGTACTGTCTGTGTTTGTTTCTAAAATGAGTGTAAAGATGGATGACTCGTCTACTGCAAAACAAATCTACCTACGGGTACAAATAAAGTAACCTGAACCTGGTTACCTCGTGTACAGGTGTGTATAGTGTATCTCTCCAACCATCTTACACACCAAATAGCATAGCTAACAAGGCCCATAGTGAAAGCTCTCTTCGTTAAGGTAACGAGGCCTAGAACATTTAATTCCCAAATACTGTACATCCCCATCAGTCAGTAAAAGCCTATGGGTGCTTATGGAGCCCAAGGGTATACAATGAAGACCTATGGATATTGACATTAGCCAAGGCTAACGGGGGACAAGATTCTAGCAGAAGTTTGCCCAAGAGCCAATCAATGATCAAGTGCTGGAGGGGAGTTGTTTGATTGGATGTGGAGGAATGTGGGAGAGGCACAGCAGCCAACCTCTCACAAACTCCATGTAATGATTGGTTATGTGACGTTATTTCCAGTCCAACGTTGCTAGCAGAAAAACCATAGCAGTACAGCATCAGCCTACCTTGTACTGTACATTAAGGGGGCCTGTGTGTTAGTATCCAGTCTAGCGTTAACCTAACCTCCTATCCCATACCTCCCCTTCAAAAACCACATTCCCATAGCCTTCTTGACGGCTATTACAGTATATTCGGAAAGTATTCAGACCCCTTGACTTTTTCCACATTTTTTTACGTTACAGCCTTATTCTAAAATGTAGTAATTGTTTGTTTTCTCATCAATCTACACAAAATACCCTATTTTTTTGATTTTTGGGCAAATTTAAAAAATATAAAAAAATGGAAGTATTACATTTACATAAGTATTCAGAAACTTTACTCAGGACTTTGTTGAAGCTCCATTGGCAGCGATTACAGCCTCAAGTCTTATTCTGAGTTTCTCCCATTATTCTCTGCAGATCCTCTCAAGCTCTGTCATGTTGGATGGGGAGCGTCGTTGCACAGCTATTTTCAGGACTCTCCAGAACTGTTCGGTCGGGTTCAAGACTTGGCTCTGGCTGGGCCAATTAAGGACATTAAGACTTGTCCCAAAGCCACTCCTGCGTTGTCTTGGCTCTGTGCTTAGGGTCGTTGTCCTGTTGGAAGGTGAACCTTCACCCCAGTCTGAGGTCCTGAGCGCTCTAGAGCAGGTTTTCATCAAGGATCTCTCTGTACTTTGCTCCGTTCATCTTTCCCTCAACCCTGACAATTCTCCAAGTCCCTGCCGCTAAAAAACATCCCCACAGCATGATGCTGCCACCACCATGCTTCACCGTAGGGATGGTGCCAGGTTTCCTCCCAACGTGATGCTAGGCATTCAGGCCAGAGTTCAATCTTGGTTTCATCAGACCAGACTTGTTTCTCATGGTCTGAGAGTATTTAGGTGCCTTTAGGCAAACTCCAAGCGGGATGTCATGTGCCTTTTACTGAAGAGTGTCTTCCGTCTGGTCACTCTACCATAAAGGCCTGATTGGTGGAGTGCTGCAAAGATGGTTGTCTTTCTGGAAGGTTCTCCCATTTCCACAGAGCAACTCTGGAGCTCTGTCAGAGTGACCATTGGGTTGTGACCATCACCTCCCTGACCAAGACCCTTCTCCCCCGATTACTCAGTTTGGCCGGGCAGCCAGCTCTAGGAAGTCTTGATGGTTCCATTCCATTTAAGAATGATGGAGGCCACTGTGTTCTTGGGGACCTTCAATGCTGCAGAAATGTTTTGGTACCCAAACCCAGATCTGTGCCTTGACACAATCCTGTCTCGGAGCTCTACGGACAATTTATTCAACCTCATGGCTTGGTTTTTGCTCTGGCACGCACTGTTAAACTGTGGGACCTTATATAGACAGGTGTGTGCCTTTCCAAATGATGTCCTATCAATAGAATGTACCACAGGTGGACTCCAATAAAGTTGCAGAAACATATCAAGATTATCAGGAAACAGGATGCACCTGAGCTCAATTTCGAGTCATATAGCAAAGGGTCTGAATACTTAGGTATTTAAGTTCTTTATTTTTTATACATTTGAACAGTACTATTTAATGAAGCTGCCAGTTGAGGCGTCTGTTTCTCAAACTAGACACTCTAATGTACTTGTCCTCTTGCTCCGTTGTGCACCGGGGCCTCCCACTCTTCTTTCTATTCTGATTAGAGCCAGTTTGCGCTGTTCTGTGAAGGGAGTAGTACACAGGGATGTACAAGATCTTCACTTTCTTGGCAATTTCTCGCATGGAATAGCCTTCATTTCTCAGAACAAGAATAGACTGACGAGTTTCAGAAGAAAGTTATTTGTTTCTGGCCATTTTGAGCCGGTAATCGAACCCACAAATGCTGATGCTCCAGATACTCAACTAGTCTAAACAATTTTATTGCTTCTTTAATCAGCACAAGAGTTTTCAGCTTTGCATTGGAACACAGGAGTGATGGTTGCTGATAATGGGCCTCTGTACGTTAAGGGACAAAAAAATAGCTTTTCTTTCAAAAACAAGGACATTTCTAAGTGACCCCAAACTTTTGAACGGTAGTGTATATTTAATACATTTTAGAATAAGGCTATAACGTAACAAAATATGAAAAAGTCAAGGGGTTTCCGAATGCCTTGTATATTTCAACCCATTTATCATAGCTGGCTAATGAAAGCCTCAGTTATGGCCCTGCAGAGTTTAATTTCTCCAATGTTAATCATGCTAATCATTAAAAGCTATAGAGGGACAGCTCCCGTGTTTGTGTGCAGTGGTGTAAAGTACTTAGGTATAAATACTTTTAAGTACTACTTTACTTTACTATACTTTACTTTACTATTTATATTTTTTACAACTTTTACTTTTACTCCACTACATTCCTAAAGAAAATAATGTACTTTTTACATACATTTTCCATGACACCTAAAATTACTCATTACATTTAGAATGCTCAAGCAGGACAGAATTATGGCACCTATCAATATAACACTTTTTCATCCCTACTGCCTCTGATCTGGCAGACTCACGAAACACAAATACTGTTCTTGTAAATGATGTCTTAGTGTGCCCCTGTCTGTCCATAATTAAAAATAATATGAATTTGATGTTTAGCATTTAATTTTACTTTGTACTTTTACTCAAGTATGACAATTTAGTACTTTATCCACCACTGGTTGTGTGTGCGTGTGTGAGCTCCCTGGTGATCCAATTTAACTTTCTTTTATAACTTATAGCTCTCTGCTAGAATAAGTGCCCATATGACTGTAACAAAGGGGGTCCTGGGTATCTGGGTATGCTGGCTGTGATTAGCTAGGTGCTAACCCCCTTTTTTTCCATTGTTTTATTTAACCTTTATTTAACTAGGCAAGTCAGTTAAGACCAAATTCTTATTTACAATGACGGCCTACCAAAAGGCAAAAGACCTCCTGCGGGTACAGGGGCTGGGATTAAAAATAAAAAAATATAGGACCATCACGACAAGAGAGACAAAACAACACTACCAAAAGAGATACCTAAGACAACAATATAGCAAGGCAGCAACACATGACAACACAACATGGTAGCAGGACAAACATTACTGGGCACAGACAACAGCACAAAGGGCAAGAAGGTAGAGATGACAATACATCACGCAATGCAGCCACAACTGTCAGTAAGAGTGTCCATGATTGAGTCTTTGAATGAAGAGATTGTGATAAAACTGTCCAGTTTGAGTGTTTGTTGCAGGTCGTTCCAGTCGCTAGCTGCAGCGAACTGAAAAGATGAGCGACCCAGGGATGTGTGTGCTTTGGGGACCTTTAACAGAATGTGACTGGCAGGGGGGAGTGAGGCCTAAGAGGGTTTTATAAATAAGCATCAACCAGTGGGTCTTGCGACGGGTATACAGAGATGACCAGTTTACAGAGGAGTATAGAGTGCAGTGATGTGTCCTATAAGGAGCATTGGTGGCAAATCTGATGGCCGAATGGTAAAGAACATCTAGCCGCTTGAGAACACATAAATTATGTCTCCGTAATCTAGCATGGGTAGGATGGTCATCTGAATCAGGGTTAGTTTGGCAGCTGGGGTGAAAGAGGAGCGATTACGATAGAGGAAACCAAGTCTAGATTTAACTGTAGCCTGCAGCTTTGATATGTGCTGAGAGAAGGACAGTGTACCGTCTAGCCATACTCCCAAGTACTTGTATGAGGTGACTACCTCAAGCTCTAAACCCTCAGAGGTAGTAATCACACCTGTGGTGAGAGGGGCATCCTTCTTACCAAACCACATTACTTTTGTTTTGGAGGTGTTCAGAACAAGGTTAAGGGTAGAGAAAGCTTGTTGGACACTAAGAAAGCTTTGTTGTAGAGCATTTAACACAAAATCCGGGGCCAGCTGAGTATAAGACTGTATCATCTGCATATAAATCAACGAGAGCTTCCTGCTGCCTGAGCTATGTTGTTGATGTAAATTGTGGAGAGCGTGGGGTCTAGGATTGAGCCTTGAGGTACTCCCTTGGTGACAGGCAGTTGCTGAGACAGCAGATTTTCTGACTTTATACACTGCACTCTTTGAGAGAGGTAGTAAGCAAACCAGACCAAAGACCCCTCAGAGACACCTATACTCCTTAGCTGGCCCACAATAATGGAATGGTCTACCGTATCAAAAGCTTTGGCCAAGTCAATAAAAATAGCAACACAACATTGCTTAGAATCAAGAACAGTGGTGACATCATTGAGGTTAAGGTTGCACTGACACATCAATAACCTGAGCGGAAACCAGATTGCATACCAGAGAGAATACTATAAACATCAAGAAAGCCAGTCAGTTGATTTTTGACAAGTTTTTCCAACAAGAGACTATTAGGAGAGATAAGGAGTGGGAAGAGAGAGGGGGAATACAGAAGGTCAGTGATGGAGAGAGAGAGAGAGACAGATAGAAACTGTGAAAGAATAGAAAGAGTTAGGAGAGAGAGACAGAGGGAGAGAAAGCGAGAAGGAGAGAAAGGGACAGGGAGAGAAAGAGAGGGTCAGTGATGGAGAGAGAGAGAAAGAAAGAGAGAGAGAGAGAGAGAGAGAGAGAGAGAGAGAGAGAGAGAGAGAGAGAGAGAGAGAGAGATAGTGAGGGAGAGAGATAGTGAGGGAGTTGGAGAGAGATGGGGAGATGTGGTCAGTTAAAAGGTTAGATAAAGGACAGCCCATGTCCCTAAAACAGATGGATACATTCTGTCTGCTATTAAATACATTCATTAGGCTTGTGCTAAAACCACAGGGCATACACTGCATTTATAAACAAGGAATTAGCATATGGTCTACAGAACACTGTCTCCCTGAAGAAAGGCTGGTTTGGGCTAAGCACACTACAGCATGTGGTCAAAGTCAAACCGATTTGGAGAAGCGCTTAAGAAAATATTAATTAGCCTGTTTTAAAAGCCTTAGAGCTATTTCACTTACCCTTTTACACTGAGAGCTATGGTGGTGATGGTCTACAGTCTGAAATAAAATCCTTACTAGAACCAGACACAGGTTGTTATAGACTACTAGAGGAAGCAGCCAGACAGACAGTGCCACTTGGCACTGATAGCTATGGTTAGTGGTGACATAAAACGTTCCTGACTTAATCCAGATACCAGTTGCATTGAGGAAGCTGACAGACAGTTGTGATAAGGAACAAGTCATGGGGATGTTTTGATTGGATTAAATACTTGTTTCCTCCTTCCTGTCTGTTAGAGATCAGGGCTCAGCCCCTCAACCACTTCCTCTTGGTCCTCAGCTTAAAGGCTGCTGCCTTAGTCCATAATGTTGCTTGATCGGTGGTTAGGCTATTACAGTTTTTCTCGATTGCTTAAAACACAAAAACTGGTTCCTGTAGCACAAAAACCCATACCCTTACGTTCCCAAACACACACACACATTTCCCGTAACCGTAAACACTATTCACCTGTTTCCACACATTTCAATATTCAAAACTCTTCTGCAAAACATTACACAAAAGAGGCCAAATAAATAATTAATTGCACAATATATTAATTCTAGGATTTTTAGGATCAATAAATAGGGCCTAGAGGCATGTCCATGTGCTTGGGAACAATGGATCCTAACAATGCCCAAGTTGCAAGACATCAGAGAGGAAGAGGACGAGGACGACAACAACAAAGACAAGTAATCTCAGATGAAATCCGTGCCACCCTAGTTCACCACCCTAGTTCATCACCCTAGTTCATCAACCTAGTTCATCACCCTAGTTCATCACCCTAGTTCACCACCCTAGTTCATCACCCTAGTTCATCACCCTAGTTCACCACCCTAGTTCATCACCCTAGTTCATCATGTGCTCATACATGGGAGGACTATGAGAGAAGCTGGACAGCTAGTGCAACCCAACCTAAGCCGTTAACATGGTTGCCGTACTTTCAGAAGGGAAAACAGGTAATTTGCCTCGTTGTTACTGTGATACATGTAATGTTGTAGTGCATATAGACTGAATCTCCACTTTGTTCTCAGTGTAGTTTTTACCACAGTAATGGATGACCATAGGTCAGTAATGGTCAAATTTCATTTTTTTTTTTTAACTGAGAGGCAGCCATCTATTGGAGGTAGGCGGAGACTTCTCACAGCTGAGCAGGAGACTGCCCTGGTGAATATGGTGCCATCCGTTTGAGGGAAATTCAAACCCAAATAGTTCCAAGGAATTGACAGCATCAGCATTTCCACCATTGACCGGATCATTCAGAAGAACCACATAAGGACAAAGCAGCTGTACCGTGTGCCTTTTGAAAGGAATTCAAACAGAGTTAAGGAGCAACGATTCCAATATGTACAGTAGTACAGTAAAATGTGTGTTTTTTTACTTCAGTAGAGAATCTTTGAGCTGGATGCCATGGCTGACCTTCATCCACCAGGCAGGGTTCAACCTAACAAAAAGATGTTCAAACAACTGGCTCTTCAGGGAACAGGAACGGAAAACAATGATGGTGTGTAACTATAGGTACCAGGTCTTGTGTGTGTGTGTGTGTGTGTGTGTGTGTGTGTGTGTGTGTGTGTGTGTGTGTGTGTGTGTGTGTGTGTGTGTGTGTGTGTGTGTGTGTGTGTGTGTGTGTGTGTGTGTACTTGTTTTTATATCCTGGTGTGGACTTGGACCTGACTGCACACCAAACCCGTGGAGACCCTGTGAGCGGTGGGGACCTGAGCCTTGGTCCTCACAGGCACAACCATTGCAAATGATAGAAAACGCCATTTTAGCATGTTTGGCAGGGTACCCCCTGAACGTGCCCTAGGTCCTCACGGGGGAGGTTTCACCAGACAAAAAGTGTGTGTGTGTATAAAGTGTGTTTCAGAGTGCGCCCTCTATGGTCAATACTGGAACTACTGTGTGTATTTTTTTAAAGGGATAGTTCACCCAAAAATGAAACTTCTGTCATCATTTCCTCATCCTTAAGTTGTTCCAAACCTGTATACATTTATTTGTTCTGCTAAACACAAAGGGAAATATTTGGAAGAATGTTTGTAAACCCCCCCCATTTTATTTTTAACTATTGTTCACTTGATTAATTCCACCAGTCACATATTTTTATAAAGCAACTCTTATTACAAAGCACATGTTCTGTCTCTGTCTGTCTGTCTGTCTAGCTGTCTGTCTTTCTGTCTGTCTAGCTGTCTGTCTGTCTGTCTGTCTGTCTGTCTGTCTTGTCTGTCTGTCTAGCTGTTTGTCTAGCTGTCTGTCTGTCTAGCTGTCTGTCTAGCTGTCTGTCTGTCTGTCTGTCTGTCTGTCTAGCTGTCTGTCTATCTGTCTGTCTGTCTAGCTGTCTATCTGCATGTCTGTCTGTCTAGCTGACTATCTGCATGTCTGTCTAGCTGTCTATCTGTATGTCTGTCTGTCTAGCTGTCTGTCTGTCTAGCTGTCTGTCTGTCTGTCTGTATGTTTGTCTGTCTGTCTGTCTGTCTGTATGTTTGTCTGTCTGTATATCTGCATGTCTATCTGTATGTCTGTCTGTCTAGCTGTCTATCTGCATGTCTGTCTAGCTGTCTGTCTGTCTTGTCTGTCTGTCTAGCTGTCTGTCTAGCTGTCTGTCTGTCTAGCTGTCTGTCTAGCTGTCTGTCTGTCTGTCTAGCTGTCTGTCTGTCTAGCTGTCTATCTGTCTGTCTGTCTAGCTGTCTATCTGCATGTCTGTCTGTCTATCTGTCTATCTGCATGTCTGTCTAGCTGTCTATCTGTATGTCTGTCTGTCTAGCTGTCTGTCTGTCTGTCTAGCTGTCTGTCTGTCTGTCTGTCTGTCTGTTTGTCTGTCTGTCTAGCTGTCTATCTGCATGTCTAGCTGTCTATCTGTATGTCTGTCTGTCTAGCTGTCTATCTGCATGTCTGTCTGTCTAGCTTTTCTGTCTGTCTGTCTAGCTGTCTATCTGTCTGTCTGTCTAGCTGTCTGTCTGTCTGTATATCTGTCTGTCTGTCTGCATGTCTAGCTGTCTATCTGTATGTCTGTCTATCTGTCTGTGTATATCTGTTTGTCTGTCTATCTATCTGTCTGTGTATATCTGTTTGTCTGTCTGTCTAGTTGTCTGTCTATCTATTTGTCTGTATATCTGTCCTATTTATTGTGGTGTTGTGCAGACAGACAGACAGACAGACAGACAGACAGACAGACAGACAGACAGACAGACAGACAGACAGACAGACAGACAGACAGACAGACAGATAGACAGACAGAATCATTGCTGGACTGCCTGGATCTCATTGCTCATGTAAGGGTCTAAACAAAACACAGCTGACAACAGACTGTCGGAAGACCCAATGAGCCCAATGGAAATTTCAAGAACTGTGTGTTCACCTGAAATATCAAGTCCCCTCCACAACCAACTCCCTGGTTGTGGTGGGGACTTGATATGTCAGGTGAACACACAGTTCTTGAAATTTCCATTGGGCTCATTGGGTCTTCCGACAGTCTGTTGTCAGCTGTGTTTTGTTTAGACCCTTACATGAGCAAGCTGATTATGTTGTTTTAGACTAGGCTAAACTGCTTCTAATATACAGTGGGGAGAACAAGTATTTGATACACTGCGGATTTTGCAGGTTTTCCCACTTACAAAGCATGTAGAAGTCTGTAATTTTTATCATAGGTACTCTTCAACTGTGAGTGGCGGAATCTAAAACAAAAATCCAGAAAATCACATTGTATGATTTTTAAGTAATTAATTAGCATTTTATTGCATGACATAAGTATTTGATACATCAGAAAAGCAGAACTTAATATTTGGTACAGACACCTTTGTTTGCAATTACAGAGATCATACGTTTCCTGTAGTTCTTGACCAGGTTTGCACACACTGCAGCGGGGATTTTGGCCCACTCTTCCATACAGACCTTCTCCAGATCCTTCAGGTTTCGGGGCTGTCGCTGGGCAATACAGACTTTCAGCTCCCTCCAAATATTTTCTATTGGGTTCAGGTCTGGAGACTGGCTAGGCCACTCCAGGACCTTGAGATGCTTCTTACGGAGCCACTCCTTAGTTGCCCTGGCTGTGTGTTTCGGGTCGTTGTCATGCTGGAAGACCCAGCCACGACCCATCTTCAATGCTCTTACTGAGCTCTATTTATTTGCTCTATTTTTGTCTCATCAGACCACATGACCTTCTCCCATTCCTCCTCTGGATCATCCAGATGGTCATTGGCAAACTTCAGACAGGCCTGGACATGCGCTGGCTTGAGCAGGGGGACCTTGCGTGCGCTGCAGGATTTTAATCCATGACGGCGTAGTGTATTACTAATGGTTTTCTTTGAGACTGTGGTCCCAGCTCTCTTCAGGTCATTGACCAGGTCCTGCCGTGTAGTTCTGGGCTGATCCCTCACCTTCCTCATGATCATTGATGCCCCACGAGGTGAGATCTTGCATGGTGCCCCAGACCGAGGGAGATTGACCGTCATCTTGAACTTCTTCCATTTTCTAATAATTGCGCCAACAGTTGTTGCCTTCTCACCAAGCTGCTTCCCTATTGTCCTGTAGCCCATCCCAGCCTTGTGCAGGTCTACAATTTTATCCCTGATGTCCTTACACAGCTCTCTGGTCTTGGCCATTGTGAAGAGGTTGGAGTCTGTTTGATTGAGTGTGTGGACAGGTGTCTTTTATACAGGTAACGAGTTCAAACAGTTGCAGTTAATACAGGTAATGAGTGGAGAACAGGAGGGCTTCTTAAAGAAAAACTAACAGGTCTGTGAGAGCCGGAATTCTTACTGGTTGGTAGGTGATCAAATACTTATGTCATGTAGTAAAATGCAAATTATTTATTTAAAAATCATACAATGTGATTTTCTGGATTTTTGTTTTAGATTCCGTCTCTCACAGTTGAAGTGTACCTATGATAAAAATTACAGACCTCTACATGCTTTGTAAGTAGGAAAACCTGCAAAATCGGCAGTGTATCAAATACTTGTTCTCCCCACTGTATACATCATGTGAAACAAGTTATTTTTCTTTATTTATTTATTTTTATAATAACAGATCATATCATGATAGTCTGGTAGTTTATACAAATGAAAATGAATTTGCCTCATTTGATGGATTCATTTTTTTTATTCAGTACACCATGTATTCCTACAAAATATAGTAGTAGTACAGATAATTAATTTTATTAATTGGCATATATTTCGTAATTATTAAGATTAACATCGCGCAACTGCGGCCGCAATTTTAGTTTGTAAAAAGTTTGGTCCGATCTGGAGAGACTAATTGGAGTGCAGATGCAGAAGTCACTTACAACCATTCTGAGATTACAACGACACGTGACGACATCTCTGAAATGTCCCATTCTAATGGACAGATCATGGACGAAATAAGATAAGATTGTTTTACAACATAAATACCATGGTCAATGATGAATTCTGGCTA
Source organism: Thymallus thymallus (assembly GCA_023634145.1). NCBI lineage: Eukaryota > Metazoa > Chordata > Actinopteri > Salmoniformes > Salmonidae > Thymallus > Thymallus thymallus. The sequence continues at coordinate 9,723,570 of CM042393.1, read as the reverse complement.
TTTAAAGTCGTACTATGAGGAGGTAGATCATCAATTAAACCGATTAAGCGTGTTGCTTCTAATTAAGGTAACGTTAAGTTAGCTTTAGGTAGCAAAGATAGTTTTAGGTTGGCCTAAGGTTAACTAACAAGCTTGTTGGTTTGCGTCTTAACCCTGTAAGACCCCTTGTTGTAAAATTACAACGTTACCTTTAGCCATCCTTAAAAACAATCTGTTATATTTTATCTTACTTTTTACCACATTCCCAATGCTATTGGATCATACATTTGTTTATAAGTCCCGCCTTAGGGCCACAAACTCACACAACCTCTCAAGGTTTCCTTCGAACAACATCTCTTTGTTTCAATTGACAAGATTCATCAGAGTCAAGTAAGTAAAATGTATTTTATATATTTTTTGGTTGTTATTATAATGTCTAGAGCATGTACATATGTAGTTATTATGGAATAGATGCATCAAATTTCATTTAGAGCTTGTTATATATTTGTTGCAATTATACAACACTGGGTGATTGTAGTAGTCAAAATAGCAGGCTTGTTCTAGTGGGTTCAAACAGGTTGTATTCCCTCCACTCCACCACTGCCTGAAACAGAGTATTTTCTTTATACATGGACAGTATACATTCTACACTTGTGTTGAGTTCTGGTCAAATTTGACTGATTTAAAAGTTTATCTCAAGAAAATGTAGTTAATTTGATCAGACTGACCTAAAAATCCAGAGGATATCAACAGACAATTCAGTTCTGGGAAAGGTGAAAATGTTCCTGAATGTGGTGTGTGGATGTAAGTGGGGGTGTGAATGTTTTCCTTTTAGTATGATAATTTAGAGCATAACAAGCAGTATTGTTATGTCCAGGCAGTATTGTGTGACTAAATGGCTGGTAAATGGGATACATTTACATTTAGGACATTTAGCAGACGCTTTTGTCCTAAGCAACTTACAATAGGCAGACAGTTTTTGTCTGCCTGGAAAACATTTAAACTCTGACCACTTGGTCCACCACCCTATCTATTACTTCAGGTTATGTACTACAATATAAAAAGCATTATAATACATGTTAATTAATTGATATTTTATTTTCAGAATGCCACCAGCAAGGAATGAGCCGCGATACAGTGTGCAGGATGTGATTGATGTCATCCAAAACGGAGAGAGTGAAGTTGAGATGGAACTCAATGACACTGATGAGAGTGATGAAGACTCAGATGAAGATGTCTGTCAACAAGTGGACAAAGAAAACCAACCACCCATGGACTGTCCAGCTGATAATTACGAGGACATCGAGCCAAAAACAAGCAAACACACCATGCCCCGTGACAGGTATCGCTGGCTGAAAAAAGATTTCATCAGTCCCAACACTGATTTTTCTGGTCTGGATATCAGACCAGAAAAAGATGACATATCCCTCCATACACCATTGGAATACTTCCAGAAGTTTGTGTCCGAAGACATGATTGAGGCTCTGACACAAAACACAAATGAGTACAGCTTTCAGACACATGGAACATCTGTAAACACCACGACAAAGGAAATTGAAAAAATGTTTGGCATGTACCTGAAGATGGGCCGTATGCATTGTGAGACAGAGACATGGTACTCCCCTGTTGCTGATGTGATGCCACGCAACAGATTCCAATCCCTGTTGACGTCATTACATTTTGTAAACAACATGACAGTATCTGAGACGAAAAAGAAAGACAAACTATGGAAACTCAGACCATGGCTTAATTCATTCAGAGAGAAATGCCTGCAAGTGGTACCAGAAGAGCACAACTCTGTGGATGAGATGATGATTCCTTTCAAGGGGAAATTCAGCAGCATCAAGCAATATACGCGAGGCAAGCCAAACCCATGGGGATTCAAAGTATGGGTGAGAACTGGAAGCTCTGGCATGATGTGTGACTTCGATGTCTACCAAGGCAGTGTCAACGGAATACGAGCCAAATCTGAACTTGCATTGTCAGGTGATGTTGTGATGAAACTTGCTTCCACACTTCCAGAAGGTCAGAACTACAAAATGTATGCGGACAACTACTTCACCTGTGTTCCATTATTAGTGAAGCTCCTCGATCGGGGAATTCATTATGTGGGAACAGCCAGGCAGGTGCGCCTACCTAACTGTAACCTCGAAGATGAGAAGAGCTTGAAGAAGAAGGGGAGAGGAAGCTATGACGTCAGAGTGGAGGGGAATCACAACATCTGTGCTGTCAAATGGTATGACAACAGGGCCGTCACACTTGTGTCATCCTTTGCTGGACCTGAACCTGTACAGAAGATTCAACGCTGGGACAAAACCAACAGAACCTACATTGAAGTTGAGAGGCCTTACATTGTTGGTGCCTACAACAAGTACATGGGAGGTGTGGATTTGTTGGACTCATTTACAGCCAAATATAAGTTCCCCATCAAATCCCGTCGCTGGTACATGTACATCTTCTGGCACACCATCATCCTCGCTGTGGTCAATGCCTTGCTCCTCTACAAGCGGGACTGCCAAGCTCTCAAGATGTCTAGCAAAGAGACAATGAACAGGAGACAGTTTCAGGCACAGCTAGCATCCTCTCTCATCCTGGTAAACACAACACTTCAAACTCCAAAGAGAGGACGACCATCTCCAGGCAAAGGGAGCCCAGCAACACAGACAGTGACATCAAAAAGCCCTCTGAATGCTCAGAAGAGACCGTCCGAGAGATGTGCACACCTCCCATTGGATGTACGCAAGGACCAAGTTGCACATTTCCCACGTAAGACAGGGAAAGAGAGTGTGAAGACTGCATCAGGTCAGCTCCGGTATTGCTCCAGAATAGAACCTGGGAAGCCGTGAAATTTTACATAAAGAACCGAATTACAGCACTGAAGAGGGAGTGTGAGAAAAGAAAGTAAAGGTGTTCATTAAAGAGAAGAGAAAGTAAAGGTGTTCATTAAAGAGAAAAGAAAGTAAAGGTGTTCATGGAAGAGAAGTTTTGCACTCCTTAACATTGTTGGGACATTATGTGAACTTCATAACTAAATGTTTGTTTAAAAGCTATGACAAATAAAGTTGTCAGAACTACTTTTTCCAAAGAATAATTTATTTGAATGGAATACAATTAAATGTATTTGCAATGCAGTTGTGTTAGCAGGGAGCATCTGCTGACCTGTGTCTGAAGATGCTGAAGAAGTTTTAGGTGAGGTCCCCATTGGTAACCTTTTAAACACACACAGTGACGTCATGAATTAGCATATCAAAACATTACGTCACAGGTCCCCTGGAGGGTGTTCTACCTGACCGGGTCCCCAGCAGTTTGTAAAATGTCAGGTCAGTCTTCTGGGGGTCAGACTCAAGTTTACAAGTGATAGCTGTTATAACAGCTGTAAATGGAGTGTGGATCAGTTTCTGCCTTGTCTGTAGACCACTCACAAAGGGTGGTTCCCACCAGGCTGCATGTTGTCATGTGTCCCCACCCAGTAGCAAAAACAGGTATGTGTGTGTGTGTGTGTGTGTGTGTGTGTTTGTGTGCGTGTGTCAAACTACACATCTGAGGAAGGCTAGTTGGCATTAATTCTGCTTAGTTACCACCCCATTCAGACATAAACAGATGTTTAGACAGGCAGGACCACATGCGTAAATAGGGGAGAGTGGGGTTAGTAGAGCTATTTTTTACATTCAGCATCACTCTGTCAAGGGAAATATAGTATTCTATCTAACAAAGATATGTACATATATTTCAGGATGTTGTGTATCCTGTGTAATATTACAGTTTTGAAAACATAACTTGTCCCCCGGTTATGGGGTAAATTGAGCTGCGGGAAAGCGGTAAGTTTAGCTACCAACAAATTTCTGTACTGAATAAAATATTACCACTACCTTTTTAAAACCATATCCAAAACACAATTCAACACAATCCCAGTCGCATTTTTGTCTTTTAATCATTTTAAGCATATTTTAACAGAGACTTAACACCTTTTAACACAGGCCCTGTTGTTACCTCATATCCCAGTGATAACGCTTGTATTACGCCTGGGAAGAAAACACACAAGGATGCACTTTCATGCTAGGTTTAGGACCTCATATTGAAGTTTATAGAGACACCAACTGATGTATAGAACAATCTTCAAATAGATAGATAGATAGACAGACAGACAGACAGACAGACAGACAGACAGACAGACAGACAGACAGACAGACAGACAGACAGACAGACAGACAGACAGACAGACAGACAGGCAGGCAGGCAGGCAGGCAGGCAGACAGACAGACAGACAGACGACGACGAAGGAGATCATAATAATATCAGACACAAAGACTGTTGTGTTGTAGTCTGGCGTCATGACTGACTGACCCATTCAAACGGAATAATGCTCAGCCCTTACTCTCTTTCCTAAGTCTGCCCCATCCTGATGATATTACTGTTTCAGACGGTTAGGCTGCTTCGGAAACAGGAAATCCAAACCTCAATCCAGTCAGTGTGGTGGTACAATGTCACAGGGTGTTTTGTCATCGTTGTTAGGAGGAACTATTCACACAGGACCACACAACCTAGAATAATAATAATCATGACAACATTTGTTTCTGAGAGGGGCTAAAGACAGATCAACAATTCTTAGTAGCGCAGAGTTGTTACACTACAACTCAATCAAATCAAGTATAGTCTTTAGGGTGGCAGGTAGCCTAGCGGTTAGAGCGTTGGGCCAGTAACCGAAAGGTCGCTGGTTTGAATACCCGACTGAAAAACCTGTTGATGTGTCCTTGAGCAAGGCACTTGACCCTAATTTGCTCCAGGGTCTGACCCTGTAGGTAGGCTGTCATTGTAAATAAGAATGTGTTCTCAACTGACTTGCCTAGTTAAATAAAGGTTCAATAAAATAAATAAATAAAGCATTTTCAACAGTGAATGCTAAGGCGACCAAAGCATATAGGCAGTGTGGTAGAAATACACCAGTGATGATGGATATGGACAGAGCTTAGCAGTAGAAACACATCAATGCATAATATTGAATAAAATGAATATTTCTGTCAGAGTAGGACTAATCACATTGGATTCTCTCCATATATAGTATTATTACAGAGGGTGCTATGTTATTGGACAGACATGTACACACACACACACACACAGGGAGAGGAAGTGAGGGTGAGAGAGAGAGAAAGAGAGAGGGAGTGAGAGCAAGAGGGAGAGAGAGCGAGCGAGAGAGAGAGAACCTGCAAACAAAGAACCTGGGTCAAGGATACACAAAGATTTTAATACACAAAGATAAACGATTTCAGTTTGAAGAGCTTATACATAATTACTTACTTATACATGTGATTATAATACATGAATGCTATACATCCATGCTATCTGTCGAGTAGAATGTATTATTAATAAGGTATATGCCTGGAGGACACAGCCTAATAAATATGGCTGCTTGTTAATATGCTAAACGGTTTACTGAATAACAATCACTAGCTACGATTCATTTACCTTTGGGATAAAAATCTGAAAGTACAGCTTGTTCCCATAGTATTTGTCAGTATATACAAATACCAGCTCGATTTGCAATGCAACATACAGTAAAGCATCACCATAAAACCATAAAGCCAGTGGTTGAGTCTCAGGACCCCCGGAAGCCTGTCTATTGGGAATGGTCATGACAGACAGGTACAGATCATGGATCAGACAGATTATTGATCAGTGGTCATTCTGGCCACACTGTACTGAGTCCACACCACCCATGGCTACAGGACAGGTCATGTAGAGGTCAGGCCAAAGACGTCAAACTAAAGGAACAAAGGAGTCATTGTTTTCAGAGCTGATGAAGACTGGGTCTCATGTCTTCTATACAGACATAGTGAACGTCACGACTGTAATCCAATCTACCCAATCTATGAAGGGATCTGTTAGAATATGTATGATAACTGTCATTACCATGGAGCATCAACAGTAACTCCAACAGAAACATCTCCTACTAGAATAGAAGTCAGTGAGATATCCACAAAGGAACATTGTTATAATACAGTATTTCATCATGCTTTTTTCTTTATTGGTTTGCAGCAGCAGCAGCAGCCTTCAAAACATGTTCAATAACCCAGAGTGGTATGAAATTGGAGAGCAATCATTTTCACCATAGAAAACCTCTCTCCTGTAGCTAGTAAATCTGAATTAGAGGCAGTGCGTATGAAAGGCCTAACATATGCAGATTGATCACAACAAACTATAGTAATAGCACACAGAACTGCAATTCAATGTTGTTCTTTCAGGAATGGAACGGATGAAAATAATTATAAAATATAATTTCATGCTATGAATGAATCCAACTTCCAGATCTAGGTCCATTCATGACTAATCTACTTTAAACCACACAAATGTTCTGTCACATAGGTGCTGTAGAAAACCTGCCTGGATGGATGGATGAGGGCATATTTATATAACCCAGTGTGTTTACTGATGGTTTAGTTCTAAAAATCCTCTCTGGCTGATGCCTGCCAAACCGCCAATCTGTTTACATAAGGCATACACACCATGAGAGACACATACACACAAACACACACACCCTCTTTCACATACACACACACACACAAGTGAGTGACACACAGACAGGAAATGACTGTGTCTGAACAAAAGTTTTTCTGCCATGAAGGTGATGATCCCTGATTGGTGGGATGAAATCTCCCTATGACATTATAGTAGACTCTTAGAAAAACGTTATAACCTAAAAGGGGTCTTTGGCTGTCCCAATAGGATGACCCTTTGAAGAACTATTTTTGGTTCCAGGTGGAACTAATTTTGGTTCCAAGTAGAACCCTTTTTGGGGAGAAAGGGAGAGAGAGAGAGATTCACCAACCAAGACTCCACCTAAAAGGAAGCGATTCCAAAACCTTCCATAACAAAGCCATCATCTACAGAGAGATGAACCTGGAGAAGAGTCCCCTAAGCAAGCTGGTCCTGATGTTCTGTTCACAAACACAAACCACAGAGCTCCAGGACAACAACACAATTAGACCCAACCAAATCATGAGAAAACAAAAAGAGAATTACTTGACACATTGGAAAGAATTAACAATAAAACAGAGCAAACTAGAATGGCCCTATACGCCTAATACCTGACCACTGAGACTGACCTGAAACTTAAGGAAAACTTTGACTATGTACAGACTCAGTGAGCATAGCCTTGCTATTGAGAAAGGTCGCTGTAGGCAGACCTGGCTCTCAAGAGAAAGGCTATGTGCACACTGCCAACAAAATGAGGTGGAAACTGAGCTACACTTCCAAACCTTCTGCTAAATGTCGACCATATAGATGTAACGAATGCCCCGTGCAGAACGACGGGCCCTCCTCCTCCCCAGCGATCATCCTCGCCGGCGTTCTAAACCGGCGGTCGGGGGAAGATGGTAGCAACACCCGAGGGTTGAAACAAAACACACAGGGTTAAATAGTGACCCTGATGACCAATGTGGAACAGGTGTGGGTCATCAGGGTCACTATTTAACCCTGTGTGATTTGTTTCAACCCTCGCGGGTTATTGTCTATGTGTGTTGTAGTACTGAGTAAACGGTCATTGTTATTATCGCCAAACTATTCATCTCCTTTTCCTTTTTTGCCTCATCACTCACTTTCACCCCTCGCAATATCACAATAGAGACACATATTTCCCTCAGAATACACAGATCCACAAAGAAATACAAAACAAACCCAATTTTGATACACTCTCATATATATTGGGTGAAATACCACAGTGTGCCGTCACAGCAGCAAGATTGGTGACCTGTTGCCACAAGAAAAGGGAAACCAGTGATGAACAAACACCATTGTAAATACAACCTATATTTTCTTATGTTTATTTATTTTCCTTATAGTACTTTAACTATTTGCACATCATTATAAGACTTTACATAGACATAATATGACATTTGAAATGTCTTTATTCTTAAAGAACCTTTGTGAGTGGAATGTTTACTGTTAAGTTTGTATTGTTTATTTCACTTTTGTTTATTATCTATTTCACTTCCTTTGGCAATGTAAACATATGTTTCCCATGCCAATAAAGCCCCTTAAATTGAACTGAAATTGAATTGAGAGAGAGAGAGAGAGAGAGAGAGAGAGCTATCCATTGAGGATGATTGCAGCATTAAAAGAAATTAAATGGTTTCACAAACATCCAACCATCCAACATTCTGAGATATGATTTTTGAAAGATGCCGCACTACAATAATATCCTCAATGGTATTGTCTCTCATCAACTACCCTCCCTAGAGTATTATCATACCATTCACAGACTGATGAGCTGAACATCAGCACTGTGATATGGGATTTCTGCTTGGCTAACTTAAAGAGCCCTAGGAGAAATCAAATATAAAACTAATTGCTGGTTTTGAGAAATTATAAAATTCCGTTGAGCTGAAGTTGAGCAACTTCTTAATTTCTCCCAACCTCCTCCCATCATAAGAGTTTCTTTTCAAATTTGTCCAGATGGTTCTACTCACTGAGAATAAGACAGTTAGTTATTCTGGTGAAGAGAAAGTGGGGTGGAACCACACTGAGAGGTTTATAAAGACCCCTATCCTGAAGAACATCACACAAAGACCATCTAACCTCTCTACCCTCCCCTCACACCCTCCTTAAATTACAGAAAGAGAGAGAGGGAGAGAGGGAGGGAGGGGTGAGAGACAGACAGACAGACAGACACACAGAGAGAGAGAGAGAGAGAGAGAGAGAGAGAGAGAGAGAGAGAGAGAGAGAGAGAGAGAGAGAGAGAGAGAGAGAGAGAGAGAGAGAGAGAGAGAGAGAGAGAGAGGGACGGACGGAGGGAGGGAGGGAGGACAGAGAAACAGGGACAGATATAGAAACAGAATGAGAGAATAAATAATGCTAGCAATCACTTGCTCTAGACCCCAGCTGCCTAGAAATGGGCAGAGTGGGAGTGAAGAAGGAAGACAAAAATAAGTGATATTTTCCATTATGTTTTGAGAAATGAAAACACAATGAGTATTGTGTGGACCGCCGGTCCTCTGAATAGGTCACAGTTTTGTTGTTGTGCAGGCAGCACACACAGAGAATCTCTATTCTGTTACTGGTAAACACCCACATAGGGGATGTTGACAGTCTGGCGGACAGCTACACACACACACTCAATCACACACACACACAGACACACACGCACGCATGGACACACACACACGCGCGCAGGTATGTGACATTTTCAGTTGTGATCAACGGGAGGTTGTAACCATCGTTATCTTGAGTTAAGGCTGTGATGGTCGTGGTATTTTAGATGACAGTTATTTGTCAGTCAAATGACCATAGTCACCGTTAAAATTGTTCGAATAACAAAACAAAAAAATTTAAAGTTGGCAGAGAGAGAGAGAGACGAGAGAGAGACAGAGAGAAAGAAAGAAAAATAAATAAATAAATACTTTCTGATCAAAAACTATAATGGCATGATGTAACAATGTACATATTGCCAAAACTTACTTTGGAGATTTACAATATTAACATAATACAAATAATAATAATCAATTTTGTTAACAGGACAACAGTAACAACAATAATCAAGGGTCAAAATAACAATAACAATAAGCATAGAGGACAAGTGCAGGTTGGTTGGTCTGTCAGACACTATCCCTCCCTCTCTCTCTCTCTCTCTCTCTCTCGCTCTCTCAAATGTGTTTCTTTTTTTTTCCTCAATGGTGTTGTCCCTCATCAACTACCCTCCCTAGAGTATTATCATATCATTCACAGACTGATGAGCTGAACACTTCCATCAGCACTGTGATATGGGATTTCTGCTTGGCTAACTTAAAGAGCCCTAGGAGAAATCAAATACAAAACGAATTGCTGCTTATGAGAAATTATAACATTACGTTGAGCTTAAGTTGTGCAACTTCTTAATTTCTCCCCACCTCCCCCAATCGTAAGAATTTCTATTTACATATGTCTGGATGGTTCTACTCACTGAAAATAAGACAGTTAGTTATTCTGGTGAAGAGAAAGTGGGGTGGAACCAAACTGAGAGGTTTATAAAGACCCCTATCCTGAAGAACGTCACACAAAGACCATCTAACCTCTCTACCCTCCCCTCACACCCTCCTTAAATTACAGAAAGAGAGAGAGGGAGAGAGGGAGAGAGGGAGGGAGGGGTGAGAGAGAGGCAGACAGACAGACAGAGAGAGAGAGAGAGAGAGAGAGAGAGAGAGAGAGAGAGAGAGAGAGAGAGAGAGAGAGAGAGAGAGGAGAGGCAGTGAAAGAGAGGCAGACAGACAGACAGACAGGCAGGCAGACAGACAGACAGACAGACAGACAGACAGACAGACAGACAGACAGACAGACAGACAGACAGACAGACAGACAGACAGACAGAGAGACAGTGAGAGTGAGAGTGAGAGAGACAGAGACAGAGAGAGTGAGAGTGAGAGTGAGAGAGAGAGAGAGAGAGAGAGAGAGAGAGAGAGAGAGAGAGAGAGAGAGAGAGAGGAGAGCCAGTGACAGTGACAGAGATAGAGGCAGAATGAGAGAAGGAATAACGCCTAGAAATGGGAGTGGGAGTGAAGAAAGATGAACAATAAGTGATATTTTCCATTGTGTTTTGAGACATGAAAACACAATGTGGAACGTACACAGAACCTCTATTCTGTTTCCAACACACCCCAGAGGATGCTGACAGTCTGATAGACACACACAGCTGCACACACACACACACACTCGCAGGTATGTGACATTTTCTGCGGTAATCAACGGGAGGTTGTAGCCATTGTTACTCTCAGTTAGGGCTTTGATGTCATGGAGGACGTCAGTCAAATGACCAAGATCACCATTATAACGACCACGATCACTGTTATAATCGGTGGAATAGCAAAAAATATATCCTCTGCTCCACTTCTGACTGTTACAGAGTGTGTCCTGTTTTTGGTAAGCCATTGGGTGCATGTATTTCATGATCCTCTTTTGCGACAACACCTTGTTGAAACAAGGAGCAACAAAGTTTCATCACCTTGTGAAAACTCCATGTTACCACGGAAACAGACTCAACCGCAGCAGTCTTTAGCAGTCTGTTTGTTCCACAACACAAATTTCAAAATCTGTCTAGTTTTGTCTTCTCTCATCTCTCCATATATCGGCTGTTAGATTTGAACCAGTCTTACTTTTACTTTACTGCAGTTCATACAACCAAATAAAAAAACTGAGGTTATTTTATTTTCATGACAGTCATTATCCATAATCAGTGGTTACACGATTACCCAATTAGCATGCCAGCCCTACCCTGAGTGATCAATATCATTGATTATTATGATGAGGACTACAAGGCCTGTCAGATTCCATTCAGATTCCACCCATTCGGGACGCACCCTGTGAGTGACATATAACAGGATGAAAGAACAAAATGAGTGTGTAGTCTGGTAGGGAGATGGAATAGAATGAGTGTGTAGTCTGGTAGGGAAATGGAACAGAATGAGTGTGTAGTCTGGTAGGGAGATGGAACAGAATGAGTGTGTAGTCTGGTAGGGAGATGGAACAGAATGAGTGTGTAGTCTGGTAGGGAGATGGAACAGAATGAGTGTGTAGTCTGGTAGGGAGATGGAACAGAATGAGTGTGTAGTCTGGTAGGGAGATGGAACAGAATGAGTGTGTAGTCTGGTAGGGAGATGGAACAGAATGAGTGTGTAGTCTGGTAGGGAGATGGAACAGAATGAGTGTGTAGACTGATAGGGAGATGGAACAGAATGAGTGTGTAGTCTGGTAGGGAGATGGAACAGAATGAGTGTGTAGTCTGGTAGGGAGATGGAACAGAATGAGTGTGTAGTCTGGTAGGGAGATGGAACAGAATGAGTGTGTAGTCTGGTAGGGAGATGGAACAGAATGAGTGTGTAGTCTGATAGGGAGATGGAACAGAATGAGTGTGTAGTCTGGTAGGGAGATGGAACAGAATGAGTGTGTAGTCTGGTAGGGAGATGGAACAGAATGAGTGTGTAGACTGGTAGGGAGATGGAACAGAATGAGTGTGTAGTCTGGTAGGGAGATGGAACAGAATGAGTGTGTAGTCTGGTAGGGAGATGGAACAGAATGAGTGTGTAGTCTGGTAGGGAGATGAACAGAATGAGTGTGTAGTCTGGTAGGGAGATGGAACAGAATGAGTGTGTAGTCTGGTAGGGAGATGGAACAGAATGAGTGTGTAGTCTGGTAGGGAGATGGAACAGAATGAGTGTGTAGACTGGTAGGGAGATGGAACAGAATGAGTGTGTAGACTGGTAGGGAGATGGAACAGAATGAGTGTGTAGTCTGGTAGGGAGATGGAACAGAATGAGTGTGTAGTCTGGTAGGGAGATGGAACAGAATGAGTGTGTAGTCTGGTAGGGAGATGGAACATAATGAGTGTGTAGACTGGTAGGGAGATGGAACAGAATGAGTGTGTAGTCTGGTAGGGAGATGAGTTTTGAGAGAGTTTCTGAGATCGGTAGACTAGACATGCATAGGGAGACGCTCTGTTCTATCTTTCTATCTCAATGTTCCTGTCCTTGATTCTCTCTCTGCCTCAGCCTCTCCTTCTCTTCATTGTTCTCTACCCTTCTTATGTTTATCTTTTTCTGATACCCTGTTGATTTGCTGCAGCAGTTCCTCTAGTCTAGGTGAATCACTGTTGATTTGCTGCAGCAGTTCCTCTAGGTGAATCACTGTTGATTTGCTGCAGCAGTTCCTCTAGGTGAATCACTGTTGATTTGCTGCAGCAGTTCCTCTAGTCTAGGTGAATCACTGTTGATTTGCTGCAGCAGTTCCTCAAGGTGAATCACTGTTGAGTTGTGACAGCATTCCCTCCCCCATATGCCCCCCTAGACACAACTATGACAAAACAACCAACAAAAACGGGTCACAACTCCTGCAGCTCCACACTGGGTCTGTACAAAGTCAATGGTAGGCTTTGAGGGGACTCCTATGGTAGGTACACCTACAGCTCATCCCTTGGCAGTAGAACCATATATTAATTTATCACTGACTTCAAGCCAGAGTCTCAATCATGAGGCATAATGGAACTGGAACTGCATAATATTAAGACATGCTATAGATGGAAGGAAAGTAGTGTAGACATCTACCAAGATTGTCCCTTTAAGACAACATCCTGCACAAAACATTTCACTGTAATAGGCAAGGTGTAAACTTGGCAGTAGTATATTTGATCTTTCAGCTTCCCTATCAAATCTAAAAATGTCAAGCAGACAACCTAAGAAAATTAACAACAATGACAAATGGATTGATGAAAAATGCAAAAACCTAAGAAAGAAATTGAGAAACCTATCCAACCAAAAACATAGAGACCCAGAAAACCTGAGCCTACGTCTTCACTATGGTGAAACACTAAAACAATACAGAAATACAATAAGAACAGCACGTCTGAAATCGGCTCAATGAGATTGAAGAATCTATAGAATCTAACCACTTCTGGGAAAATTGGAACTCACTAAACTAACAATAACATGAAGAGTTATCTATCCAAAACGGAGATGTATGGATAAACCACTTCTCAAATCTTTGTCGGCTTTATAACAAAGAACAAACAGCAAAAACATATACATGACCAATTACAAATCTTACAATCAGCAAGACTACCAGAACCCACTCGATTCTCCAATTACATTGAATGAACTACAGGGCAAAATACAAACCCTCCAACCCAAAAAGGTATGTGGTGTTGATGGTCTCCTAATTCAAATGATCAAATATACAGACCACAAATTCCAATTGGCTATACTTAAACTCTTTAACATCATCCTCAGCTCTGGCATCTTCCACAAATATTTGGAACCAATTGGATCTGGCAAAAATAAAATGGAATCAGTTCTAGAACTCATTCCCCTTTACGGTTGTGAGGTCTGGGGTCCGCTCACCAACCAAGAATTCACTAAATGGGACAAACACCAAATTGAGACTCTGCATGTAGAACAAAAAAATCATGTGTACAACGTAAAACACCAAATAATGCATGCAGAGCAGAATTAGGACAATACCCGCTAATTATAAAAATTCAGACAAGAGCAATTAAATTCTACAACCACCTAAAAGGAAGCAATTCCCAAACCTTCCATAACAAAGCCTTCACCTACAGAGATATAAACCTGGAGAAGAGTCCCCTCAGCCAGCTGGTACTGGGTCTCTGTTCACAAACACAAACAGACCCCACAGAGCCCCAGGACAGCAATATATTATTTATGTTTATTTATTTATGACATTTGAAATGTTTACTGTTAATTTCTGATTGTCTATTTTACTTGTTTTGGCAATGTTGACATATGTTTCCCATGCGAATAAAGCCCATAGGGCAGCGCACAATTGGCCCAGCGTCGTCCAGGTTTGGCTGGGGTAGGCCGCCTTTGTAAATAAGAATTTGTTCTTAACTGACTTGCCTAGTTAAATAAAGGTTAAATAAAAATAAATAAAAAATAATTGAGAGAGAGACAAACCAGAGACAATTTAATATGATTGTAAATGAATTGTGTAAAAGTCAGAGCACCCATCTCACTCATCTGTTCAATTAACTGCTATTGTGACAGCCTCATTGTGTTACCTCTCTGGGCCTCTGGGCACCGCTGCAACCGATGAATGGAAAGCAACAAGTTGAAAGCAGAGCTTTGAGACCTCAAGTGGCATATAAACACATTTATCACTCCATTCATCTGCCATCCATTAATCAACAGGAGGGCCTCTTTCCCTCAACCCATTCATCAATCCATCTATTCATTCATTAATCTATCCATCTCCACTGTCATTAACCATTCATGAGTCACCCCATGTAATCACATACATGATTTTACCTACAGTACATAGGCCTACATATAATCAAAGTAACACGATGCAGTCTGCATCTCCCCCTGCCCAGGACCAGAAACAGAACCCTCCATCTCTCCTTCAGCTCTAGATTTATAGTCATCTGTCAAATGCCCAGCCAGCAACACATCACCGTCACTGCAGAGTTTGAGAGGGCTTTTTGAGGCCTGATCAATAGCAGCATATGGCTAATGCTGGCCCTGCACCATTCCTGCCCCTCCCTGACCCAAAGGCCAAACGTAATGCAGGAAATGTATGGATCAACACATAGAGATGCAGGAGGGAGAGAGGAGGCGGGGATGGAGGTGGAGGGGGGAATAGAGGGAGAAAGAGACATAGTTATGGAGGGGAGATGTTGTTTTCTCCAACCAACATAATTACAGAAACACTGTTGTAGATGGTGATCCCTAGTAACAGTAACAATGTGTTGCCCAATAACAGACGGAAGCATTCTAGAATGCTTCTATTCATCCCTGCAGAGAATGCTTGGTCCTTATATGGTGTGCCAAGCCATCTATAATCAAACCTAACAGAAAAAGGCGTGTAAACCTAAAATATTTATTTTGTTAAAACATAACCCAATGATCCTCATACAAACTACACAGACACTTCCCCCACAAACAACACCACAGACATCCCTCCAGTTCGATTACGGTCTGGGTGTGGTCTGGGAGTGGTCTGGGTGATGTCCTGGTGAGGTCTGGGTGTTATCTAGGAGTGGGAATCTCCTATGCTTGTTGTTAGGGCAGGTGGAGATGCTCTAGCAGTGCAGACAGAGTGAGAAACATCTTCAGCATGACCACCTCACTCTCCCTACCCCACTCAAAAGGCATACTGTATGGTGCTACTATAACCTCACTCACTCTCCCTACCCCACTAAAAATGGATAAGGTGCATACTTTAGTATAGGACCTAAAGGGGTATGGCCATGACTAAGAGCACACAGTATGTATGTGTGTGTAATATCAACCAGGCCAGCACAAGGCCCATAGTGAATAGAAGCACACTGTGCCAGCTGTTAGTTGGCTGTGTTTATAAATCCTCTCCTTCAGGCACAGATTTATTATTTCATTCCAGACAGGAAAAACGAGCTCTCAGAGAGATTGATTATGGCCAGACGAGCGCACAGGTCTTACTGATTAGACTGTCTCACAAACACACACACACACACACACACTATGGTATAAATACTATAGTATTCACTGTTGGGGTTTTGCAGACTTTACTGTAGTATTCAATGTAGTGTTTTTGCAGACTTTAGTAATATTTACCGTAGTATTTACTGTAGTATACTATATTTACAGTTAACTATAGTATAATTCAAAGTGCCATCACAACGCGTAATATTTTAGAGCAAACACTGCAGCAGAAGCGAACTCATTCCTCCGTTACTCTTTCATCCGCGTGAGGCTACAATAAGTCGAGTTTCCCCGGGAAGGCTGTGAAGAGCTGCGGAAGCTGTAAAGCCAGCTGTAGCCTATTGCATGATTGTGTTTATGAGTCGGTTATTAAATGTGTATGCTTATTGCTTTCATTAAATCATGTATGGCTACAAATATTGTATATACATTCCTTCATATGGGCACAATATTGTAGCCTAGGCCTATATATACAATCGTTCATATGGGCAGAATGTTGTATAAACATTTGTTCATGTGTTTATGTAAAGGCTGAAGGCTAAAAACAGCCAATATCTAGTTTCTACAATGTATTTCCATTCTAAAGAATGTATTTTGTGATAAAAATAAGTAGGCCTAAAATATTCATTTCAAATTAAAAAATAAGAGTAGGCTACATGATAATGCAGCACCATAAAAACAAGTTCAGGAACAAGAATGTGCTTAATCTTCTGGTTCCATAAGGATTTTGGCGTCATTGAAAGAGCTGAAATTGATGTGTCATGAACAGGTTAAGTGCCAATTTTTCTCAGGTGGATTGTAGAGTATTCACAACTGAAACTTGAAAGTGTAGGCAATGTTCTTCAGGTAAGACTCCAGCCGTTCAGTCATGATGTACTTCTGAACCATTGACTTCAGATCCCTCTGTTGCTTGCAGTAGCGGGGTCTTTGCCTTGGCGGAGAAACACCGGCAAGTTGCTGCTCCATTTTCATTTCACCAGGTTTCTGTAAGCATTTCAATGCCTCGATGAACTTCCAAATGGTGGGGTGGGTAGCGCCAAGATTGGCCAAACATTTTTGATGTCAACCCTCCACTCCGTTGTTGTTCTAAATAAAAAAAGAGATAGAAGCAGATTAGCAACCATGTTATTGGCCTTGGGCATGTTGTCATCAATAAGAATAAATCCATTATAATGTTAAACAACACATACCTATGGGAAACATTGGCTTTCTTCGGATGCGTCCGTTCTTCTCCCCAACCCATGTTGCCTGAAGGTATGTCAGAAGCTCCTCCAGAACCGCATCCTTCGAAAGCATCATATTCGGTGCACTTCCAGAATGAATTATTTACGGTCTGTCGTGTCCGTCTGTAGGTGTAGCCTTCGTGTGCCAGGATATTTCTTTGAAGCACAGAGAGGATCAATTTGGTTTCCATTGCTTGTCAGGGACGTCACAAGGACCTTGGATAAGTGAGTGCCACTGGAAAGTTGGTGGACTATAATTTCTTCTTCATATGGTAGATCTACAATCTGTGCATCCTCTCTTTTCATTGGCCTATGCTATTGGTTGCATTTAAGACATGAGTCATTCGTTTTAATGATCAGAGTATGTTGTCATTTTGGTCATTTGTGTGTTATTAAAAAATATTATTGTAATGTCTCCAGGAAATTATTTTAGAAAAGTCTATGTTTTTCTCAGGTGCTGGTCTTCAGGGCTTAGCACCTGGTTATGAAACTCTGGGGACGCCCCTAAAAGCTTTAGCAAGAGCAAGGTATTGTGTTTCATTTGAAAACAGCATAACATTGTGAGGTAAACAAATGTTCTTTAATATCTTTATATTGTTACAAGTATAGCCTAACCCTTTAATCATAGGCTATTGTTACTTTTTCTCTAAAATCAGTTTCAATTTCTATAGTGTCATGTGACAGTCTTTTTTAATTGAAATGAGCAAATGTCGGCCTTGTACCAGATACGCATGGAACGTTCTATTTTCAAAATTCGGTATGCTATAGCCTATAGCTAATACTCTGCCCATATGAACACATTTATTTTAGGCCAAATAAAGAACAGCTATGCATGATTTAATGAAAAGCAGAAAACAGACACAACAGTGTTTCACATTCTTTAAGACTCATAAACAGAAACAGGCAATTGGCTATACAGCTGGCTTTATAGTTCCCCCGCCAAATAGCCCGCCTACGAGGAAACTCAACATATCTCGACGATGTTGATTGCGCAAGGGGGTCTGTGCGCTGTGCAGTACCTTCCACAAAAAGTTTTGCTCTACAAAAAGACACGTAAGCAGTATAATTACTGTAGTAAAAGAAAACTGTAGTATATTGTAGTGTTTTTGCGGATTACAGTATAGTGTAGTATTTACTGTAGTGTTTTTGCATATATTACTGTAATATTTACTATAGTGTTTTTGTTTTATTATCTTTGACATACACGTGGAAGCTTTCTCCTTCAGGAAGCCTACTGAAGAAATACTAAAATAACATATTTTCCATAAGATGTAGGTAGGTAGGTAGGTAGGTAGGTAGGTAGGTAGGTAGGTAGGTAGGTAGAGAGATAGGAAGGACTGGGGTCTGAACAGAGAGTTCAGAGTTTCTGCTCTTTTCTATAAGCTGTAGGTAACACAATATATGGTCTATACTAGGCATGTAGGGCGGCAGGTAGCCTAGCGGTTAGAGTGTTGGGCCAGTGTTGGGTCGCTGGTTCGAATACCTGAGCTGACAAGGTGAAAAACCTGTCAATGTGTCCTTGAGCAAGGTACTTAACCCTAATTTGCTCCAGGGGCTGACCCTGTAGGTAGGCTGTCATTGTAAATAAGACTTGCCTAGTTAAATAAATGTTAAATAAAATGTAGGTTTCTCACTTATGGGGCAACAAATTGTGATATGGGAATGGGTGGAGTATATGCAAATTAAATACTGTAGTATTTAACACAGTAACTAGAAAATTGACTTCAAAGTATTTTTCAGACAGCAATTTCAGATACTCCGTAATACTGTATATTCTGATCAACTCGCTTGTTCTTGTGTCAGGAAACCACATTAATCAGATTACATTCCTGGCCATTACAACAGATAAAATTTCGTAGTTACTGCGTTTTGCCTTTGTAGGGAAGTATAGTATTTTTTTTCTTCTGTATTTTAGCAGACTGTAGTGTTTTTGCAGTCATTACTGTAGTATTTACTCGTTTTTTGGGGTAGGGGGTATTCTATAGTATTCTACAGTATACTACAACATTCTATAGTAGGTTCTACACATGATCGAGGTATACTACAGTGTGTAGTATAATATTCTACAGTATACTACAGTTTACTATAGAATTCCACAATAAAGTAAGTACTGTAGTATTTTTTCATGTGAGAGAGAACCCTGTTTTTTAACTTCTTTACAAACAGCACTGAAACTCCACAGAATAGCCTGAGGATGTTCAACATATGCAACCACAGCCACACACATGGACACACACACACACACACACACACACATAAAACACTTTGTCTTCATTGACAGACTCAGTCTATCAAAGGGAAGGAAAGGGGGTATTATAAATCAGTTGATCAGCCTTAAGGGCTGATTGATTGATGGTCTATAGCCCCATTGACTACTGCTGCTGCTGAGGAGACCCTATGAACCACATTCTCTTCTCTAAGATTCAAAGCCCACAGCCCACTGAGGTGTGTGTGCTTCACCTTGTGGTAGGTAATCAATAAACTCCAGAGCCTCCTCTCTGTCCGAAACACACTCTCTCAGACCTCTGGACCATGGTTAGGGGCCACTACTCACTGATCTAACCTTTTCCATTCACTTGTGGATGATGAAGTATGGTTCACAAAGAGGCTATCTACGTGAATGCCACAGAGCTCGATTCGGAGGAAGACGGCAGACTACAAAAAACACCCACTGTGTTACCAACAGAAGAGAGAAGTGAGAGAATGTCCAGCCAATCCTGAAATGTGTTTGATGAGCAATAATGCAACCACTTATGTCAGAGCACATGTTTCAAAACAGTCATTAGCAAAACTGACAAGGGAAGACCAATATGTACTGCACTAATTCTTAATTAGCGTGTTTGTCTCTGCTGGTGATCAATAATGACAATACACACACACTCTGTGACACATATACTATTAATGAAACCAGATTACTGTCACCACAGATAGCACTCTAAATTCAATTTCACCAGCTCTGGACTCTATCCAATTTCAGCTACACAAAGCATGACATGTTGATACAATCTTTGTAAATATTGTGATAATTTTATTTCTCAAGCTTAGGAATTGAATATTAAAGCTTTGTTCTCACTCCACTCATAGCACTACTTATTGATCAATGTCAGCGTTTACCCTAGGATTTTTTTCAGGGCGTGTGCGTGGCCAATTGCACAGAGTTATAGAGGCCCACCCCTCAATTTTACACTTTTTTGCCATGGGGCAGAGAGAACATTTTAGTTTTAAAGCTAGTTTCTACACATTTGTTATGGGCCTGAGAGAAAAACTGCAGTTTCAAAGCAAATGTTCTACAATTCTACACATTTTTCATGAGGCTGAGAGAATTTTCAGTTTTAAAGCTAATTCCCAGCAATTATACACATTTTGCAATGCCTTTTGCCCCGTTCTTAATGCTATCTGAGTGACTCAAACCTTATTACAAAATCAATGGGGGCCCCATACCATGACATTTTTGGAATTTCAGATTCTCCCTGACTGTCTAGTTTTTATTTTGGTGATTGTTAGTTCTCAAAGATGATCTTATTTAAACATATATTGCTCCATTATCTTTTCTACATACTTTGTATCTGGTTTTGAGTCATTTAAGTTTACACTGAAGACATTTTCCCCATCCTGAAAATTATTTTCCAAAATAAACAATGTATTTTAAAAAACGGTGCGCCGCTGCTAAATGCATTTAGGGGAAGCAATTAATGTGTTTTTACTATATTTCACACACAAACATACATACACATACAGACTGTGAGTGGTCGGATCAATGGATTTTGGGATGAAATGAAAGGAAGTAATGGAAGGGATATAATCAGACAGAGGGATGGAGGGAAGGAGGGACAGACAGTAATGAAAAGATGCAGCGGGGGAAGAAGGACTGTACTAGAGAATGAGAGAGAGATGGATAGCGAGATGAGAGAGGAGAAAAGGAAGGACCAGGACTGGCAGGGTTGTTTGCTTAGGGAGGGTTCATTCACAAGCCAGTCTCCCCTACTGGCAGGGTTGTTTGCTCAGGGAGGGTTCATTCACAAGCCAGTCTCCCCTACTGGCAGGGTTGTTTGCTCAGGGAGGGTTCATTCACAAGCCAGTCTCCCCTACTGGCAGGGTTGTTTGCTCAGGGAGGGTTCATTCACAAGCCAGTCTCCCCTACTGGCAGGGTTGTTTTCTCAGGGAGGGTTCATTCACAAGCCAGTCCTCCCTACTGGCAGGGTTGTTTGCTCAGGGAGGGTTAATTCACAAGCCAGTCTCCCCTACTGGCAGGGTTGTTTTCTCAGGGAGGGTTAATTCACAAGCCAGTCTCCCATACTAATTCAGCAGTACAGTCCAGAGACCAACTATCTCACTGGCACTGTCAACTTAACACAAAGGCAAAGGGAGATGCAAAACATGCCCTGCAATCTCTATTGAACACAGGAAGCTTCAGTCCCTTTATAATATGTAGTAACATTGTTAACTATAGATTCAGAAAATATATCAATGAATGGTTGAAGTTTAATGGAAGGAAACTGACCAACTTCTGTGTTTAATGACTTACTTGTATATTACCATGTAATAACACATTTCATTTTGGCTATATGGTATCTATGCAACTTCAAGTAAAGTGTGACCATGTTTCTCCTTTTCAAGTTAGGAGGGTGGCCCTGGATTTAAAGCTCAGCTGGCTTCAGAAATGTTGAGCCCCTTCGGAGATAATGCTCTGAGCAAACAGAAAGATAATCTTGTAGAGTCTAGGCAGAATATGATCCCAATGCAGCCTATTTCTACATGTAAATATGTTTTATATTTTTGTGTTTCACTTTGCATTGTTGGAAAATGACCCGAAAGTAAGCATTTCACTGTTACTCTACACCTGTTGTTAACTAAGCATGTGACAAATACATTTTTGTTTTATGTTGATTTGATTTGACAGTGTGTCAGAGGGAGTTCTACAATTCTATTAGAACACTGGTCCTGAGAGACAGGGAGTGCAGCTATACAACTATTGTGATTTCATGATCACTTCAGTGGTGTCATTTATGTGTCCGTTTTGTGTCAGTTGAATGGTTAATTGTATTGTGTTAACCCATTTGAAGCCAAGTAAGTCAGGTTGGCTAACATGAACCCTTGAAATAAACAATGTATCGTCTTTCAATTTTTATTGTCTCATTGTAGTCAGGGTCAGAGTCTGGGTCACCCGTTCAAAATGATTTACGGTAATTACAAAATAAACAATCAGGCCTTTGAAAAAAAAAAAAACATTTAAATCTAAAGACTCGTCACAGACTTGAAAAATATTTTTTAAAAAGTAGCCTACCATTAGTTACTCAATCCAATCGTCTATCAATAGGCTATATCCTAGGCAGCACCCATCATAAATAAGATATTAATCATGATAGATAGCCCATTGGATTTCGCTACAGGGAAATCCCAGAACCCCGTTTAGTGAACTAGCTGAAACAGATATAGGTGTTGTAAATATATTATTATTAATTTGTCGTATCTGCAAATAGCCTAACAAAAAAACACAACATTAGACAAACTATAGTAGCCTCATCGTTTATCGTTTCAGCGACCCTGGTGCACCTTACCTAAAAAGCGACTCCACGTTCTACTCTCGAAGAAGAGTGACAAAGGGCTGTTGTTAATGCAGAATTTTCGGTAAAATGCGAATTTATCAAAAAGTCGAGTTCCTTTAGTTACCAACACGGTTTCAGTGCGCGTTGTTGTGTATCCTCCGTTCCGTTATTCCGACCACGAGCCAACCTCGTGTGATTATGATTGTGCAGCTAAAAAGCCTGTTCCCGAGACATCTGGTAACTAGCCTTGCCAAATAAAAACAGCACCTACTTGCTGGACTCATTTGTCACCAGACAATCACGCGGGGGTTAGCCTATTCGGAGGTTCAAACTATTTCAATATTGTATCATTCACAACGTTCTTAATAAAAATGGAGGAAGATAGTTTCGATGAGCTTTCTTCTCAAAAAATCCCTCTCCCAAATCGGCATTCCTTCCCTCACCGCACTGCAAGAGAGTATTCTGGACCAATTGAGCGCGCGGAAGCTACTCTACCGCGCGTGTTCGTACGTCTATGCTCTCCAGCGTGACATGCAAACAACTTGGTCTGTAGCCTATCCTTCATTTAATTGAATAGCCCATACATAGTCTTTGTCACATGACAATTGCGAGGGATAGATAAATGTTCACTGTTTCTATGCTGCTGATGCTGACAACTGATGGGATTTTCTGTCTAGTTGCTTCTCTCCTCTCCCCTTTCCACACGTGTGTTTGTGTGTGTGTGTGTGTGTGTGTGCATACATGTGCCACACTATGGTTAGTTACAGTGATCTCACATGCAAAAATGTGCCTCCAAGCAACGTGAGGAGCTCAGCTGATTCCCTTATGAGTATATTTTCCATGCCTCTCTGCCAACACAATCTCACACTCAATTCGTGCAAATATGCAAGAAAGGTATTTCAGCAGATTTTGTGCGATTTCGTGTTTTATGTGGCTTAATTCGAAGTAAAATACAGACATTTTTGTGCAACTTCATTCCTAGGAAAAGTTGTTAGAGCAATGCATGATGGGCAATGGTGTTCTACACTGACTTTTTTTTTGTGTCCCACATTTATTTATATACTGTACTTAGGCTATTGTATAAAGGTATATGCCAGCATATGCTAGCTCTGTTCTGGGAATTAACCTTAACACTCTAGAGGAGGTGGCGGAGAGAAGGATCCTGGCCAAACTGCTGGCCATCATGGACAACGTCACCCACCCTCTGCATGCCATGGTTATGATGCAGAGGAGCACCTTCAGTCACAGACTGATCCCACCATGGTGTGCCAGAGAGCGCTACAGGAGGTCCTTCCTGCCGGCGGCTATTAGACTATTTAATGCCTCACCAAGGTAACATAGACCTGGATCTGTTGAGGTGTTAGGACCTAGTAAAACAATTAGGCATCCATCCATCCGTGAGTAACTTTCTGGTCTGTAATCACTCATTCACTCAGGACTCATTCATTCAGCACTCATTCATTCAGGACTGTATATACATTTTCATATACAGTTGTTATATCACATCACGTGCAATATTGTAAGTAATTCTTGGACTGAACTTAAGTAGTCATTCACTCAGGACTGTATATTAGTATCCTGTCAGTAGTATCTTTTTTCATTGCATATAGTATATCGAATGTGCAATATGTGCATTTATCTGTAATTAAACCCTGTACTAAGGACTGTATTTTAAGGGAATTATTATTATTGCCCTAAATCATATCACACGCACATTTAGCTATTTAAGTATATTTTCTGCCATCGACCTGTATAGGTAACCATGCAAATATGTTTTATTTATATCAACTTGCAATAACTGTAGACTTTTTTCACCTAACACTCTATAACAATATATAGTGTACATATTCAGTCATTCACTCATACTATGCAATGCCTTATCTATCTATCTATCTATCTATCTATCTATCTATCTATCTATCTATCTATCTATCTATCTATCTATCTATCTATCTATCTATCTATCTATCTATCTATCTATCTATCTATCTATCTATCTATCTATCTATCTATCTATCTATCTATCTATCTATCTATCTATCTATCTATCTATCTATCTATTGTAGGCCTACTGCCTCTGCCCAGAGACCAATAGGCTTTCATGGCAATGGCCATTAGAGCTCACTTTGCCACTTATGATCCATGGTTAGAGTCCCTGTTGCAGCTTTCATTTTCTTCTGCTACACTGGTGGCATCATTGGGATCACGTCCAGCTCACGTCTAGTTATGTTATCGTCTAGCATTCTGTTTTTCTAAATTGTGTTGGGTGTATTTACATTGATATATCTAGTGAACAATGGATAAGAAAACATGGGCGTGACGGATAGAAGTAATCACTACACGTGTGATCAAGCCTTACATCAAGTTGCCTGAAGCTGAATGGAAAGTATTATGCCCTAACCAGTTATTCAGAAGAAAATCCCTAACCAGTTGTTCAGAAGAAAATCCTCTGTGACTGTCTAATTTACATAAATTGGGGTTATATGTCAGACTCTCCTATGCCACTATTCCCAACATCTACACTGAGAGACTACTCACACTTGGGGACTAACTGAAAACACCCACATCAGTAACCTGTGATGCATAGGTTGCATAATCAACATCATGTTTTAGTCTAGCCTAAGGATGAGTTGACTGGTAAACATCATGTCAGGGCTACTTGGTATCTCTTTTGATCATTCATTAGCTTGAGGCTTTAGCCTTAGTCCAAGCATGATGCTGAAGGGCAAAAGGTTGTAAATAAACCCTTTTTAAGCTGATTTAACTTGTATCATTATTATAGGGCTGTGAAACCCATAGCCGAATGGCTTCAGACAGAGCATTTCTCACCATTTATTTACAGAGAGCAAATTCCGTTTTATAACAAGTAGTGTCCATTTATTTACATTAGTCCATTGATTAATTATTGCTTTCTTCAGAATATATTTAAACATGCCAAATATACCAAAAGCCAAATCAAGCAGAGATGTTAATCATTACTGAAACATGCAAACTACAAACATTTAACCATAATGAATACATGACAACTAGATACAAATATTTCGTAAAAAAAAATTGAGTTGGCTATAACATGAGTACAAACAAAGTGAGTGTGTGTGTGTAAGTGTTTGTGGCCGTGTGTGTGTATTATGGTGTTTATTATAATTTCCCATCCTAAAAATATATCCCCAATCCCCAATCAAATACCTGCATCGATACCCCCTAAAATTATACAAAAATCTGGCAACCCTCATAAAATTCGACATAGCCTTGTATAAAATGCATTATGAAAGAAATGGTGTGATGTACACGAAAAGTGGAGGCTTGTATTAAATGCATTCTGGTGAGTATGCAGACCTTGGAAGAACTGGGACATTTTCAGCTTCCAGGAATTGTATACAGATCCTTGCGACATGGGGCCGTGCATTATCATGCTGAAACATGAGGTGATGGCGGCGGATGAATGGCACGACAATGGG
Source organism: Thymallus thymallus (assembly GCA_023634145.1). NCBI lineage: Eukaryota > Metazoa > Chordata > Actinopteri > Salmoniformes > Salmonidae > Thymallus > Thymallus thymallus. The sequence continues at coordinate 9,697,435 of CM042393.1, read as the reverse complement.
TCTCAGAATCTCGTCATGGTATATCTGTGCATTCAAATTGCCATCAATAAAATGCAATTGTGTAAATTGTCCGTAGCTTATGCCTGCCTATACCATAACCTCACTGCCACCATGGGGCACTCTGTTCACAATGTTGACATCAGCAAACCGCTAGCCCACACGATGCCATAAACGTGGTCTGCGTTTGTGGACCTACTGCCGAACTCTCTAACACAACGTTGGAGGTGGCTTATGGTAGAGAAATAAACAGATTATCTGGCAACAGCTCTGGTGGACATTCCTGCTGTCAGCATGCCAACTGCATACGCCCTTAAACTTGTGGTATTGTGTTGTGTGACAACAATGCACATTTTAGAGTGGCATTTTATTGTCCCCAGCACTAGGTGCACCTGTGTAATGATCATGCTGTGTAATCCACACCTGTCAGGTGGATGAATTATCTTGGCAAAGGAGAAATGCTCACTAATAGGGATGTAAACAAATATGTGCACAACATTTGAGATAAATAAGCTTTTTGTGCATATGGAACATTTCTGGGATTTTTTATTTCAGCTCAAGAAACATGGGAACAACACTTTACATGTTGCGTTAATATTTTTGTTCAGTGTAGATGCATGGAAGTAAAAAGCAAAGGCCTAAACTATACATTCCATTCAAAAATCTGCCAAACAACCAGTAGGCTTACATGAGGGAAAACCAATTAATGAATAATTCTGGCACGGCGGCCAGGGCCATAATGGTTGTAGCTTCCATTTAGACGAGTTGCAGCTTCCTCCATGCTGTGTTGAGCCTCATGAGAAGTTTCTGATTCCATACATGTACTTGTCAGGTCCCACTCAAATGACAGCTGGACAAGCTGGGCTTTTCATTGATGTAACGTGTTCATTGAATACGTTCTTCAGAGTGGCAAAGGAATTTTTGCCTTCTGCTGTTTCAGTGCCAACAGCACAGTCAGCATTGCTGACAAAGGCCCGCCGTATCTTTGAAGAACACTGAGTGGGGTCCGTTTGTTGTTGCTGGCTGTGGTTGTGATTTCACTTTGCAAAAATCCATTAACTCCACTGGTTCAGTTGTGGTTAGATCCAACTGGTCGTCAGATGCTAGTTGCTGGGGTAATGGAGGTTCAGGTGCTTGTTGTGATGTTACCCTCATGCTGTTGGTGCTAGGCCCTTCCTGTTGGTGCTAGGCTCTTCTTGAATCTTGTTAGTCAGCAGGCAACATGGGGGATGGGCCGGTATTACATTTGCTGCTAGGCTCCTCAACCTTGGTGGCCTGTTCAGCAGGTTGCTCGCTGAGCTCGATTTTTGGGGACAGTGGTCCCAGCTCTCTTCAGGTCATTGACCAGGTCCTGCCGTGTAGTTCTGGGCTGATCCCTCACCTTCCTCATGATCATTGATGCCCCACGAGGTGAGATCTTGCATGGTGCCCCAGACCGAGGGAGATTGACCGTCATCTTGAACTTCTTCCATTTTCTAATAATTGCGCCAACAGTTGTTGCCTTCTCACCAAGCTGCTTGCCTATTGTCCTGTAGCCCATCCCAGCCTTGTGCAGTTCTACAATTTTATCCCTGATGTCCTTACACAGCTCTCTGGTCTTGGCCATTGTGGAGAGGTTGGAGTCTGTTTGATTGAGTGTGTGGACAGGTGTCTTTTATACAGGTAACGAGTTCAAACAGGTGCAGTTAATACAGGTAATGAGTGGAGAACAGGAGGGCTTCTTAATGAAAAACGAACAGGTCTGTGAGAGCCGGAATTCTTACTGGTTGGTAGGTGATGAAATACTTATGTCATGCAATAACATGCAAATTAATTATTTAAAAATCATACAATGTGATTTTCTGGATTTTTGTTTTAGATTCCGTCTCTCACAGTTGAAGTGTACCTATGATAAAAATTACAGACCTCTACATGCTTTGTAAGTAGGAAAACCTGCAAAATCGACAGTGTATCAAATACTTGTTCTCCCCACTGTATTAAGTTCTGCTTTTCTGATGTATCAAATACTTATGTCATGCAATAAAATGCAAATTAATTACTTAAAAATCATACAATGTGATTTTCTGGATTTTTGTTTTAGATTCCGTCACTCACAGTTGAAGAGTACCTATGATAAAAATTACAGACTTCTACATGCTTTGTAAGTGGGAAAACCTGCAAAATCGGCAGTGTATCAAATACTTGTTCTCCCCACTGTAGTGCAAATATTATGAAAATGTGAAAAACCATATATACTCAGCAAAAAAAGAAACGTCCCTTTTTCAGGACCCTGTCTTTCAAAGATAATTTGTAAAAATCCAAATAACTTCACAGATCTTCATTGTAAAGGGGTTAAACCCTGTTTCCCATGCTTGTTCAATGAACCATAAACAATTAATGAACATGCACATCTGGAACGGTCATTAAGACACTAACAGCTTACAGACGGTAGGCAATTAAGGTGACAGTTATGACAACTTAGGACACTAAAGAGGCCTTTCTATTGACTTATTTAAATATTGTGAACGTCTTACTATAAGATTTCACCTTTCTTATAACTGTAAAAATAAATATGATCATACTTAGTGACAGTACAAAATTGGCACCATTTCATAGAACTGACAACAGTGAATGTTCTGCCCTGCTGCGTCCTCTGAGCAACGCAGAGACACTTTAAGCACGAAGTGACTTCGTCCCCTTTGATCAAGAGAAAGTGGTCTTGTTTCAATTCTACAAAATTATTATTATTTTTTTTTTCATTTTGAGAGTTGTAAATGCGTCTGAGAATATCACAGCGAAATGGAACGACAATTGCTGCATTCCCTAGGCCGTTACATCTAAGAGGATTTATTAACACTCTCACTAGATTGGAGCGGAAGAGAACAGGGGAAGTACTGTAGTACTAAATCAAATCAAATAAAATTGTATTTGTCACATGATTTGTAAACAACAGGAGTACACTGGGTGTACAAAACATTAGGAACTTGTATTTAATATTGAGTTGCATGCCCTTTTGCCCTTAGAACAACCTAAATTCTTCGGGGCATGGACTCTACAAGGTGTCAAAGGTTTTCCACAGGTATGCTGGCCCATGTTGACTCCAATTCCTCCCACAGTTGTGTCAAGTTGCCTGACTACTACCATACCCCGTTCAAAGGTACTTAAATATTTAGTCTTGCCCATTTACCCTCTGAATGGTACACAAACACAATGTACAATTGGCCCAGCGTCGTCCAGGTTTGGCCGGGATTGGCCGTCATTGTAAATAAGATTTTGTTCTTAACTAACTTGCCTAGTTAAATAAAGGTACAATAAAAAATACTTCTTTAACCTATGTACAAATACAGGTAGGTAGGGGTAAAGTGACTAGGCTAGATAATAGACAGTAGCCGCAGCGTATGTGATGAGTGTGAGTGTGCATGTGTAGCATCAGTATACATGTGTGCAGATGTTATTTGTGTGTGGGCCAGTGGAGGCTGCTGAGAACTGCTCGTAATAATGGCTGGAACGGAGCAAATGGAATGGCATCAAACGCCTGGAAACCATGTGTTTGATGAATTTGATACCATTCCACTGATTCCGTTCCAGTCATTACCTCGAGTCTGTTCTCACCAATTAAGGTGCCACCAACCTCCTGTGGTGTGGGCATATGTAGTGTATGTGTGTATGTTGGGGTGTCAGTGTAAGTATGTGTGAGTGTGTGAGTCTAGTGTGTGTAATAGAGTCAGTGCAGAGTTAGTGAAAAAAGGGTCAATGCAGGTCCGGGTAGACATTTGATTAGCTATTTAGCAGTCTTGCTTAGCAGTCTTATGGCTTGGGAGTAGAAGCTGCTCAGGGTCCTGTTGGTTCCAGACTTGTAAAGAGGTCCTGAATGGCAGGGAGCTCGACCCCAGTGATGTACTGGGCCGTACTCACTACCCTCTGGGGTTTTTAAATGGCCAATGTATACCACGGCTAAGAGCTGTGCCTAAGAACTGCCCTTAGTCATGGTATATTGGCAATATACCACACCCCCTCTGGCCTTATTGCTTATTTATATCACAACATTGTTGAATACTCGTTTCTGATTGGTAATGAACAGTGTCCTGACCAGAAGGCAAAAATCTATCCAGGGCAAAATCGTGCATTATCAGCTCATTGTTATGGATGTATCCAAAAAAGCTCAAACAAACGCAAATGCAACTGCTGTTATTCTGGCTGCAAAGGTTTACGGTACTGTGTGAGTCTTTGAATGAAGAGATTGAGATAAAACTGTCCATTTTGAGTGTTTGTTGCAGCTTGTTCCAGTCGCTAGCTGCAGTGAACTGAAAAGATGAGCGACCCAGGGATGTATGTGCTTTGGGGACCTTTAACAGAATGTGACTGGCAGAACAGGTGTTGTATTACGTCTCTGTAATCTAGCATGTGTAGGATGGTCATCTGAACCAGGGTTAGTTTGGCAGCTGGAGGGAAAGAGGAGCGATTACGATAGAGGAAACCAAGTCTAGATTGAACTTTAGCCTGCAGCTTTGATATGTGCTGAGAGAAGGACAGTGTACTATCCAGCCATACTCCCAAGTACTTGTATGAGGTGACTACCTCAAGCTCTAAACCATCAGAGGTAGTAATCACACCTGTGGGGAGAGGGGCCTTTTTCTTACCAAACCACATGACGTTTGTTTTGGAGGTGTTCAGAACAAGGTTAAGGGTAGAGAAAGCTTGTTGGACACTAAGAAAGCTTTGTTGTATAGCGTTTAACACAAAATCCGGGGAGGGGCCAGCTGAGTATAAGACTGTATAATTTGCATATAAATGGATGAGAGCTTCCTACTGCCTGAGCTATGTTGTTGATATAAATTGAGAAGAGCTTGGGACCTAGGATTGAGCCTTGGGGTGCACCCTTGGTGACAGGCAGTGGCTGAGACAGCAGATGTTCTGACTTTATACACTGCACTCTTTGAGAGAGGTAGTTAGCAAACCAAGCCAAAGACCCCTCAGAGACACCAATACTCCCTAGCCGTTCCACAAGAAGGGAATGGTAAACCGTATCAAAATCTTTGACCAAGTCAATAAAAATAGCAGTACAACATTGCTTGGAATCAAGGGCAGAGGTGACATCATTGAGAACCTTTAAGGTTGCAGTGACACATCCATAACCTGAGCGTAAACCAGATTGCATACTAGAGAGAATACAATAGACATCAACAAAGCCAGTCAGTTGATTATTGACACGTTTTTCCAATACTTTTGATAAACAGGGCAAAATAGAAATAGGCCTATAACAGTTAGGATCAGCTTGATCTCTCCCTTTAAATAATGGACGAACCATGGCTGCTTTCCAAGCAATGGGAACCTCCCCAGAGAGGAGAGACAGGTTAAAAAGGTCGGGATAGGCATGGCAATGATAGGAGCAGCAACCTTAAAGAAGGAAGGGTCTAAACCATCTGACCCAGATGGTTTTTTGGGGTCAAGTATAAGGAGCTCCTCTAGCACCAGTGACCGCCTGCAGGGAGAAACTTTGTAGCGGAGTAGGGAAAAAAGAAGAGGAGCATCGTGACTAGTCACATTAGAAGAGGTGGGAGATGAGGAAATGTTGGACGGGCAAAGAGGTGTGGCTGAGTCAAATAGGAATCCTGACTTAATGAAGAGTTTATTAAAGAGCTCAGCCATGTGCTCCTTGTCAGTATCAACAACATCATCAACTTTAAGGGACATGGGCAGCAGTGAGGAGGAGGGTTTATTATGCAGGTCTTTAATCGTTTTCCAGAACTTCTTGGGGTTAGACCCGCAGAGAGAAAACTGCTCCTTAAAGTAACTAACTTTGGCCTGAACGAGAGCCAATCAACCTGAGTACGCGTGTGCTGAGCCTTTTGCCAAATGCAATTCTTGAGGTGGAGTAACTCTGCAAGATCACGGTCGAACCAGGGGCTAAACCTGTTTTTAATTCTAATTTTCGTTATGGGGGCGTGTTTGTTAACAATACCACTGAAAATATAAAAAAAGAAGGTCCAAACGTCATCGACAGAGGGGTTCAAGCTGATTCTATACCAATTTACAGAGGCCAGGTCAAGAAGGAAGGCTTGCTCATTGAAGTTTTTTAACAAGTGCCTATGACAAATCAGGACAGGTCTTTTCACTGAGCAGCCATTACGAACACAGGCTGTAAAACAGTGATCACTAAGGTCATTACTGAAAACACCAGACTGATACCGCTCAGGATTATTTGTGAGGATAACATTGAGGAGAGTAGCCTTTTCTGGGTGTTTGGAGTCATACCTTGTGACATTGCTAATAATCTGAGAAAGATTTAGGGAGTCCCATTGCTTTAGGACTTGGTCAAGTGGTTTAAGCATGTCCCAGTTTAGGTCACCTAGAAGGACAAATTCAGACTTAGTGTAAGGAGAAAGCTTAGGGCATGTAGGGTACAGGCCGGTGCTGATGGAGGACGATAACACCTAGCAACAGTCAACAAAGAGCTATTTGAAAGTTGAATGCTTAAAACCAGCAAATCAAATTGTTTGGGGACAGACTTGGTGGAGACAACCGAGCACTGAAGGTGATCCTTGGTAAAGATTGCCACTCCCCCACCTTTAAAAGATCTGTCTTGCCGAAAAAGGTTATAGAAAGGTTAACATCAGTACTCAAAACACTCTTCCTTAAGTACGTCTCAGTAATGACCAACACATCTGGATTGGAGCTGTGAACCTACACTTTCAATTTATCCATTTTAGGTAATAAGCTTCTAGTGTTAACGTGCAGAAAACCCAGGCTTTTACGACAGCAGAACTCAGTGAAGCAGATATCAGAGCACAAGTCAGAATTGGTGCTAGCAACAGTAGATGGGCCAGGGTGTACATGCACATTTCCAGATATCATCAACAGTAATACAATCAAGGCACGGCAGAGGGACAGAGTCCCGAGTGTAGGAACAAACATAGTCTGTCCCACGGGTTGGTAAACAAGAAAGTCCATAGTCAGCAAAGCATGCAGGAGTCATGAGGCAAATAGCAAAATATCCAAATGCACAAGAAAAAATATATAACGACTTGGGGCTAGCCCTTGTAAGTTTAGAGTCACTCGCCCCAACAGTACCTGTGTGCTGGAGGCAAGTGAAAGCTTCATGTAATTGGCATGCTGACTGCAGGAATGTCCACCAGAGCTTTTGCCAGATAATGTAATGTAAATTTCTCTATCATAAGCCGCCTCCAACGTTGTTTTAGAACATTTGGCAGAACTTCCAACCGGCTTCACAACCACAGACCATGTGTATGGCATCGTGTGGGCTAGTGGTTTGCTGATGTCAACATTGTGAACAGAGTGCCCCATGGTGGTGGTGCGGTTATGGTACTGACAACGAACACAATTGCATTTTATCAATGGCCATTTGAATGCACAGAGATACCGTGACGAGATCCTGAGGCCCATTAATCCATTAATCTGTTGCCTATCACCTCATGTCACCCATTGAGCAAGTTTGGGATGCTCTGGATCGACGTGTACGACAGAGTGTTCCAGTTCCCGCAAATATCCAGCAACTTGGCACAGCCATTGAAGAGGAGTGGGACAACATTCCACAGGCAAATGAGGCAAATGGTGGTCACACCAGATACTGACTGGATTGTGATCCACGCCCCTACCTTTTTTTTAAGGTATCTGTGACCAACATATGCATATCTGTATTCCCAGTCATGTAAAATCCATAGATTATGGCCTAATGAATTTATTTAAATTGACAGATTTCCTTATATGAACTGTAAGTCTGTAAAACCTTTGAAATTGTTGCATGTTGCGTTTATATTTTTGTTAAGTATATATAGAACAGAAAAAATGTATAACTGGGTCGCGTCTCTGGCAACGGACTAACAATCAGGTTTGGTGGGAGGATGTAAAAGTATGAACTTACTTAAAAATATAAAAATATAAACGAAAACGTACTTTCTACTGGTAAATGTGTGCTTTAGTGTTGATTTCTTTGCCAACTGTGGTATGAGCGGGATAAACGCCTTTGTTCTGTACATTACCTTGGAAAAATGAACAATGCAAAGGACTCTGCAGCGTCGTGGTCCATTATTTCCAAGGTAATGTACAGAAAGTCAGCGTTTATTCCTTACATATAAATGGAGTCAAGTGAAGAAGTGGATGGACACCATCAACAGTTATCCCTGTCAGTGACCTCGACTTCTCAGACACAATATTACATTTATTTTGTGCATTTAAAAGACACTCTTATCCAGAGCGACTTACAGGAGCAATTAGGGTTAAGTGCCTTGCTCAAGGGCACATCGACTCATTTTTCACCTAGTCACCTCAGGGATTCGAACCAGCGACCTTTCAGTTAATGGCCCAACACTCTTAAACGCAAGGCTACCTGCCGCCCTGCCGCCCAACACAATACACAACACACCCAACACGATACACACCAAAATACACAACACAACACACAATACATTACACAACACAGTACACAACATAATACACAAACCACAACACAATACGCACTACACGACACAACAAACAACACCATACACAGCACAATAAACAACACAATATACAACACAATAAACAACACACCAACACAAATGACCCCTCCCACCAGGCCAGCTGATTAGTCTTTTATACTAGGCCCAGACATTGTGCACATGGGAATTTCCACTAGCATTGATGCAGAGTCGTGCACTTAAAGCATTAAAGGCCTTACGCTTTGTTCAGTTTGGTGGTTAAGACGTTAAAGTAGGGACCGGGAGACCCTTTCCTTTCAAATCCCCTCTGTTGAGAAGGTAGGTAGATAGATAGATAGATAGATAGATAGATACAGCGGGGAGAACAAGTATTTGATACGCTGCCGATTTTGCAGGTTTTCCCACTTACAAAGCATGTAGAAGTCTGTAATTTTTATCATAGGTACTCTTCAACTGTGAGTGACGGAATCTAAAACAAAAATCCCGAAAATCACATTGTATAGATAGATAGATAGATAGATAGATAGATAGATAGATAGATAGATAGATAGATAGATAGATAGATAGATAGATAGATAGATAGATAGATAGATAGATAGATAGATAGATAGATAGATACTTTATTGATCCCCGAGGGTACATTTCTTTGTCAAGCAGCAAAAAAAAAAAACACAGGGCAGGTGCAAAATGCCAGAATGAAAATACACAAAAGACAGATACACGATACATGATACATAGAGCGGCAGTATGAAAATAAGAAGTCTGGAGTGCAAAAAAGCTATAAAAAGACATAGTATGGGTGGATGGCTGAATATGTACACTATACATTGGTGGATGGTTAACTATACTATACAGGTCGATGGCAGAGAAATACTTAAATAGCTAAAAGTGAGTATGATATAAGTGAGGGTAATAATAGTTTACTTAATACACAGACTGGTTAAATGAACAGGTAAGTGAATATTTTGCATGGTTAAATTAACTGTACAGGTAAATATACAGTTACATTTACAGGTAAGTGAATATTTGCATGGTTACATTAACTGTACAGGTAAATGACAGGAAGAGATACTTAAATAGCTAAATGTGTAATAATAGTAATTCCCTTAAAATACAGTCCTTAGTGCACAGGGTTAATTACAGATAAATTCACGTATTACCATTCGATATACTAAAAGCAATGAAAAAAGATACAACTGACAGGATACTAATATGCATTCCTGAGTGAATGACTACGTAAGTTAAGTCCAAGAATTACTTACAATATTGCTTGTGATATGATATAACAACTGTATAGGAATATGTATATACAGACCTGAATTAATAAATAAGTCCAGAGTGAATGAGTGATTACAGACCAGAGTTACTCACGGATGGATGCATAATTGTTCAACTCGGTCCTAACACCCCAACAGTTCCAGGTCTATGTTGACGACGGCACGGCACCCCGGTGAGGCATTAAATAGTCTAATAGCCGCCGGCAGGAAGTACCTCCTGTAGCGCTCTCTGGCACACCATGGTGGGATCAGTCTGTGACTGAAAGTGCTCCTCTGCGTCATAACCATGGCATGCAGAGGGTGGGTGACGTTGTCCATGATGGCCAGGATCCGTCTCTCCGCCACCTCCTCTAGAGTGTCAAGGCTAATCCCCAGAACAGAGCTAGCCTTCCTGATCAGCTTATTTACCCAAGAAGCATCACCAACTTTTATGTTGGGGCCCCAGAACACCACTGCAAAAAAGATGGCACTGGCCACCACAGACTGGTAGAAGGTATGCAGTAGTTTACTGCACGCGTTGAAGGACCTGAGCCTCCTCAGAAAGTAGAGTCGGCTCTGGCGCTTTTTGTACAGAGCCCCGGTGTTACCAGCCCATTCCAGCCGGTTGTCCATATGGACTCCCAGGAACTTGTATGACCCAACCATTTCCACATCCATCCCCCGAGAAAGCACTTGGTTTCTCAGGCAATTAAAGGGTTGTGGGAGCTGTGGCTCTCTGTGTGTGTGTGTGTGTGTGTGTGTGTGTGTTTGTGTGTGTGTGTGTGTGTGTGTGTGTGTGTGTGTGTATGTGTGTGTGTGTGTGGAAGCTATGGCTCGCAAAGCTACCTTTAAGATCAGAGCGACAAGTTACAACATATATATGTCCTCATCACCTCCCTACATTGCAGTGGTGCGAATCAGTTATACTTCAGATGGTGTCAACATGATATAATTTTCATCCAATTTGGAATTTAAAAAAATCTCCCCGCACCTCTCCAGCAACACGCTGTTGCATGTTGACGTTTATGGGGATGAATCTTGTCCTTGAGGCAGAGCTAGATGGGCCAGCTGCAAAGTCAAGATTGGCTATATCGTAAACATTTATGATTTTTTTTTGTTGCTTTTTGGTCTTCATTTAAGGTTAGGCTTAGGCTTAAGGTTAGCAGTGTGGTTGAGGTTAGGGTTAAGGTTGAGGTTAGGTTCTGTGCCAGCTAGTGACCACCGTGTAGACCTGGCTCCAGCAGTCATTCCAATAAATACCAACCTGCTGTTCTGTTGATCCTTCCTCATATGATGCACTGTGGTGTAGGGAGGGGGGAGGGGGGGCTAATACACACCGATGGGGGAGGGGGGGCTAAGACACACGGATGGGGGAGGGGGGGGCTAAGACACACGGATGGGGGGAGGAGGGGGGGCTAAGACACACGGATGGGGGGAGGAGGGGGGGGCTAAGACACACGGATGGAGGTGCTAAGACACACGGATGGTGGGAGGGGTGGCTAAGACACACGGATGGGGGGGCTAAGTCACACGGATGGGGGGAGGGGGGGCTAAGACACACGGATGGGGGGGTTGGGCTAAGACACACGAATGGGGGGAGGGGGGTTCAGGGGATTTACTGCTTAAGAAATAGCTTGAGATTAGGAAGTAGAGCCATCTGGTAGTCTATGACACACACAAACACACAAACACACACAAACACACACACACACACACACACACACACAGAGAGCCTCACCTGAGTGGCTCTCTCCTGTTCCAATACCATCCACCACATCACTGCATGCTAATAAGGAAGGTTAAACATTTTATTAGAAGTGCTCCACACAGACAAAACCAACAATAACACAGAGCAATCTACAAAATACATACACATGAAAAAACAAGAAGACGGAGACAGATACACAGTCCCCTCCCCGACTTCATTGTGGGGGACAAACACAGCGATGTCCATGTCTTCCAAGAATGTCGAGTCCTTAACACCCGCCCGCTTAATCCAGAAGTCAGCTGCACCGATGTCTCGGCGGAAACACAGTTTAACTGACGACCAAAGTCAGCCTGAGAGATCCGAAATCAACAACCATCTGATTCCAGATCCAACCATGTTGAGTTTGGGTGTTGCTCAAACCTCTCAGAAATAATCTTAAATTGTGTGGACCAGTGACAGTACTGAAAGTTAGCTACAAACACATTTCAATTGGAGTTTTACTGATTACATTTTAGGTCGCTTGTTGTTCCAAATAAATATGGACATTTCTGTGTGAATTGATTTGAAAAACTGATTTAGGATCATCTGCAAAGGATATACTGTAACACATAGGGGAGTAAATTCATTTTAATCAATACATCCTAACCAAGAGAGTGACAATGAGGACCACCTAATTAGGAGGTTTGCTGAAGTTCTCACGCCTCCTGCATGTAATAATTTCTGCATAGCTTCCCTTCCTCTGTTGGCTGTACACACTCACCATCTGTTAACTCCACAGCTAGGTTATAGTTGAACGTCAACATACCTGTCAAAAACAGACCACAACAGAGGGAGAGAGAGAGAGAGAGAGAGAGAGAGAGGGGCGGGAGGGAGAGAGAGAGAGAGAGAGAGAGAGAGAGAGAGAGAGAGAGAGCGATAGGGGGGAGGGGGCATCTTCTTAGACCCACATAATTACAACAGTCCTTGTACAGATTTATACAGCTGGGGTAAACCAACAACCTTCCTGTCAAAATACAAGATTATTTTTGCAGTATTCACTCCTTCAAGATGTGTACTGTAGTAGCATGTTAGGTTACACAAACCTTTATCACACACACAACTAAGCTAAACACAACCACACAGCCTATCAGAGATTGACAGTCATGTTATTAGAGAAAGAGAGAGAAGGAGCGTTAGAAGAGGGAGAGCTTTATTTCACTTTTGTTTATTATTTATTTCACTTGCTTTGGCAATGTAAACATTTGTTTCCCATGCCAATAAAGCTCTTTGAATTGAATTGAGAGAGAGAGGTACCGAGAGAGAGAGGTACAGAGAGGTAGAGAGAGGTAGAGAGAGAGAGAGAGAGAGAGAGAGAGAGAGAGAGAGAGAGAGAGAGAGACTGTTATATCAAACTAGCCAACTGTCAGGTTAAATGCATTGCATCCCTAGCCAAGGACTAGTTCATAATTAAATAGCACCACGCAGTGCCATGTAGCAGTAGGGCTCTAATCAGCAGGCTGTAGCCATTAGGCTTGTCTGTCTCTGGCTGACTCTCTTAGTATGGTGGCCTGAGATGCTCTTCTTTCTAGCCCTCCTTATGTTAATAGGTCTCGATACATATTAACACTCCTTAAACACACACTAGTAGGCACAGGGAATGGGATACACATACAGTCACTTAGCACCACAAACACTAATGCATATTCATACTTTCACAGGCACAAACAACTACACACACACCTGCACACACACACAGACACACACACTCAGACTCGTCTTAAGTTGCTGTGTATTTAACACAGACTCGTTAGCACCCTGGCATACACACACACAGAGTCAGATCTGATGTTACTCATCTTTGTGCTAGCGAGGCATGCTGTGAGGCTCTGCCTACATGATCCAGCCGATATCATTCCAACAAGATATCACGGTTTGACACGGTTTGACTTCAGTATTCAACGTTTGTTCAGGGTGGGCATCAATTCCAAATGCTTAAGGTAAGGATTACAACAGAAACAACTCAATGGTTAAGTTTAGGCACTACTTCCAAATGGTTAAGGTAAGGGTTAAAGACATGCTCCTGAAGTATTTTTTAAACCTTCCGCTTTGGGCTGGATGTGTCAATGTGTAGTTCATACATGCATAATCTATGAGCATAATTACTGTCTTAACTCAATTAGTCATGAAATCCCTAGCTTGAAAGCAACTCATTTTCTGGAAGCTGTGCTACACCATTTCCCTTAAATTGTCCCCCACGTGGACCAGCCCCCTAGCAATTCGAATTCTAGCCAATGAGCTTTAGCCCCTCGCCATTTGAGTGACAGCTAGCAATATGCACACACAGCAGAGAGAGAGAGAGCAATGACGTAGTACACAATTTTCAGGTACTACTTTTGGCTTGTGAACACTAATTTCCGAAATACTGGCTAGAAAGGATACAAAAGTACTGTAGAATCTCTTTAAAGTTTGGGATAGGGTAAAAAACAAAGTTTAACAAACGAGTGCCTAGCACTGAGATTGAACACGCGACCCTCGGAGCTCACGGTTTATGCTCATCTGATCCGCCATGTGTGTAGGATCACTGTATGTGGTGGATATGATTATGTCTCACATATATAATACAGACATTACACAATAACAACATGATGTTGTTGATACCTCACCCTCACACATTTATGAATCTGGAGTTTGTAGTCTAACCGTACCTCTCTGGTCCACATTGCTTCCAAGTACAGTAGCAGTAGTGTTCTAACACAATCCTCTGGTGTGCCTCACTCCAATTCTACCAACCTTTGTCTAGTTGAGCTTTTGGAAAGATTCCATCCACATCTCCTTCTCCATCTCCCTGAGTCTAAATATAGGGATGGAAATCGTGACTTTACAGTATATCTGTATCCCTGCAAGGCTGCCAAACACACCATAGCAGATCCACCATAAGAAACAAAATAGGTAATGTATTGACTTGCTAACATATGCATGGAAATACGCACATTTACAGAATAAAGATTAATAGGAGCTTTCTTTCAATCCCTCAAGTCTCCCTCAAGTCTCCGTCAAGTCTCCGTCAAATCTCTCTCCACAGAATCCATAGTCTTATCCACTGAAAACAATAGCACCTGAACGCTACAGGGTTAGATATCTTGTAATGGGTCTTTTCTCTACAGTTTACCATGTCCAGAAAGGCACTTTAGCAGGCCAGTCATAGTGTGATTTTTGTCAGGATGTATCTCCTATAATTAATGTGCCAACCAATATGCTCACAGATGCCCAGTTATTCAGGCAAGCTAACCGTGTGCTCTTCCTTCTCTCCTCTCCGAGCAGCCTCGCACACCTACAACCTAACCTAATGCCCAGTTTCCTCATAACACAATCATTCGAATAGCCAGGGTAGCTTCGTCCTATGTGGGTGGTAGCAAGCTAGCAAGCAGGCTAGGTAATACTAGGTATTAACAGCCAATCCAGTAGGGCTGGACGCTATAGTGAGCTTCCATTGGTTAAGAGCGCCGCGATGTCGATGAGTATTTGCAAAACGTTCAGCTTTCCCCAACTTTGGTCACGCCCTGTTCACTCTACCTTGCCCATACCTGCTCAAAATAAAACATATATCAAGCAAGTACTTTTATATTCCACAAGCATTATCAGATGAACTGTTGTGTACAGATAATTATCAGATACAAACGCTGGTAAACACTAAAAAACATCAGTGATATAGAAGTCTTCAGTGCGGCCATTTATTTTTTCAGAACTCCCCCCAATCTTGCTGACAAAATGTCATTAAATATTGCTACGTTATTTAACTGTGGGTGTAGGGCTGTTTTTTGGTATATAATGAGCATCCAGGTGCTGCGTAGGCACAACAATAATATCAGAAAGAGACAAGCTGGCCCGGGGAAAACATTTATCAGGCCGCCTCCGCGTTGGCTTCTATGTTGCAATATTATCATTCTCGGCGCAGTCTTGTTGCCGCCTCGTTCGTTGATACAATGTTTCAATATTCTCAGAAACACCTTGTTGATGCAATGCTTCAATATACGCATAATGTTTCCCTTCAAGGTGAATAATGCGCAGATAAATACTAACATGAGCTGGGCGCACACATTATAAGTAAAATCTCTGAATGCAGAGCACCAATCTTGGTGGGAAGAGCACGAGACAATGACACTGTCATAGTACACTGTGCGCCGTTCCTCAAGGGGGACTTCAAATAGCCTATAGCAGGGGTCTGCAACCTTTTTCATATGAGTGACAATTTACAATTGATCCTACAATTTCTAAAGATCTACGCGGCCTGAATGTGTAGATCTTTCTTCATTCCTTGGTCGAGTTTGTTTTGTCTTTATGCGCCCATTTCGATTGTAGGCCTAAGTAATTCCTTTGATGTACGCCTTTTATTTCAATGTATGTCTAGGATTTATCTGGCATAGTTTGCATACGCAATCAGCTTTTTATGCTCTGGTTGCTTTCACATTGTTGTCTGTATTTGAATTCTGCCTTGGTAGCGAGTTATGCATCTATTTCATATTGCACTGTATGCACTGTTCCACAAGTAGGTTAAATGTCAGGAATTATGAACAATTCTCTCCATCCTTCTCTCTCCTCCTCACCACTCCATCTCTCCATCCTTCACTCTCTCCTCCCCATCTCTCCATCCTTCTCTCTCTCCTCAACATCTCTCTCCGCTCACCTTCTCCCATCTCTTCATCCTTCTCACTCCTCCCCATCTCTCCCCTCTCACCTTCTCCAATCTCTCAATCTTTCTCTCTCTCCTCCCCATCTCTCTCCTTTCACCTTCTCCCATCTCTCCATCTTTCTCTCTCTCCTTCCCATCTCTCTCCTCTCACTTATTCTTGTCCTCTCTCCATCCCTTTTCTCCCTCCCCCTCAATGTCCCTTTCACTCTCTTCTCCCTATCTTCCTCTCTTCTCCCTCTCTCCCCTCTGCCCTAATGTCACTCCAATACTCCAGTCAGGTAATCACCATCTCTGCGGGTGTCACTACTGGGTTGTTGAGCTGCCCCTGACTATCCATTCACTCTCACACATCTGTTGAATATAGATTAACTGTATTCACCTCGACAGGGCCAGTTAACGAATAGGGGATCTTCTTTAATGAGTCTAACTGTCAGTAAAGCACAGCCTGTTTTTCATTTGCTCATCCCTCTTTTATGTGTAACTATGCACACACACTTGGAAGTACACGCACACGCACGCACACACACACACTCTCACATTGAGCTTCAAGAGCAATTGAGCTCTGGCAATCTTCCAGGCTCAATCAATGTGGCTTTAAAACTCACTGGCTCAAACATCAAAGACGTTTAATACTTTGATAGGAGTTGGATGGAGAGGAGAGGATGATGAGGAAGATTAAGACGTCCATCTGTTTCTGGACACAGAGTGAAGATGGGTCGAACACACACACACAGCATATATATACATACACACACACGCCACATACACACACACAAGCCGCATATACACACCAATGACGTGTATTCATGGATGCCAACGGAAGCCAGGCTTCCCCAAAATATTATAACAAATAAAAAAAAGTTCAACATAAAATAATTTATCTTTGGTCTCTCTGTGTTTCAAGATTTCCTGAACGTAGAAAGTATCCGAGCGAGCGAAACAGCGCCCCTCTCTCTATGTACACTACAGTTCAAAAGTTTGTGGTCACTTAGAAATGTCCTTGTTTTTGAAAGAAAAGCAAAATTTTTGTCCTTTAAAATAACATGAAATTGATCAGAAATACAGTGTAGACATTGTTAATGTTGACTATCGTAGCTGGAAACGGCTGATGTTTAATGGAATATCTACATATTCCATTTTCAGCAACCATCACTGTTCCAATGGCACGTTGTGTTAGCTAATCCAAGTTTATCATTTTAAAAGGCTAATTGATCATTAGAAAACCCTTTTGCAATTATGTTAGCACAGCTGATTAAAGAAGCAATAAAACTGGCCTTCTTTAGACTAGTTGAGTAGCCATATCTTAGACTGGCCACTAAAAAGAAAATATTAAGGGCAAAAGAACACAGACACTGGACAGAGGAAGAAATGGCCAGCATCCCAGAGTCGCCTCTTCACTGTTGACGTTGTGACTGGTGTTTTGCGGGTACTATTTAATGAAGCTGCCAGTTGAGGACTTGTGAGGCGTCTGTTTCTCAAACTAGACACTCTAATGCAAAGATTTTGCCTGAAAACTTTGGTTTTGAATCATGACGTTCTGGCATGTCTGCCTCGTGATTTGTTGGGAGAGACTTAGGCAGTGACGTAGTTCTTCTATGCCAAAAGAGTCCATAATTGAAACCCGACTCTAGTCAATGTGTTGTCTAGGGTTGAAAAAAAAGGGGTGAAATATCTCTTCGATACAGGGCAGACACTTCAAAACCTTATTCTTTATGATTTATTTAAAAAAATATATTTTTCCATTTATGAATGTGTTATTCAATGCGTTTCTATGGGCTATAGCAATAAAGGCCAAATTCAATATTTTATTAAATAATTTGTAAAAAGAAAAATGTGGATACCCGGGTCCTACAATTTTTTTTTAAAGAATCCATGGTATGACCATCTTAAAACACAAACACACAAGACTTTATACTCTTCAAAGAATATCTTCAATGAAAAAAACACTGACTTTTCTTTGCTGATAACTACTTTATTGAGGGAAAATGTACTTACGACTGTGATATGTGATTGTCTCACCTAGCTATATTAAGATTAATTCACTAATTGTAAGTCACTCTGGATAAGAGCTTCTGCTAAACAACTAAAATGTAAATGCCTGTGAAGGTTATGGTCATAGTCCATTTGATACATTTTTTATCTGTGTTAATGAGATGTTCCCATCTTTCCTCAAACAGAGCCCTAGCTAGTAAAACCCAACATCAATATGGCCACAATATGGTCGCTTTGCCGGTAATAAAAGGTGGTGAGTGAATTGGATTAATAAAAAGAGGTAAAGGTTACATACGTAACTGGTCCTAAGAAATATATTTTTTCTGTAAGGTGTCCCAAATGCTTTAGCGTCCCAAATGCTTTAGTGTCCCAAATGGCACCCTATTTCCTACACTACTATTGCAAAACTAGTGCACTATGTAGGAAAGAGGGTGCCATTTATGGACAAGGCCCCAGTGTCCAATCCAATCTGTTTAACCTTTGCAAACCCACCAAACTCAATCAGAAAGTTATGACATCAACGCTGGGAGGGTTATTCTATTACAGGAGCTAGGGTCTTCACTTCAGCTTAAACTCTCTCTCTAAACACAGAGTGACAGCCCACTCACTTCACCCACCTCCGCTGCTCACTGTAATGTCATTACCACAGGTTAGAGGCACAACCGGGGTCTGTCGTAACCTACAGGCTGCAGCAATCACATGGTGTTATTATCTCATTCTACAGGTGAACAATGAATCATAAACACTTCCCCCTCCATATCTCTCTCTCGCTCTCACTCTCTCACACACTCTCTGCTTTTCTTCTGTTTCCTGGTAGTATGATAGCTGATTAGAATGGTCAAGTTATGTCATGTCGACCTAAGTGGAGCATTTACAAAGCAAAGTGTGTTTGTGTGTGTGTGTGTGTGTGTGTATGTGCGCTTAGGTGTAGCTAGGACTGAGGGCAGTATGTGTATGTGAAGTGTGCCTGCATGTGTGTGTGTGTGTGTGTGTGTGTGTTGTGTTCTCTCTCTCTCTCTCTTTGCCATCCACATCCTTCTTTTTAAGACATTTAACTTGTTTATTATAGTCCGATTGTAACTCCATCAACTACTTGTAGCTGTATAGTCAGTGGCTGACGTGAGTCAGACATTTAAGCGTGTTAACCCTCGCAGGGCTGCTGGCCCAGATGGTATCCCTAGCCACGTCCTGCATGTGCAGACCAGCTGGCTGTTGTGTTCACAGATATATTCAAACTCTACCCATCCCTTTCAACACCATAGTACCCTCCAAGCTCATCATCAAGCTCGAGGCCCTGGGTCTGAACCCCGCCCTGTGCAACTGGGTCCTGGACTTCCTGACAGGTCGCCCCCTCCTCCTCGCTGATCCTCAACACTGGGGCCCCACAAGGGTGCGTGCTCAGCCCACTCCTGTACTCCCTGTTCACCCATGACTGCGTGGCCAAGCATGCCTCCAATTCAATCATAAAGTTTGCAGACAACACAAAAGTAGTAGGCTTGATTACCAACAACGATGAGACAGCCTACAGGGAGGAGGTGAGGGCTCTGGGAATGTGGTGGCAGGAAAATAACTTCTCACTCAACAAAACTAAGGAGATGATTGTGGACTTCAGGAAGCAGCAGAGGGAGAACCCCCATATCCACATCGATGGGACGGCAGTGGGGAAGGTGGAAAGTTCCTCGGCGTACACATCACTGACAAACTGAAATGGTCCACCCACACAGACAGTGTGGTGAAGAAGGTGCAACAGTGCCTCTTCAACCTCAGGAGGCTAAAGAAATGTGGCTTATCACCTAAAACCCTCACAAACTTCTACAGATAGATAGATACTTTATTGATCCCCGTGGGGAAATTACTTTGTCAAGCAGCTACGAAAAACAGGGCAGGTGCAAAATGCCAGAACGAAATACACAAACGACAGATACACAATACATGATACATAGCGCGGTAGTATGAAAAAGTATAAAAATACAAGTCTGGAGTGCAAAAAGCTATATAAACGCATTGCATAGTATGAGTGAATGACTGAATATGTACACTATACATTGTTATAGAATTATTGCAAGTTGATATAAATAAAATACAAATATTTGCATGGTTAACTATACTGGTCAATGTTAGAGAAAGATACCTAAATAGCTAAATGTGCGTATGATATAAGTGAAGGGAATAATAGTTTACTTAGTATACAGTCTGGTTAAATGTACAGGTAAATGAATATTTGCATGGTTAAATTAACTGTACAGGTAAATGACAGGAAGATGTACAGTGGGGAGAACAAGTATTTGATACACTGCCGATTTTGCAGGTTTTCCTACTTACAAAGCATGTAGAGGTCTGTAATTTTTATCATAGGTACACTTCAACTGTGAGAGACGGAATCTAAAACAAAAATCCAGAAAATCACATTGTATTTTGCCAATGACCATCTGGATGATCCAGAGGAGGAATGGGAGAAGGTCATGTGGTCTGATGAGACAAAAATAGAGCTTTTTGGTCTAAACTCCACTCGCCGTGTTTGGAGGAAGAAGAAGGATGAGTACAACCCCAAGAACACCATCCCAACCGTGAAGCTTGGAGGTGAAAACATCATTCTTTAGGGATGCTTTTCTGCAAAGGGGACAGGACGACTGCACCGTATTGAGGGGAGGATGGATGGAGCCATGTATCGCGAGATCTTGGCCAACAACCTCCTTCCCTCAGTAAGAGCATTGAAGATGGGTCGTGGCTGGGTCTTCCAGCATGACAACGACCCGAAACACACAGCCAGGGCAACTAAGGAGTGGCTCCGTAAGACGCATCTCAAGGTCCTGGAGTGGCCTAGCCAGTCTCCAGACCTGAACCCAATAGAAAATCTTTGGAGTGAGCTGAAAGTCTGTATTGCCCAGCGACAGCCCCGAAACCTGAAGGATCTGGAGAAGGTCTGTATGGAGGAGTGGGACAAAATCCCTGCTGCAGTGTGTGCAAACCTGGTCAAGAACTACAGGAAACGTATGATCTCTGTAATTGCAAACAAAGGTTTCTGTACCAAATATTAAGTTCTGCTTTTCTGATGTATCAAATACTTATGTCATGCAATAAAATGCAAATTAATTACTTAAAAATCATACAATGTGATTTTCTGGATTTTTGTTTTAGATTCCGTCACTCACAGTTGAAGAGTACCTATGATAAAAATTACAGACTTCTACATGCTTTGTAAGTGGGAAAACCTGCAAAATCGTCAGTGTATCAAATACTTGTTCTCCCCACTGTACTTAAATAGCTAAATGTGTGAATGATATAATTTAGGGTAATAATACTAATTCCCTTAAAATAGTCCTTAGAACTGGGTTAATTACAGATAAATGCACGTATTGCACATTCAATATACTAAATGCAATGAAAAAAGATACAACTGACAGGATACTATGCATTCGTGAGTGAATGACTACGTAAGTTCAGTCCAAGAATTACTTACAATATTGCATGTGATATGATATAACAACTGTACATGAATATGTACATACCGTCATGAATGAATGAGTGCTGAATGAATAAGTCCTGAGTGAATGAGTGATTACAGACCAGAGAGTTACTCACGAATGGATGGATGCCTAATTGTTAAACTAGGTCCTAACACCCCAACAGTTCCAGGTCTATGTTGCCGACGGCATGGCACTCCGGTGAGGCATTAAATAGTCTAATAGCCGCCAGCATGAAGGACCTCCTGTAGCGCTCTCTGGCACTCCGTGGTGGGATTTTTTAATATTTTTTTTTATTTCACCTTTATTTAACCAGGTAGGTCAGTTGAGAACAAGTTCTCATTTACAACTGCGACCTGGCCAAGACAAAGCAAAGCAGTGCGACAAAAAACAACACAGATTTACACATGGGAAATAAACAAACGTACAGTCAATAACACAATAGAAATTCTATATACAGGGTGTGCAAATGTAGTGCAAAATGCAGTAAGGTTAGGACGGTAGGACAATAAATAGGCCATAGTGGCGAAATAAATTACAGATTAGCATTAACACTGGAATGATGGATGTGCAAATGATGATGTGCAAATAGAGATACTGGAGTGCAAATTAGCGAGAAAAAAAAACAAAATAAATATGGGGATGAGGTAGTAGGGTGGGCTATTTACAGAAGGGCTATATACAGGTGCAGTGATCAGGGATCAGTCTGTGACTGAAGGTGCTCCTCTGCGTCATAACCATGGCATGCAGAGGGTGGGTGACGTTGTCCATGATGGCCAGCAGTTTGGCCAGGATCCGTCTCTCCGCCACCTCCTCTAGTGTGTCAAGGTTAATCCCCAGAACAGAGCTAGCCTTCCTGTTCAGCTTATTTACCCGAGAAGCATCACCGTCCTTTATGTTGGAGACCCAGCACATCATTGCAAAAAAGATGGTACTGGCCACCACAGACTGGTAGAAAGTATGCAGTAGTTTAGGAGGGAGGGAGTCGCTGATTGTCTCAACAGAGGTCTTGTGAGCAAAGTGGGGGTGGGACAGCCGTGAGGGTGTGTGACCTGGGGAGCTGGAGGGAAGGTGGACAGGACCAGTATCGAACCTGTTAAAAAATTGGTTCAGCTCATTGGCTCTGTCCTGGGTCCCCTCTGTCTGCCCACTGTTTAACTTTTTGAAGCCAGTGATATTTCTCATGCCCTTCCACACCTCTTTCACCTGGCTCTTCCTCAGCTTGTCCTCCATTTTCTCCTTATACCCTCTCTTCTCCTCAGCAATACGCAACTTCAGCTCCCTCTGGATGCATTTCAATTTGTCCCTGTCCCCCTCCTTGAAAGCCCTTTTCTTCTCATTCAGCAGGGCCTTCAGATCGCTGGTGACGCAGGGTTTATTATTTGGAAAACAGTGTACCTTTCTGGTGGGTACAGTGTTGTCTACACAAAAATGGATATAGTCCATTATGCAGTCAGTAAGTCCATCAATGTCCTCCCCATGAGCCTCACAAAGCACATCCCAGTCTGTTGTTTCAAAGCAGTCCTGTAGGGCCTCCTTCGCCTCCGGGGACCATCTCCTAATGGTCCTAGTGGTCGCTGGCTGCGGTTGGACCATAGGCCTGTAGAGTGGGGTGAGGTGGACAAGGTTGTGATCCGATCTACCGAGAGTAGGGAGTGCAGTGGAGTTGTATGCATTCTTCACATTAGCATATAACAAGTCCAGCTACAAAACTGTTCCTTAATAGTAATATGGCTCGGATTACACAATCTGTTGTTAACTAATAAATAGTAGCTGCCGGCCCCCCTTCCTTACTCTTACCGGAATAAACGCTATCCCTGTCTGCTCTGATGGTCTGGAAACCACCGATAGTTACATTCTCTATGGGGATATTATCGTTCAGCCATGTCTCTGTAAAGCACAATAGGCTAGCTTCCCGGTAGTCTCTTTTCCCATGGACCAGACCCTCAAGCTCATCCACCTTGTTATGTAGCGATCTCATGTTGCCCATAATGATAGACGGTATAGCTGGCTTGTATTTACTCAGCTTTGCCTTACACTTCGGACCTGTCCTGCATCCACGCCGTCGCCTTTTAAACTCGTCCGGAATATCGAACAGTTTCACAACATATACCCAAATACACATAAATCTAAGATATGAATGGACTCTTTCCCTGGCCTACTAAGCATTCAATATGTAACGAGTACTTTTGGGTGTCAGGGAAAATGTATGGAGTAAAAGTACATTATTTTATTCAGGAATGCAGTGAAGTAAATGTACAAGTTGTCAAAAAATATAAATATAAATGTACAGATACGCCCCCAAAACCACTCAAGTAGTACTTTAAAGTATTTTAACTTAAATACTTTACACCACTGCACTCTCCCCCATTCCTCACTTACAGGTATTACTGGTTGACCATGTTAGTGCTGAATAACCTATTTGAGCCAATGCAAACACAACACTATTTAGGATATCTAGTTTATTCAAATGGTATACAGACTCACTTTTGAAAGAAATCTTGAACATGCTGCAAAGAAATTGTGATCCCACAGGTACCGTTTATATTGTATGCAGGCTATCCAGGGCTTAAAAAAAAGACAACTACTAGAAATGTACACAGTTTATTTCACCTTTCATTTCTCCATAAAGATAAATAAAATATATGTTTCTAAACCTATTCAATCTATAAATTGGAATTATTGAGTCTGATACTGAAATGTTTGTTCCAATTTGGATATTTTAGGTAGTTTTATTAATCTTTCTAATCCTGGCAGTCATTCTGAATGCAGATTGTGGGTGAATAAAAGTTATAATTTTCTGATATCCCAAGTCAGGTTGGATTCCAATAGAAATTAGACATCACTTTGCAGGCCTGCATAATGTGACTTGATGCTGGTTTTGCAGGTAACCAGCATATATTGGTATGCTGGTGACCAGTTTATGTATCCAAAACACAACAAAGAATGGTCACCAGTGAAAACACAACGAAGGCTGGTCACCAGCGAAAACACAACGAAGGCTGGCCACCAGCGAAAACACAACGAAGGCTGGTCACCAGCGAAAACACAACAGCGAAAACACAACAAAGGCTGGTCACCAGCGAAAACACAACGAAGGCTGGTCACCAGCAAAAACACAACAAAGGCTGGTCACCAGCGAAAACACAACGAAGGCTGGTCACCAGTGAAAACACAACGAAGGCTGGTCACCAGTGAAAACACAACAGCGAAAACACAACAAAGGCTGGTCACCAGCGAAAACACAACGAAGGCTGGTCACCAGCAAAAACACAACGAAGGCTGGTCACCAGCGAAAACACAACGAAGGCTGGTCACCAGCGAAAACACAACGAAGGCTGGTCACCAGCGAAAACACAACAGCGAAAACACAACAAAGGCTGGTCACCAGCGAAAACACAACGAAGGCTGGTCACCAGCAAAAACACAACGAAGGCTGGTCACCAGCGAAAACACAACGAAGGCTGGTCACCAGTGAAAACACAACGAAGGCTGGTCACCAGTGAAAACACAACAGCGAAAACACAACAAAGGCTGGTCACCAGCGAAAACACAACGAAGGCTGGTCACCAGCAAAAACACAACGAAGGCTGGTCACCAGCGAAAACACAACGAAGGCTGGTCACCAGCGAAAACACAACGAAGGCTGGTCACCAGCGAAAACACAACAGCGAAAACACAACAAAGGCTGGTCACCAGCGAAAACACAACGAAGGCTGGTCACCAGCAAAAACACAACGAAGGCTGGTCACCAGCAAAAACACAACGAAGGCTGGTCACCAGCGAAAACACAACGAAGGCTGGTCACCAGCGAAAACACAACGAAGGCTGGTTACCAGCAAAAACACAACTGAAGGCTGGTGACCAGCAAAAACACAATGAAGGCTGGTCACCTGTAAAAACACAACAAAAGCTGGTTACCAGCAAAAAATACAACAGCAAAAACACAATGAAGGCTGGTCACCAGCCTATGCTGCTCTATGCTTTTTTTTCTCAGCAGGTTACAGCCAAATCAAACACTTGAGGAGACGTTACAGTAAAATGTTGATAAAGAGCACCCTCTCCTGGCAGTTATGCTACAGTACACTGGAAATAATACTAACCCAGAGGTTCTAAAACATTTTCAGCTAGAGAATCAAATGAGAAATGCACTGTCCTCGAACAACCCACATTAAGAAGAAACAATGTATGATCATCAATGTTTACTCACAATTCGCGACCCACCTCTCACATGGTCAGAGCCCACTTTGGTTCACAAACCATAGTTTAAGGAAACCCTTCTCTAACCAATTACGCAAATATCCTACTTCTGATTTCTTATATTTCAGATAATAGATAGTGTCAGTGTCTCACATAAAGTCTGATAAAGTAGAATGACCATATGCCTTTTCCCCATATTCTAAATGATTCTAAATGTCCAATATAAGTGCACTACTTTTGCCCAGGGCCCATAGGGATCTAAGTGCACTATATAGGGAATAATGTGCCATCTAAGACAGCCAATGTTCCATAAATTCCCTCAACAGAAAGACAAGCTTATCAGTGACTGAACACCGGCCACAGGCCATTGTCTGTGACTCTCCTGAGTCCTCTCCCTCCTGAGGGACTAAACAGAATACCCAAACCCTGTCAGTTTCTCACATTAAGTCTGATAAAGCCGAATGACCCATATACCAATATATCAGCTGTCTTGCTCTAGCCTGGGTATCAGTCTGTTGGTGCAATCATGCCAAACATGGCAAAGAGTTGGAAGGATAGCACAAACAGGTCTGGGACCAGGCTATTCTTGTTCTACTTTCATCTAAATTCTGACCATTCTGAATGTGACAACCAGGAAAACGTATTAATGCACCAGGTGGGTGTTGTTGTTTGTCTTATAGCCTACCTCCAGCGAGGTGAGAGCAGCTGTAGTCTTTATGTTCTCAAGGATAAATAATGTTGTGTTCTGCTGTGAATCCATGACTAACCCTGGTCCCTGCCTAGCGACATAGCTAATCCTGTGTCACAGCAGACAGCAACTCAGTATGTAATCAGTGTCACAGCAGACAGCAACTCTCTCTCTCTTCTCGCTCTCTCCCCAAGACAATCAAGTCGATATACAACAAAATAATGGTTCAGGGTGGCAGTTGTTGGATCTCCTAGTAGTGTGTCTGCAACCCTAACTTGTCTTTTCTCTGCTGTCTGAGTGACTAGGGAAGGGAAAACACTTTTATATTTTATCATTCTCAGCATGGCCCATCCTCAACTCAACCTTCAAGTTAACAATTTTTTAATAAGCCAACAGTCATGGCAATACATCTTTTATTTTGACCACGAAAACTAGACAAGAGATCTTGATAAGGATTACATATCACTCTGGTATTTTCTAGACATTCTTTCAAGTCTTCATTTTTTTCATTGGTTTCAAAATGTACATTATTTTGTCATGTATACCTAGCCACAGCTTTTTCAATAGAAAATGGCACACAATGAAACTAGATGGCAAATTTCGAACATATCGTAACAAAGTTTCAAATACAGTACATATACAACCAAAAAAATATACTTTTTTTGGTGGGGGGGCTCATTTAAAGCAAATGCAGATCTGAAAGGCAATTATCCACAAGCGTTACAATAAGTGTCCCAAAAGTATCCAAATCCAACATAATCATGATCACCATTTTGTACACCAACAGAGTCCAACTGTTCTGTAACACCTGCTTTTAGACAATATCCCATCATGTACTTATGCTGTACAGTCTGAGCTCAGAGCAGCCATTGGAAAGAAAATAGACATTTTCTGAAGATAGGCCTTTTCTTTAATTTTTTCATTTTTTTATTAAATTCCCTTCATCCCAGCGTAATAGTTCCTGAAAGTGTGCAGCACTGAATGAAGGACTCCTCTCCTCTCCTCTCAATAATCAGCTCTGAGATGTGACAGAGCTGGCTTCCTGTGAACTGAACAGTAGCACAGTAGACAGAGGGAGTGTGCTTATAAAATGCCATCCTATTCCTTATAAAATGGGCAGAGGCTTAGCATCTAGGACGCCTCGCAACCTCGGATGCCTATTATAAATGTCCAATATAAGTGCACTACTTTTGCCCAGGGCCCATAGGGATCTAGTGCACTATATAGGGAATAGTGTGCCATCTAAGACAGCCAAGGTTCTGTAAATGCCCTCCACAGAAAGATGAGCCTATCAGTGACTGAACATCGGCCACAGGCCATTGTCTGTGACTCTCCTGAGTCCTCTCTCTCCTGAGGGATTAAACAGCAGCATCAGAGTGAATCAGTACATGAGGCTCTACCAGCGCTTACAGCTGGCAGGCGCTGTCCTGTGCTTTGAGTGGCCTGGAGGGAGCAGTTCTGAACTGGGGGAGGTAGAGGGGGACACTCCTTATCCCCATCCCTACCACCGACCCCTCGTCACTGAATTCACTAAACATAGAGCCCTGACGCCCGAGCAAAGGGTTGGACTCAACGGACGAGCCATCTCTCCCCAGAACCACCACCTCTTTGAGAAGCATAGCCCCTGTGTCTTCCTCCCTCTCCTCCACCTCCTCCTCTTCCTCTTCCTCTTCCTCACACTCCTCCTGACATCCCATCCCCAGGTAATACAGGCCCTTCTCCTCAATCCCTTCCATCCCACCATCCCTCTCTCCTCCCCGGGCCTCATCCTCCTGTTCTGACATCTCGGAAAACTCCTCCACAGAGTTGTAAGAGCAGGAATGCTGTGGGTCCAGGTCCGACTCTCCGGCTCGGGAATTAGAATTCTCCAGTTCCCACAGGCCCCCGGGGAAGGAGCCAGAGATGTCAGAGTTGTTGCCGGAGAAGTTGCCCTCATCACTGGAGCTGCTCAGGCTGCCCTCCTGCTTGTAGAGGTGGTGGGCGTTATCAGAGAGAAGAACGGTGGCGTAGGTCACTGACGACTGGGCTGAGCTCTCCAAACTCCTGGGAAGATCTGGGAGTTGGAGGGTCTCTTCCTCCTCTGGGAGCCCAGGCACCTCTGAGTCCACACAGAGAGCTGGGTAGGAGGCTGGGATCAGGTCCTTGTCTGGGACTGACGTAGGGTGCCCAGTTTTCTCCATGATGGTGGCCTGGGAGAAGGTCTCTGAGACAAGGAGTAGTGGCCAGGCTGGCAAGCCCTCTGGGTCGCGGAACAACTGCTCCATGGTGTCAGCCTGGGCAAGAAGAGAGGAGGAGACTTAGGACCATAGCAAGGTGAACTGGCCTGCCAAATACATTGAATAAGATTAGATAGTACTTTATTAATACTGCAGCAAGCTGTATTATACAGAACATGTACTTTGTGTCTCTATGGTCTCTTACTGTATGAGTAGTCTGTTATCTCTTTAAGTGTGTATTCATGGGTAAGTGTGTGTGGAGTAGTATTGCTGTACACCTCACCTTCCTGAAGTCAATCCCCTGAGCCCAGGAACAGTTGTTGGGGTTGGGAACATCCTCCCACATAAACTTCTTCAAGCTGGGATTCAGATAGAATAGAATTTAACAACAAGGTATGGAGCCTCTCAGTCTCCAATACAAAACGCTTTCGCTCGCTCGCCCTCTCTCTCTACCTGCCTCTCTCTACCTGCCTCTCTCTACCTGCCTCTCTCTACCTGCCTCTCTCTCCCTGCCTCTCTCTCCCTGCCTCTCCCTCCCTGCCTCTCTATTGACTTTTCATCAATTTCTGCATTTCCTGCACTCATTTGAGATCATTTCCACAATGCCACGTAGGGCTGCACGATATGGGCAAAACATATAGGCCTTATTTTTAACCAAATGCTGCAATTGCAATATAAATTAAAAAACACTTGGGTTAACTGTTGGAATCATGGAAATAGAATGTTTATTCTAATTCTATAGTTAGAATGTAAATAATAGTGGGCACTTTGAATACAGTGTTGTTTGACATGACAACTAATGAAAATGTCAGGGAGGAGTTTGGTCAGTGTTTCTTATTGTGTCCTATAATCTTTGGCTATATTAAATGTTTCCTCATGTAGCCAACATATTCATGCTTCACCTATTCCGCTTTGATTTAGAAGATACTGTTGCACAAACAACATGTTGATTTAGGCCTACACCATCACAGGTATCAGGCTGTATAGCTAGCTATGTTTGCTCTGACTTTTATTAGCTAGCCAGCTAACTAGCGATTAGCATTAGTGGCTAACACGAATAGGTAAAACTTGCTAAGAAAAGACAAACTAGCTGTTTGCAGATGTAAGAAACAAACTAATAGTGTAATTATAGAACACTACTGGATTTATATTATCAACATTGTTGCATGTGCTGCATAGAGTACCACAGTATGAGTCATAACACCCATAAAACCTAGCGGGCAAAGAGGGAATTGGTTCCAATCCTTTTTCCACCATACATTTATGTTTTATGTAGGCTTACCCTGGCATGATGTTTTGATAACCGTGTAAATCTCTCTAGGACAAGGTGACTTTTGTCAATATATTCGCCTGTATTTACACCCCAAAACTGAAAGCTAATTAGCTACTAATGTGGCTATCATAAAGAACTACAAATGCCATGATGATTTGGACGAGAATGACGAATCGAGGCAAAGGTAAGAATCACTGGATGAACTATTTAATGTTAACTAATTATAGTAATTAATAAATTGGCAACATTTCTTTAAATGGACAGTTCTGGGAACTGTCTTGTGCAAGTTTTAAATTGACACAATACCTGTTAGCAAAGGTCTCAGCTAGAGATTGTAGTTTTGCATGATGTCTACTTTGATGCTAATTAGCATTTTCGATTCAGAGAGTAAATAGAGCCGAATATATTGATAAAAGTCACCTTGTCCGAGAGAAATTTACATGGTTATCAAAACATCACGCCAGGGTAAGCCTACACAAAACACAGCTCTTATTTTAAGTCTTTCTAAAATCCCCTATGGGAAATGTGAATGGTGGAAAAATGAACCATTTCCCTGTTTGACCGCAAGGTTTTATGGGTATTTTGACACCTCCACTGTGGGACTCTATGGACCATGTAGACTGAACATAAGTGTCTCGTGGTCAAGCAACAACAAATGCTCTCCTTGAGTGACAGGGGGTGGGACTAGGTCTGTGTGGAAAGCAGCATAGATAGAGATAGCGGAGCGAGATGACTCAAGTAGCGAGGTAAACTATAAAAATGGGCGTCACACTGCATATCACATTTAACAAACCAAACATTCAAATACCGTCATAGAAGGTAAAGTAAAAACCTAAACCGGACTGTGCATCAATACAGGTATATTGTAAAATACGGTATACCGCCCAGCCCTATCTCTCCCTACCCTTCTCTCTCTCTGCCCCATCTCTCCCCCTTTCTCCATTTCTTCCTCAGAACACATTCAGCCAATCCCCATAGTAATTGAACCCTGAGGACATTGTGTACATTGTTGAAATGTCACGTATACTCTAATTCAATTCCTAATCAATGTATCTGACTGTGTTCCTCAGATCAATAACCACCTGGAATCACCACTTTAGTCTTAACCATCTGCCCAGAGGCCTAAACCATTGATCCTCTCTTTCTTAATGTCAGACACAGTCCAAAAGGGCTTTTTGTAACTACACCACTGCTATAGAACCGAATACATCACTGCTATGGAACCGAATACACCACTGCTATAGAACCGAATACACCACTGCTATGGAACAGAATACACCACTGCTTTAGAACAGAATACACCACTGCTATGGAACAGAATACACCACTGCTATGGAACAGAATACACCACTAATATAGAACAGAATACACCACTGCTATAGAACAGAATACACCACTAATATAGAACAGAATACACCACTGCTATAGAACCGAATACACCACTGCTTTAGAACAGAATACACCACTGCTTTAGAACAGAATACACCACTGCTATGGAACAGAATACACCACTGCTATGGAACAGAATACACCACTAATATAGAACAGAATACACCACTGCTATAGAACAGAATACACCACTGCTATTGAGTGTTTACAACTGAGCAAAAATCTGTTAGCAGTATATACAGTTGATTATCAAATGATTGAACTTGAAACTATATTCAATAATGTGAAATATAATCTTACTAGTTTTGGGATATGACCAGGGTGACGAAAAGGACGACGGAGAGGAAGGCGATGATCATCAGAAGCATGTAGGCAGCAGGCCCAGCATCACCGCCCCTAAAGACTGGAGGACAGGACAACACACTGGGTAAGTCTATCAGTCAATCAATCTATCAATCCATCCATCCACATTGGATCGCATGCATATTGAGACCAATACATAATCCTAGAGGAAATGTGTTAAACACCCTTAGACCAATAAGTGGATAAAGCTCAGAATTGGGCTGCCTGTGTAAACACAGCCATCGAGACATATTTTTGGCTGGGTGTATTGTATGTTGAGGGAGGGCTTACCTTTAGTATACACTGGCTCTCCTTCTCCATCCGCAAACACTGGATACAAAATAAACTCGTACTCAGAGTCATAGAAATGACCTGGGAAATATAGTCAGAGAACAGAGAGAGGCTCAGATTAGAACATACTGAACCATATAAAGTCACAGTGAGCAGAGAGAGGCTCAGATTAGAACAGACTGAACCACATAAAGTCACAGAAAGAGGCGCAGATTAGAACAGGCTGGCCTTGGCTGGCCTTCATTATATATTCGTCGCCAAACCCACTGGCTCCAGGTCATCTATAAGTCTTTATTAGGTAAATCCCCGCCCTATCTCAGCTCACTGGTCACGATAGCAACTCCCACCCGTAGCATGCGCTCCAGCAGGTATATCTCACTGGTCACCCCCAAAGCCAACACCTCCTTTGGCCGCCATTCCTTCCAGTTCGCTGCTGCCAATGACTGGAACGAATTGCAAAAATCATTGAAGCTAGAGGTTCCTATCTCCCTTAATAACTTTAAGCATCAGTTGTCAAAGCTGCTTATCGATCACTGCACCTGTATATAGCCCTTCTGTAAATAGCCCACACTACTACCTCATCCCCATATTCTATTTATTTTTGTTATTTTCACAAATCTTGCACTCCAGTATATCTATTTGCACATCATAATTTGCACATCCTTCATTCCTGTGTTAATGATGATAATCTGTAATTTATGTCACCACTATAGTCTATTTATTGTCCTACCTCCTAACCTTACTACATTTTGCACTACATTTTGCACTCTGTATATAGATTTTCTATTGTGTTTTTGACTATGTTTGTTTACTGTGTAACTCTGTATTGTTTTTGTCGCACTGCTTTGCTTTGTCTTGGCCAGGTCGCAGTTGCAAATGAGAACTTGTTCTCAACTGACCTACCTGTTTAAATAAAGGTGAAATAAAAATAAAATAAAATAAAAGAACAGACTGAACCATATAAATTCACATACAGTCGTGGCCAAAAGTTTTGAGAATGACACAAGTATTGGTCTCCACAAAGTTTGCTGCCTCAGTGTTGATGATGGCAATTTGCATATACTCCAGAATGTCATGAAGAGTGATCAGATGAATTGCAATTAATTGCAAAGTCCCTCTTTGCCATGAAAATGAACTTAATCCCCCCAAAACATTTCCACTGCATTTCAGCCCTGCCACCAGCTGCCATCATGTCAGTGATTGTCTCGTTAACACAGGTGAGTGTTGACGAGGACAAGGCTGGAGATCACTCTGTTATGCTGATTGAGTCAGAATAACAGACTGGAAGCTTTAAAAGGAGGGTGGTGCTTGAAATCATTGTTCTTCCTCTGTCAACCATGGTTACCTACAAGGAAACACGTGCCGTCATCATTGATTTGCACAAAAAGGGCTTCACAGGCAAGGGTATCCATAAATCAACCATTTATAGGATCATCAAGAACTTCAATCATTTTCTCTGATGAATCCCATTTACGATTGTTTGGGCCATCCGGAAAACACTTTGTCAGGAGAAGACAAGGTGAGCGCTACCATCAGTCCTGTGTCATGCCAACAGTAAAGCATCCTCAGACCATTAATGTGTGGGGTTGCTTCTCAGCCAAGGGAGTGGGCTCAACACGTCCTCAGAGAGAAACTTCTCCCAACCATCCAAGAACAGTTTGGTGACGACCAATGCCTTTTCCAGCATGATAGAGCACCTTGCCATAAGGCAAAAGTGATAACTAAGTGGCTCTGGGAACAAAACATCGACATTTTGGGTCCATGGCCAGGAAACTCCCCAGAACTTAATTAACTTAACCATTGAGAACTTGTGGTCGATCCTCAAGAGGCGGGTGGACAAACAAAAACCCACAACTTCTGACAAACTCCAAGCATTGATTATGCAAGAATGGCCTGCCATCAGTCAGGATGTGGCCCAGAAGTTAATTGACAGCATGCCAGAGTGGATTGCAGAGGTCTTGAAAAAGAAGTGTCAACACTGCAAATATTGACTCTTTGCATAAACTGAATGTCATTGTCAATGAAAGCCTTTGACACTTATGGAATACTTGTAATTATACTTCAGTTTACCATAGTAACTACTGACATAAAGATCTAAGAACACTGAAGCAGCAAACTTTGTGGAGACCAATACTTGTGTCATTCTCAAAACCTTTGGCCACGACTGTAGATCAGAGAGAGGCTCAGATTAGTGTCTATACACTATCACCAGAGGGCGCCAGAACCTCACAGCCAACAACCTCTCAAACTGGAACTCCAAACGGATTGAAGTAACACAGTTTGACCAGATATCCAGATCAATTGTCCTGCAGTGTTTTTGTGGGTTTATTAATGTCCTTCTAGATCAATCTAGAATAACATTGTTTACGGAACTGAGTGTTGTGAAAGAAAAATATGACACTGGGAGAGAAGTAATCAGAAAAATTAAAGAGAGATATTAATCAAATGTTATTTGTCACCTGCGCCGAATAAAGCAGGTGTAGACCTTACCGTGAAATGCTTATTTACAAGCCATTAACCAACAATACAACAGTTGTAGACCTTAATGTGAAATGCTTACTTACAAGCCCTTAACCAACAATACAACAGGTGTAGACCTTACCGTGAAATGCTTACTTACAAGCCCTTAACCATCAATACAACAGGTGTAGACCTTACCGTGAAATGGCTTTGGGATAAAAGCTGTTAAGGAGCCGTTTTGGACCTAGACCTGGCGCTCCGGTACCGCTTGCTGTGACTAGGGTGGCTGGAGTCTTTGACATAATTTAGAGCCTTACTCTGACACGTCAGGTATAGAGGTCCTGGATGGCAGGAAGCTTTGCCCAAGTGATGTACTGGGCCGTACGCACTACCCACTGTAGCATCTTGCGGTCGAATGCCGAGCAGTTGCCATACCAAGCAGTGATGCAACCAGTCAGGATACTCTTGATGGTGCAGCTGTATAACTTTTTGAGGATCTGTGGACCCATACCAAATCTTTTCAGCCTCCTGCGGTGGAATAGGGCTTTGTCGTGCCCTCTTCACGACTGTCTTGGTGTGTTTGGATCATGATAGTTTGCTAGTGATGTTGACGCAAAGGAACTTGAAGCTCTCAACCCACTCCACTACAGCCCTGTTGATATGAATGGGGGCATGCTGAGCCCCCCTTTTCCTTTTGAAAAAGGCTATTTTGTCTTGCTCACATTGAGGGAGAGGTTGTTGTCCTGGCACCACAATGCCAGGTCTCTGACCTCCTCCCTATAGACTGTCTCACTGTTGTCGGTGATCAGGCCTACCACCGTTGTGTCGACTGCAAACTTAATGGTATTGGAGTCGTGCATGGCCACGCAGTCATGGGTGAACAGGGAGTACAGGAGGGGACTAAGCACGCACCCGAGGGGCCCCCGTGTTGAGAATCAGCATGGCAGATGTTTTGTTGCCTACCCTTACCACCTGGGGAAGGCACGTCAGGAAGTCCTGGATCCAGTTGCAGAGGGAGGTGTTTAGTCCCAGGGTCGGTATGGGGCGGTATGCAAATTGTAGTGGGTCTAGGTTTTCTGGGATGATGATGTTGATGTGAGCCATGATCAGCCTTTCAAAGCACTTCATGGCTACAGACGTTAGAGCTAGGGGGCTGTAGTCATTTAGGCAGGTTACCTTGGCGTTCTTGGGCACAGGGACTATGGTGGTCTGCTTGAAACATGTAGGTATTACAGACTCGGCAGGGAAAGGTTGAAAATGTCAGTGAAGACACTTGCCAGTTGGTCAGCAAATTCTCTGAATACGCATCCTGGTAATTGCAGCCTTGTGAATGTTGACCTGTTTAAAGGTCTACGGAGAGCGTGATCACACAGTCGTCCGGAACAGCTGGTGCTCTCATGCATGGTTCAGTGTTGCTTGCCTCGAAGCGAGCATAGAAGGCATTTAGCCCGTCTGGTAGGCTCGCGTCACTATTACAGATTCCCTTTGTAATCAGTAATAGTTTGCAAGCCCTGCCACATCCGACGAGCGTCAGAGCCGGTGTAGTAGGATTCAATAGTAGTTATGTATTGACGCTTTGCCTGTTTGATGGTTCGTTTCCTGCATTAAAGTCCCCGGCCACTAGGCGCACCATTCTGGGTGAGCATTCTCTTGTTTGCTTATGGCCTTATACAGCTTGTTGAGTGTGGTCTTAGAGCCTGCATCGGTTTGTGGTGGTAAATAGACAGCTATGAAAAATATTCATGAAAACTCTTGGTAAATAGTGTGGTCTTCAGCTTATCATGAAGTACTCTACCTCCGGCGAGCAAATCCTCAAGACTTTCTTAATATTAGAGATTGCGCACCAGCTGTTGTTGAGAAATAGACACAGACCACCACCCCTCGTCTTACCGGAGGTTGTTGTTCTGTCTTGCTGACGCACAGAAAACCCAGCCAATTGTATAGTATCCATGTCCTCGTCCAGCCACGACTTGGTGAAACATAAGATATTACAGTTTTGAATGTCCAGTTGGTAAGATAGTCTCGAACGGAGTTCATCCAGTTTATTCATCAGTGATTGCACGTTCATCAGTAAGATGGATGGTAAAGCCGAATGATCCACTTGCCGGCAAATTCTCACCAAGCACCCGCATCTGCGCCCCCTGTATCGGCGTCTCATGTTCATGCGAATTATGGGGATTTGAGGCCTGGTCCGGGAGGAGACGTAAATATTTAGCCTCTGATTCGTTAAAGAAAGCAAAAGAGAGTGATAGAGAATGAGAAGGGAAATGAGACGGAGAGGTATAACAGCAAGTAAATGTACCATATAGGTAGAGGAGCTTGTCAGTAGGTGGGAACCTGGTCCACCTCTTCCTGCCCTCTGGGGTCTGGCCCTGTCTGTCCTGGTGGTTCTGACCCGACCACTCTACGACCAGGGACCACGGTACACTGCTGTTGGGCTGCAGAGACCACAACAGGACCACACAACTACTGTTCACACGGGACGCACTGAACGAACGCACACACCGACCTGGAGAGAGGGAGGGAGTGGCGTAAAATGTAGGATGAGAGAGAGAGGGGGAAGGAAAGGGGGAGAGAGTGATAGAGAGAGAAAAAGAGACACAGGGAGGAATAAAAATGACATGTTTACATTTTCTCTTCATGTAAAAACGGTTGGCTGGCATGCCCTCACACTTCTGAGCTATCGGCTGTGAATGCCCTCACCCGCTAATACACTTATGATGACTGTGATATGGGTTCTGATCTGCTACAGGATGTCCGATAAGAACAATGTGGATGCTTTTCCTTTCCATTTTTTCCCGCTTTCCCTCTTCACCAACACACACACTTTGATTATATACCATGGATCTTTACTGGGAATGAATCTTGGTGGAATAGTACTTGAGTTAATCTGAATGAATTGTGTTTCTATAAGGCAAGAACATGCACAACATAACAGTATCAGTAAAGTGTCATAATTATGCAATATAAATAGGCTATATAAACATGAATGAATAAGCATAATATTACACAGATATAAACAGGACTAAAAACATAGCAGAATAAACAATACCTAAATCATAAACATCTTGTTGGTGAGAGAGAAACAATTAATGACACTGATAAAGATTTATGGCACCCTCTCTCTCCGGCCCATAGCCGCAGAAAGTAGGGGTGCTGAAGCACATACAGCGGGTGAAATAAGTATTGAACACGTCACCATTTTTCTCAGTAAATATATTTCAAAATGTTCACCGGATGTTGGTCACAACCCAAGTAATCCATACATACAAAGAAACCAAAACAAATAAGTTCAGAAATTAAGTTATGTGTAATAATGTGAAAAGACACAGGGAAAAAGTATTGAACACATGAAGAAAAGACAACAGCTGAAAACTATCAGTAATTAAAAAGCAATCCAGCCCCCTGTCAGTGCAAATTAATATCAGCTGGTTCAGTCCCAACTGATGGCCTACAAAAAGGTCTCATTGCCAAGGTGTCACACAAGACATATCTCATGATGGGTAAAAGCAAAGAGCTGTCTCAAGACCTTCGCAACCTAATTGTTGCAAAACATA
This sequence comes from Thymallus thymallus, assembly GCA_023634145.1. Classification (NCBI taxonomy): domain Eukaryota; kingdom Metazoa; phylum Chordata; class Actinopteri; order Salmoniformes; family Salmonidae; genus Thymallus; species Thymallus thymallus. The sequence continues at coordinate 9,659,516 of CM042393.1, read as the reverse complement.
ATGATGGCATTGGTTATAGGCGCATTTCTAAGCTTCTGAATGTTCCAGTGAGCACTGTTGGGGCCATAATACGGAAGTGGAAAGACAATCATTTCACCATAAATTTGCCTCGACCAGGTGCTCCTCGCAAGATTTCTGACAGAGGAGTGAAAAGAATAATCAGAAGAGTTATCCAAGAGCCAAGGACCACTTGTGGAGAGCTTCAAAAAGACCTGCAATTAGCAGGTACTGTTGTCTCAAAGAAAACAGTAAGTAATGCACTCCACCGCCATGGCCTGTATGCACGCTCACCACGCAAGACTCCATTGCTGAAAAAAAAGCATGTTGAAGCTCGTTTAAAGTTTGCTGCACAACATTTGCAAAAGCCAGTGAAATACTGGGAGAATATAGTGTGGTCAGATGAGAGCAAAATTGAACTGTTTGGATGTCATAATACACACCATGTTTGGAGGAGAAATGGCACTGCACATCACCCTAAAAACACCATACCAACATTGAAGTTTGGAGGTGGGAGTATCATGGTGTGGGGCTGCTTTTCAGCAAATGGTACTGGCAAACTTCACATAATTGAAGGAAGGATGAATGGGCAAATTTACTGAGACATTCTTGACAAAAATCTGCTGCCATCTACCAGGATGATGAAGATGAAACGAGGGTGGACATTTCAGCAAGACAATGATCCCAAACACACAGCCAAGGAAACTCTCAATTGGTTTCAAAGAAAGAAAATAAAGCTGCTAGAATGGCCCAGCCAATCACCTGACTTAAATCCCATTGAAAATCTATGGAAAGAACTGAAGATCAAGATTCATAGAAGAGGCCCACGGAACCTTCAAGATTTGAAGACTGTTTGTGTGGAAGAATGGGCCAAAATCACACCAGAGCAATGCATGCAACTAGTTTCTCCATACAGGAAGAGTCTTGAAGCTGTCATTACCAACAAAGGCTTTTGTACAAAGTATTAAATAAATATCAGTAAGTGTGTTAAATACTATTTCCCTGTGTCAATTCACATTATTAAACATAACTTAATTTCTGAACTTATTTGTTTTGGTTTCTTTGTATGTATGGATTACTTGGGTTGTTACCAACATCTGGTGAAAATGTCATGTCAATAGCACCTTTGGAAATATATTTACTGAGAAAAATGGTGACGTGTTCAATACTTATTTCACCCGCTGTATATACAGTCGTATGAAAAAGTTGCTGCATAATAATTTACTCTGTCATCACAGAAAATGATCACAGTGGCATGCCATTCATTTTCTAATAAAAGCTGAGTACTGGGGTATTGTCCAGACAAAGATTTTTAGTGTAGCAATATTAAGTTGTGAAAAATAGGCTATGCAAAAATTTGGGCACCCTTGTCATTCTGTTGATTTGAATACCTGTAACTACTTAGCACTGATTAATTGGAACACACAATTAGTTTGGTGAGCTCATTAAGCCTTGAACTTCATAGACAAGTGCATTCAATCATGAGAAAAGGTATTTAAGGTGGCCAATTGCAAGTTGTTGTTCTCTCTGACTCTCCTCTGAAGAGTGTCAACATGGGGGCCTCAAAACAACTCTCAAATGACCTGAAAACAAAGATTGTTCAACATTATGGTTTAGGGGAAGGCTATAAAAAGCTATCGCAGAGATGTAAGCTGTCAGTGTCCACTGTGAGGAACATAGTGAGGAAATGGAAGACCACAGGCACAGTTCTTGTTAAGGCCAGATGTGGCAGGCCAAGTAAAATATCGGAGAGGCAAAGGTGAAGGATGGTGAGAACGGTCAAAAACAGCCCACAGACCACCTCCAAAGACCTACAACATCATCTTGCTGCAGATGGTGTCACTGTGCATCGTTCAACAATTCAGCGCACTTTGCACAAGGAGAAGCTGTACGGGAGAGTGATGTGGAAGAAGCCTTTTCTGCACACACGCCACAAACAGAGTCGCTTGAGGTATGCAAGCGCACATTTGGACAAGCCAGCTTCATTTTGGAATAAGGTGCTGTGGACTGATGAAACAAAGATTGAGTTATTTGGCCATAACAAGGGGCGTTATGCATGGCGGCAAAAGAACACAGCGTTCCAAGAAAAACACTTGCTACCCACAGTAAAATTTGGTGGGGGTTCCATCATGCTGTGGGGCTGTGTGGCCAGTGCTGGTACTGGGAATCTTGATAAAGTTGAGGGTCGCATGGATTCCACTCAATATCAGCAGATTCTTGGGAATAATGTTGAAGAATCAGTCACAAAGTTGAAGTTACGCTGGGGCTGGATATTTCAACAAGACAACGACCCAAAACACTGCTGAAAATCTACCCGGGCATTTATGCAGAGGAACAAGTACAATGTTCTGGAATGGCCATCCCAGTCCCCAGACCTGAATATCATTGAGAATCTGTGGGATGATTTGAAGCGGGCTGTAAATGCTCGGCAACCATCAAACCTAACTGAACTGGAGATGTTTTGTAAGGAGGAATGGTCCAAAATACCTTCATCCAGAATCCAGACACTCATTAGAGGCCATAGGAAGCGTCTAGAGGCTGTTATTTTAGCAAAAGGAGGCTCTACTAAATATTGATGTGATTTTTCTGTCGGGGTGCCCAAATGTATGCACCTGTCTAATTTCGTTTTGATGCATATTGCACATTTTCTGTTAATCCAATAAACCTCTTCACTACTGAAATATTACTGTGTCCATCAGTTATTCGATAGATCAAAATGAAATTGCTGATCCAAACACCCAATTATTTATAAATGGAAATCATGGAAATTGTCAGGGGTGCCCAAACTTTTTCATACGACTGTATATACAGTGGGGAGAACAAGTATTTGATACACTGCCGATTTTGCAGGTTTTCCCACTTACAAAGCATGTAGAAGTCTGTAATTTTTATCATAGGTACTCTTCAACTGTGAGTGACGGAATCTAAAACAAAAATCCATAAAATCACATTGTATGATTTTTAAGTCATTAATTTGCATTTTATTGCATGACATAAGTATTTGATACATCAGAAAAGCAGAACTTAATATTTGGTACAGAAACCTTTGTTTGCAATTACAGAGATCATACGTTTCCTGTAGTTCTTGACCAGGTTTGCACACACTGCAGCAGGGATTTTGGCCCACTCCTCCATACAGACCTTCTCCAGATCCTTCAGGTTTCGGGCCTGTCGCTGGGCAGTACGGACTTTCAGCTCCCTCCAAAGATTTTCTATTGGGTTCAGGTCTGGAGACTGGCTAGGCCACTCCAGGACCTTGAGATGCTTCTTACGGAGCCACTCCTTAGTTGCCCTGGCTGTGTGTTTCGGGTTGTTGTCATGCTGGAAGACCCAGCCACGACCCATCTTCAATGCTCTTACTGAGGGAAGGAGGTTGTTGGCCAAGATCTCGCGATACATGGCCCCATCCATCCTCCCCTCAATACGGTGCAGTCGTCCTGTCCCCTTTGCAGAAAAGCATCCCCAAAGAATGATGTTTCCACCTCCATGGTTCACGGTTGGGATGGTGTTCTTGTGGTTGTACTCATCCTTCTTCTTCCTCCAAACACGGCGAGTGGAGTTTAGACCAAAAAGCTCTATTTTTGTCTCATCAGACCACATGACCTTCTCCCATTCCTCCTCTGGATCATCCAGATGGTCATTGGCAAACTTCAGACGGGCCTGGACATGCGCTGGCTTGAGCAGGGGGACCTTGCGTGCGCTGCAGGATTTTAATCCATGACGGCGTAGTGTGTTACTAATGGTTTTCTTTGAGACTGTGGTCCCAGCTCTCTTCAGGTCATTGACCAGGTCCTGCCGTGTAGTTCTGGGCTGATCCCTCACCTTCCTCATGATCATTGATGCCCCACGAGGTGAGATCTTGCATGGTGCCCCAGACTGAGGGAGATTGACCGTCATCTTGAACTTCTTCCATTTTTTAATAATTGCGCCAACAGTTGTTGCCTTCTCACCAAGCTGCTTGCCTATTGTCCTGTAGCCCATCCCAGCCTTGTGCAGGTCTACAATTTTATCCCTGATGTCCTTACACAGCTCTCTGGTCTTGGCCATTGTGGAGAGGTTGGAGTCTGTTTGATTGAGTGTGTGGACAGGTGTCTTTTATACAGGTAACGAGTTCAAACAGGTGCAGTTAATACAGGTAACGAGTGGAGAACAGGAGGGCTTCTTAAAGAAAAACTAACAGGTCTGTGAGAGCCGGAATTCTTCATGCAATAAAATGCAAATTCATTATTTAAAAATCATACAATGTGATTTTCTGGAATACTTGCTCTCCCCACTGTATCTCAGGGTGTGTTTCAGCACCCCTACTTCCTGCGGTTATGGGCCAGAGAGAGAGCGTGCCATAAATCTTTATCTTGTCACACACACACACAGTTGAAGTCGGAAGTTTACATACACCTTAGATAGATAGATAGATAGATAGATAGATAGATAGATAGATAGATAGATAGATAGATAGATAGATAGATAGATAGATAGATAGATAGATAGATAGATAGATAGATAGATAGATAGATACTTTATTGATCTTTGTCAAGCAGCTACAACAACAAAAACACAGGGCAGGAGGGCAGGAGCAAAATGCCACAACGAAAGTACACAAAAGACAGATACACGGTACATGATACATAGAGCGGCAGTATGGAAAAGTATAGAAATACAAGATATCTGGAGTGCAAAAAAAAAATATAAAAAAAAATAAAAAGACATTGCATAGTATGGGTGGTTGGCTGAATATGTACACTATACATTGGTGGATGTTGGATGGTTAACTATACTATACAGGTCGATGGCAGAGAAATACTTCAGTAGCTAAAAATGCGTATGATATGAGCGAGGGTAATAATAGTTTACTTAATAGACAGACTGGCTAAAAGGTAAGTGAATATTTTGCATGGCTAAAATGAGCTGTACAGGTAAATATATAGTTATATTTACAGATAAGTGAATACTTGCATGGTTAAACAAACTGTACACAAACCCTGCACACACTTTTTCAGTTCTGCCCACAAATGTTCTATAGGATTGAGGTCAGGGCTTTGTGATGGCCACTCCAATACCTTAACTTTGTTGTCCTTAAGCCATTTTGCCACAACTTTAGAAGTATGCTTGGGGTCATTGTCCATTTGGAAGACCCATTTGCAACCAAGCTTTAACTTCCTGACTGATGTCTTGAGATGTTGCTTCAATATATCCACATCATTTTCCTTCCTCATGATGCCATCTATTTTGTGAAGTGCACCAGTCCCTCCTGCAGCAAAGCACTCCCACAACATGATGCTGCCACCCCCGTGCTTCACGGTTGGGATGGTGATCTTCGGCTTGCAAGCCTCCCCCTTTTTCCTCCAAACATAATGATGGTCATTATGGCCAAACAGTTCTATTTTTGTTTCATCAGAGCAGAGTACAAAAAGTACAATCTTTGTCCCCATGTGCAGTTGCAAACCCTAGTCTGGCTTTTTAATGGCGGTTTTGGAGCAGTGGCTTCTTCCTTGCTGAGCGGCCTTTCAGGTTATGTCGATATAGGACTCGTTTTACTGTGGATATAGATACTTTTGTACCCATTTCCTCCAGCATCTTCACAAGGTCCTTTGCTGTTGTTCTGGGATTGATTTGCACTTTACGCACCAAAGTACGTTAATCTCTAGGAGATTGAACGCGTCTCCTTCCTGAGCGGTATGACGGATGCTTGGTCCCATGGTGTTTATACATACTACTATTGTTTGTACAGATGAACGTGGTACCTTCAATTTTTTTTCCTGAGGTCTTGGCTGATTTATTTTTGATTTTCCCATGATGTCGAGCAAAAAGGCACTGAGTTTGAAGGCAGGCCTTGAAATACATCCACAGGTACACCTCCAATTGACTCAAATTATGTCAATTAGCCTAATCAGATGCTTCTAAAGCCATGACATAATTTTCTGGAATTATCCAAGCTATTTAAAGGCACAGTCAACTTAGTATATGTAAACTTCTGACCCACTGGAATTGTGATATAATGAATTATAAGTGAAATAATCTGTCTGTAAACAATTGTTGGAAGAATTACGTGTCATGCACAAAGTAGATGTACTAACCGACTTGCCAAAACTATAGTTTGTTAACATGAAATCTGTGGAGTGTTTGAAAAATGAGTTTTAATGACATCAACCTAAGTGTATGTAAACTTCCGACTTCAACTGTACACCCACACACTGCAGGCTGTGAAGATGGCAGCAGAAAGTTGTCACAGCTGCAATCTAGCACAACATGCGGAGGGTAGGACTAGACAGGGGTCTGACAGAGAAGAACAATCAATGCAACCCACAAAATATAGCCTACATAAAATATATAGCTTACATATAGCCTACATAAAATATATAGCTTACATATAGACTACATAAAATACAGTATATAGCCTACATAAAATATATAGCCTACATAAAATATATAGCCTACATATAGCCTACATAAAATACAGTATATAAAACAATTATTAGACCTCGGTAGAGAACATACCAAGCCAGAGATAACAGTTGTTGATCCACTCTCAGGCCTTTAACTGACATCAACATCTTTTAAATTTTTGTCATGTATCAGACACTCATATCCAGAGTGACTTCCAGGAGCAGTTAGGGTTAAGTGCCTTGCTCAAGGGCACAACGACTGATTTTTCACCTAGTCGGCATGGGGATTCAAACCAGCGACCTTTTGGTTACTGGCCCAACGTTCTTAACCACTAGGCTACCTGCAGCTGTCCTTGCCCTTCCTCTCCTCTAACTCTCTAGTGAAGCCGCCCCCCTTTGGCCCTTGAGGCAGTGAGCATGCCCAGTGGGGACCAACATGCCTGTTATCTCTCACTGATGACCACAAAGTCAGAAACATAGCATTTCAACTGACTATGACATGAAGCAAGAACACCAACTAAATATATGTTATTTAAAGCAGATTTCAAAGAACATTCTTTCTTTACAGATATTTGTTTCTGACTACTACCTCTTTTGACTTCTTGAAATCTGTTTATGCTAGTAATCTGTGTATGCTACTAATCTGTGTACTGGGTATATCCTTCAGACCCATACCAATACAGTACATTCCCATTCAGTGTATTTTTCAGCAGTGACTTACGTTTGGGGTGTCTATCCAGGGTCATGTGGGTGTTCCTAGTGGAAGAGCCCTGGCTGTTCTGAGCCTTGACCGTCACAGAGTGGACCTCCCCTCTCCACTCAAAGCTATAGGAGGACACCAGGCCTATCTGCTCCTCAGTCACAGTGCCCCCAGAGTCCTGGTGCTGTACTACAAGTCCCTCCACACAGTAGGTTGGCTCCACTATGGGGAAATGCTATGGGGAAGAGGACAGGGAAAAGGTGAGAGACTATCAAGGACTAATGAGGATTAATTAGCTTATGTGCTACTTCCTTATACTCTCTGATATGATATGAGAAAGGTGTTGGTGAAGGTAACTGAGTACTTTTAGAATAAACTAACAGCGCGCAGTAAAAGGAGAGGAAGCACCTTCGTACACCTGTTAAATTAATCTAACTCCCTCTGATGTTGACGTTTAAACCACATACTGTGGGACATGTAATGTGTTCTCTGAAGGCTATGGACTGTACCTCGAAGAGAAGAGTGACGTTCGTCTGCGTACTCGCTGGATCCTCCTGAAATACTCGCCAAAAATCAGGACCCTGGCCAGGAGCTGAGAGAACAGAACATAGATGTTACAGCTGTGTGTGTACTTACTGTATGTATGAGGCTTGCATTTTCTATCAGAATGTTATTTTCTATTTAGCAGCAAACTACATGAAAAATGGAACAGCTGGACAGGGGAAACAGCTTGAGTCTTTAAAAATGGAATATAACGTTGCGGATGAAGTTATGAAGACCTGCATCGCTATACTGAGAGAGCGCTTTAGTTTCTAAAAGGACGTATTTGGGTGTTGGAGCATTTGTTCATGTTTATTCAGACCCCCCCGTACCGCACAACGAGGATGAGGAAGTGAATCGCTGGTTGGGGTAATAACGTTGTAAAAAACGTACCCCAAAAAAGTGTCCGGACCCTTCTATAACATGCCATTTATATAAAAAATAGAGATTTGGTTGTAAAAAAGCAAACTTCTCATGTAAGATCAGCGTCAGAAAGAGAATTTAACACACAGCAAACCATGGCTAATGAAGGGTTTTGAAATGACCCAGCAATTGTGGTTGTGAGAGCTAATGTACTGTTTGTTTGCACAAAGAAGGTCAACCTTAATAGTTTTGGTGTGTTGGAGGCACTATAGCCAGTATTTTTATTGTCTGGACCGCTGACGGGGTGCTCAGTCCTAGCATTGTAAAACTGCATTTGTAAAGGAAGGTTCAGGACGGCAGCTTAATTCTGGTCAAAAGTGTATTGCAGATGCGTTTCGGAGGCTAGCTCCTTTGTCGAAGCAATGTTGTCAAAACACGTCAGCAATAAACTTTTCTATACAATGCATGTCTCTCTTGCAAAATAGATTTTTCTCACAATGAGACTAACCTGTATAAATAAAAGTGAAATGACATGGATTAAGTGATGAGGAAGACGTCCAGTACAGTACTGTACCTCTGCTGTTGTGAGGGGTGGTGTAGAGCAAGTGGCTCCAGTCACTCCAGGTCCCAGAGCCGTTGATGTGCATACAGCGGACCTGCACGTTGTACACCCCACACACATCTGGTTCATGTATCTCAGCCCACGACTCAGTCTGCGGAGCTAAGAGCTGTGGAACATATCCCATTTAAATCACATATTTACCCCCGAATAATGGAGCAAAATATATTTGTCAATGATAGAGCTTCAATATGAATCAATATTTATCCATCAACTCAATAGCGAACGATATTTGGGAAAATACACTACTTGACCAAAAGTATGTGGTCAACTTAGTATATGTAAACTTCTGACCCACTGAAATTGTGATATAGTGAATTATAAGTGAAATAATCTGTCTGTAAACAATTGTCGGAAGAATTACTTGTGTCATGCACAAAGTAGATGTAGCGGCCTATGTGCCGAATTTGGCCAGCCGTTTATTTTATTTGGCCTTTTGAGCAAAAGAAATGTTATATAATAATACAATTGTTGGACACACCAGCAAATAAGCTCCAATTGATTTTAAAGTATTTCCACGCATAATAGAGAGATATATGTGATCATATTCTAATGTAAGCAAAGTTTGAAATTATTATGTTTTAGTCAAATATTATATCTGTTTTGGGCTTCTTGCGGTCAATTTGCAGTCTACAAATGATTTGTAATTAGGTTCTGGCCCCCTGACCATCCGCTCATGAATAAATAGGCTTACGGCTGAATCTAGTTGATGACCCATACATAGTGCACTACTTTTGACCAGAGCACTATGGCAGGAGCCCTACGTACCTGCCAGAATGGATGGGCCCTGCCAGTGGAGAGGGCATAGTTGACCTGGTACTGCATATCGTAGAGGGGCAGTTCTGGGGGCACCCACGCCAGCTTTAGGACCCCACTGGGCATGCTCACTGCCTCAAGGCCTGAGGGAGGATGGGGCTTCACTAGAGGGAGAGAGGCAAGGAGGACAATCATTATGTAGCCTGGTCAAGCTATTCAACATTAAAAAAAATAATTATATATATATATATATATATATATATATATATATATATATATATATATATATATATATATATATATATATATATATATATATATATATATATATATATATATACACACTTAATATTATTAATACATACTGGTGCTGTAGGTTCCAAAAAGCCACAACATGTAAGAAAAGAAATGTTACAAGACCAGAACTCCTATACTGGTCCTAACTCACCGTGTTCCATAGGTGTGATGTAGACAGGATGTGACCTCGTGCCGTTGTCTGTCTTGGCCTCCATCCACAGCTTGTAGCAGGAAGTCACTCTGATTGGCTGCAGATTGCAGCTCTTCACTCCCCTAGTGCCCCTGGATTCACACTTCGCCTGCCTGACCACACCCACTGGCCCGCCCACCCTCTCCGCCTCCTCCATGACGTCACAGGACAGGTCGGCCACCCTGGAGAATTTAACGGGGACACACACACACACACGCACACAAAGAACGTCAGGGTGAAAACGCCCTTACCACTTCTGGGTATGCATGTCCCATGTCATGGTCTATGGTATGTAACAAGTCTAAACTTCTTTCACTGCCTGAGTGTTGAAATCACGACAAAAATTCACCAATCATTACACACACACACAGTCATTTCCATTTTGCTTGACAACCTGGACTCAGGGGTAGCTTTAACATAGTAAATGCAAATCTGCTTACCTCCATTTACTATTATATGTTACATTTCATATGGGATGTATTAATTTGTGGATGTCCATCAACAATTTCGTATGATATGTTCCAGTATGAATTACAATTCGTATGCTTTGTTACGAATTGCAATTCGTACAATATGTTATGAATTGCAATTCGTACAATATGTAAAACATTTGCTAAACGTATGATATGTTACGAATTACAATTTATTTGGCTAACGTTAGCTAAATGGTTAACGCGAACGTTAGCTAGGTGGCTATCATTAGCTGGGTGGATAATGTTAGCTAGGTGGCTAATGTTAGCTAGGCTAGGGGTTAAGGTTAGGACTAAGGTTAGGGGAGGGATTAGCTAACATGCTAAGTTGTTGTAGAATAGCTAAAAGTAGTAAGTTGTTGCTAAAGTTGACCGTGATGAGATTCGAACACGCAACCTTTGGGTTGCTAGACGTTCACATTATACATCCCCATCCACCCCGACCAATGACCCTAAATAACCTACTGTCTCATGTAACCATACCAAACATTAACGCAAGTGACCTTTTTCAGGAAGCTAGGCGTATGTCCATGTCACTACTTCACAGGAGAGGCATTTGAACGTTAAAAAAATATATTTATAAAAATGAACTTTCATGTGCCTTAATAACAAACTTGTATGCCATCCGTAAATACGAATAAAATTGTACGAATAAAACGCCTACACCATCATAACTCCTCCTCCATGATTCACAGTGGGAAACACACATGCGGAGATCATCCGTTCAGCTTCTCTGTGTCTCACAAAGACATGGCGGTTGGAACCAAAAAGCTCAAATTTGGACTCATCAGACCAAAGGACAGATTTCCACCGGTCTATTGTCCATTGCTCATGTTTCATGGCCCAAGCAAGTCTCTTCTTCTTATTGGTGTCCTTTAGTAGTGGTTTCTTTGCAGCAATTCGACCATGAAAGCCTGATTCACGCAGTCTCCTCTGAACAGTTGATGTTGAGATGTGTCTGTTACTTCAACTCTGTGAAGAATTTATTTGGGCTGCAATTTCTGAGGCTGGTAACTCTAATAAACGTATCCTCTGCAGCAGAGGTAACTCTGGATCTTCCTTTCCTGTGGCGGACCTCATGAGAGCCAGTTTCATCATAGCGTTCAATGGTTTTTGAGACTGAACTTTAAGAAACTTTCAAAGTTCTTGACATTTTCCGGATTGACTGACCTTAATTTCTTAAAGTAATGATGGACTGTCATTTCTTTTTGCTAATTTGAGCTGTTCTTGACATAATATGGACTTGGTCTTTTACCAAATAGGTCTATCTTCTGTATACCACCCCTACCTTGTCACACCACAACTGATTGGCTCAAATGCATTAAGAAGGAAAGAAATTCCACAAATTAACTTTTAACAAAGCACACCTGTTAATTGAAATGCATTCCAGGTGACTACCTTATGAAGCTGGTTGAGAGAATGCCAAGAGTGTGCAAAGCTGTCATCAAGGCAAAGGGTGGCAACTTTGAAGAATCTCAAAAATATATTTTTTTGGTTACTACATGATTCTATATGTGTTATTTTATAGTTTTGATGTCTTCACTATTATTCTACAATGTAGAAAATAGTAAAAATAAAGAAAAACCCTGGAATGAGTAGGTGTGTCCAAACGTTTGACTGGTACCGTATGTATAAAATATTTGTATCGGACACTTTCTTGTCTTGATATCGCTACTATGCAAATATGCAAGTAACCATTTCACAGTACCATGTATACCTTCTGTATCCTGTGCATATGACACATAAACTTATATTTGATATAGTGTGTGTTTACCAGAGATGGTAATGTGAAGAACAACGTGACCTGCACCAAAGTCAGATTAGGATATAGGCCAAGGACTAGATAAAGTGTATTTTTACCTGGAGTTCTTCCTTATTGTAGGCTACTACTTCCACAATTTTGAATTTTGCAATATAAGACCGAATAGAGGTGGTCGGTCACATATCATACTAATTTACTATGTTACGTCTAGTCTTAGAGACCAGGCAGCGCTTGAGGGGGTTAAATCTGTTCTGTATTGTTCTATGATCCTGAACCAACTCCCATCACGTATTTCTTAGGAATACATCACATAGACACCAAGCAGAGACACTGAAAAAGTGTCAATATGTAACTTTTTGGGCGACCTGACCAAATTCACATAGAAATTATAGATCTGTCATTCTCATTGAAAGCTAGATATGTTATATGAGCGCCATTTCTTTGCTTACTGTTCTTATGTTTTGTTTTTGTGTATTTTATTGATTGATTTTGTACACCAGCTTCAAACAGCTCCATTTTAATCATAAGATATAAGATAACCAATAGTCACTTTAACTATACAGGTGTATGTGTAGCTATTACAGGTGTTTGTGTAGCTATTACAGGTGTTTGTGTAGGTTGTACACCTGTTTGTGTCGGTTTAATAGGTTTGTGTGTAGATTGTACAGGTGTTTGTGTGTAGGTTTTACAGGTGTTTGTGTGTAGGTTGTACAGGTGTTTGTGTGTAGGTTGTACAGGTGTTTGTGTGTAGGTTTTACAGGTGTTTGTGTAGGTTGTACAGGTGTTTGTGTGTAGGTTGTACAGGTGTTTGTGTGTAGGTTGTACAGGTGTTTGTGTAGGTTGTACAGGTGTATGTGTAGGTTGTCCAATGCTGTAAATAGTGTTTACCTGGACAGGAAGTTGATTTCACCTACAGGTAGGTTGTTCCACCTACAGGTCATGCTATCCAGATCCCCATTGGTCACACAGCTGATATCAATGACCGGATCTGAAACACACAGAGAATCTACATCAAACTAAATACATGATACATTTCCTGAGATATAACCCTAACCCAATCCCAATCCTATATCAATCCAAACCTTGACATTCACCCAAACCCTGACATCCACCCATCCACCCATCCACCCATCCATCCATCCATCCATCCATCCATCCATCCATCCAAGCTCACCTTTAATGTATATCGTTGCGTAGCGGTAGTTACAGCTATACGTCTCCCTTAAAGGCTGGCAGCAATGCAGGGTGTCAGATAGTCTTTGCTCTGATGGTCGAATTGTTATCTTACTGACACGGTCGTTGACCGCAGTGTACTGGCTCTTAGGAAGGCGGTCACGGGAGTTCAGAATCCAGACGGTGGTGCTGGCATTCACCCTGAGGTCGTTGAACACGCAGTACACGGTCACGCTGTCTCCAATGCTGGCCACCACTCTCTCAGGGAGATATGTGACATCTGAAACCAAGCAAAGTGAACTCAGTCAGAAAAACTGTATAATAGGCTTTAGCCACATCACACCAAACCTTCACAAACGTTTCTAAACTTTATTAGGGTTATGTCAAAAGTAAGTCAAGTCATTGTTTATAGGGAAAATACGAGGAGGATATTTTTTCGCAGTAAACACAACATTACAGTTGAAACTTAATTTGGCCAAAGAAAATAATGGCTCAACAGAATGAAAAAACACCTGTGAACTAGTTTAAACCTTCAAAAGTTTTGAACAGGTTATATTGCAGCAATTACCAAGGAAGGTTAGTGCCTACCGTACCCAACAAATGACAGCAAATGGCCTACTTATCTTAAACTTTTTTCATCTGTACTGTTACTTAGGGTTGCACCATCAAACTGAGCCTGTCTGAGTGTTATGTTATACATCTGTGTGATGTGTTCAATCAGAATTAAAACTATTTATTGTATTTTAACAGCAACAGTAACAACCTAGACATATGTAAGAGTGTTTTTAATGGGAGTGTATAATGTATCATGTAGTGTATAAACAAATAAGTCTTCTATCATGTAATTGACATAGAATTGCATGAAATGCATTTCTAAAAGGCCCAATTTTTCCCCACAACCTGCTAAAAAAAATATCCCATGTCTGGAAATCCTAAAAACATGTCTGCTCAACATATTTGCCCATCTTCCCGCGCTATGGTTACCACGGCAACAGGCAGTAACAACCATTTTTTTCCGCTTTGACTCTACCCTTCATTCTGAACGGTAAATTAGTATTCAACGGACCAAGGTAAGAAACAAAATCAATGTCATAAAGATTTATTTGAAAAAAAATCTGAGAAAACATTATAAACAGCAGTACACAATGTCCAGACATAGTCTGAAAGAACAGATGAAGCATCACAGATTCAGGGACAGAACAGATGAAGCATCACAGTTTCAGGGACAGAACAGATGAAGCATCACAGTTTCAGGGACAGAACAGATGAAGCATCACAGTTTCAGAGACAGAACAGATGAAGCATCAGTTTCAGGGACAGAACAGATGAAGCATCACAGTTTCAGGGACAATAATGAAAAACTTGCTCCCAGTTGAAGTTATTTTCTGTTTGTTTATGAGGTACATAAAATCAATTTACTGAAAGCTAAAAGGGCCATAGACTAGGTGATTAGTCACATGTAAAGGTCTTCCTCTGAGAAATGAGACCTCTCAAGTGTAATAGAGAAATGATGAGAAAGAAAGAGTGAGTGTGTGAGGGAGCCTCTCCAGGATTAAAATGTAATAAATTGTTCTGTGTGTGTCTCTCTGTGTTTGTGTGTGTGGACGTGTGCATGTGTGTCTGTGTGTCTTCATCCTGACCAAAATAAATATAATTATATTTCCATGGTCCTGGCTCTCCTGTGTGTTTTCAATAATCACTTCTACACTGGGGCAGAATCCCTCAGAGGTCCCCATCTTCTTTCATTCGCTGTTTTTGTCCTTTATGAAGAGCCTTCATCATGTGAGTCAGAGAGAGGGCTGACAGATTAATCTACAGCTCTGCAGTAAAGCTATAGGAGGAGAGGTTCGACATAGACAGACAACCTCCGAAAACCAACTCTCTGCATGATGTAGTCATCACAGAGAGAGGGGAAGAGGGAGAGAGAGGGACAGAGAAAGGGACAGAGAAAGAGAACTAGAGATGAGAGGCAGGGAGGGAGAGGGGAGCATAAGAGAGAGAGAGAGCTCAACTAGATTAAAATGCTAACTTGCCCTAAAATGAAGATAATAATAAAATAATCCCACCTTCATTGTGGGGCGGCAGGTAGCCCAGTGGTTAGAGTGTTGGGCCCGTAACCGAGAGGTTACTGGATCGAATCCCCGAGCTGACAAGGTAAAAATCTGTCGTTCTGCCCCTGAACAAGGCAGTTAACCCACTGTTCCTAGGCCGTCATTGAAAATAAGAATTTGTTCTTAACTGACTTGCCTAGTAAAATAAAGGTAAAAAAAAAATATATATATTCCTAATCTAATATTCTCTTTCTTTATTTCATCCAGCTCCCTGATTGACAACCTGCTCCATCATGATCCTGTCCCCATATTTGACATTACATCTGGAAACCTGAGACAACTTCACAATTTCTAAACCAAATGTGTTTGGTAAGTTACCCAATGTATACTGTATTGGCTGCATGGGAATGCAATGCATTTCTATGAATCATTGCGTCTCTAATAGTACAGTATGCAGCAGGTACAGGCCCATCCCAGTCTACCCATATAGGTGTGTTTGTGTGGGCAAAATCTATCAACCACAGATGATTTATGACTTCTCATTAAAAAAAGTCTCCTCTGAAAGTGCTGCGTATAGAAAGACAGTGTGCTAGGAAATAGCTTCTCCTTTTGTCTTAAAGAGCGACTGAATGCACCAATTCCACAGACTGGAATATGTTCTGGGATTCTTCCAATGGCATTGAGGAGTATATCAGCTCAGTCACTGGCTTCATAAATAAGTGCATCAATGACGTCGTCCCCACAGTGACAGTACGTACATATCCCAACCAGAAGACATCGATTACAGGCTACATCCGCACCGAGCTAAAGGCTAGAGCTGCCGCTTTCAAGGAGCGGGACACTTATAAGAAATCCTGCTATGCCCTCTGACAAACCATCAAACAGGCAAAGCGTCAATACAGGACTAAGATTGAATCCTACTACACCGGCTCTGACGCTCCTCAGATGTGGAAGGGCTTGCAAACTATTACGGATTACAAAGGGAAACCCAGCCGCGAGCAGCCCAGTGATGCGAGCCTACCAGACAGGCTGAATGCCTTTTATGCTCACCTCGAGGCAAGCAACACTGAAGCATGCATGAGAGCACCAGCTGTTCCAGACGACTGTGTGATCACGCTCTCCGTTGCCGATGTGAGCAAGACCTTTAAACTGATCAACATTCACAAGGCCGCGGGGCCAGGGACTCAGAGCATGAGTGGTCTTCACTGACATTTTCAACCTCTCCCTGACCGAGTCTGTAATACCTACATGTTTGACGGAGACCACCATAGTCCCTGTGCCCAAGAAAGCAAAGGTTTCTGCCTAAATGACTACCGCCCCGTAGCACTCACGTCGGTAGCCATGAAGTGCTTTAAAAGGCTGGTCATGGCTCACATCAACACCATCATTCCGGAAACCCTAGACCCACTCCAATTCGCATACCGCCCCAACAGATCCACAGATGACGCAATCTCAATCGCACTCAACACTGCGCTTCCCACCTGGACAAAAGGAACACCTATGTGAGAATGCTGTTCATTGACTACAGCTCAGCGTTCAACACCACAAAGCTCATCACTAAGCTAAGGAACCTGGGACTAAACACCTCCTTCTGCAACTGGATCCTGGACTTCCTGACAAGCTGCCACTTGGTGGTGAGGGTAGGCAACAACACATCTGTCACGCTGATCCTCAACATGGAGGCCCCTCAGGAGTGCGTTCTTAGTCCCCTCCTGTACTCCCTGTTCACCCACGACTGCGTGGCCAAGCACGACTCCAACACCATCATTAAGTTTGCTGATGACACAATGTGGTAGGCCTGATCACCGACAATGATGAGACAGCCTATAGAGAGGAGGTCAGAGACCTGGCAACAAACTCTCCCTCAACGTGAGCAAGACAAAGGAGATGATCGTGGACTACTGGAAAAGGAGGGCCGAACACAACCCCCATTCACATCGAAGGGGTTGTAGTGGGACTCGATTTTCTCCGGTCTTGGTCTTGAATCGTCTCGCTTTAGGTGGACTCGAACACAACATTGCTGCTTCCTACTTAGTAATAAACTGTCATAGTTGAC
Source organism: Thymallus thymallus (assembly GCA_023634145.1). Classification (NCBI taxonomy): domain Eukaryota; kingdom Metazoa; phylum Chordata; class Actinopteri; order Salmoniformes; family Salmonidae; genus Thymallus; species Thymallus thymallus. Next base: position 9,642,159 of record CM042393.1, on the reverse strand, counting down.
CACACTGAGATTGGCACTGTATGCATAACATATACAGATGAGCAAGTTTAATCTCCCCTTGGAAATAATAGAGGTCAATGATTGAATCAAACACACACACACACACACCAAACATACACACACACAAATGCATACATACACATGCACGCGCACACACACCACATTTGGCCTCCACAACTTTCTCTAAAACAAATGCCACCCTATCGGCCATAGAGAACACTAGAATAGCAGAACTTTGAAGGACAAAGAAGAAATGACTCATTCTGTTGTCTGAGTTTACTGGAACAGCACATAACTTGCTGGAGATGTGACTTGAGTACGGAGGCCTTGGGGCTAGAGAAGCTCACCTGCAGACTCACTCACTCCTACTGCATCTTTTTCAGAACCATTCAATCAGGCTTTTACAGATGGATGGGAACAGCAGAGGGATGTGAATATATTAGAGTACAGGTAGCAGCTGTGAGTCCATTGAAAACAACCTCTCTCATAGAGTGTACATGTCACTCCATAGAATAACCGGGACAAAAGCCTACAGCCCTGATAGATGGTCTGTACAGCTGCCTACAGCCCTGATAGATGGTCTGTACAGCTGCCTACAGCCCTGATAGATGGTCTGTACAGCTGCCTACAGCCCTGATAGATGGTCTGTACAGCTGTCTACAGCCCTGATAGATGGTATGTACCGCTGCCTACAGCCCTGATAGATGGTATGTACAGCTGCCTACAGCCCTGATAGATGGGTTGGAACATAGAAAATGTGTTTTTGCTCGACAAACAGTCATTGTACCAGTAACCAAATAATAAGTGACTGTAAATGTTGTGTTAATGCAGACAGCTGAAGCATGATGGGAAGTTCGGCTTCTTTTACTGTCTCAGATCTCTTCGACTCGTTCAGTCAAAAGAACAAATCTTTCGACTCATTTTGTTCATTTGAGTCTGTAATAACCAGAGCATGCATAGCTCAGCTCTGTCCATCATAACGTTCAATAATACATTTATTTAATTCTTGCACCGTGCGATCAATTATCAGTTCTAATCTAAACATATTTTCTTGTCTATGCTGCCTGCAGCATGATCTAGTTTGCCTGTGCACATGATAGACAGTTGTTGGTCGGAGCACGTCTCCAGAGTCACCGGAGGAGCACGTATTAATCCTGCTGTATAATTAATTGCGGCCAGCAGGTCAAACAAACAACTAAAATGAATGAGTTACTCAGAAAAACGAATCATGACTCTCGAGTCAGTTGTTCAATAATAACTATTTGTTTGCAAACTGCACATCACTAAAGCATATGTGTACATTGTTGTATAACAAGAGGTCTTACTGTGCAGGTATACTGTATGTGAGGGGAATATATCTGACTAAGTAGGGCATGGCAGAGGTCTTACTGTGCAGGTAGATGTCAAGGGAGTATGATAATTGAACTGTGTGTTTATGGATGATATGTATGTTTCTGTGCAGACAGAGAGAGACGTCTTACTTTCGAGACGGATGCGGTGTGGTTGGCTCCAGTCACTCCACAGGTGAGGCAGAGCAGGGTGGTGAGACCGGATCTGGACAGCGTAGTGCAGACCAGGCCTCAGTCCAGTCAAAGACACCCACTGGCCTCCAGACACCTCCATGTGCTGCAACAGAGGAGTGGGGGAGGGGAGAGAAACTCAACATGTCATTCAGAAGTTACTCCACCTGCAAAATGCAGTGTCAATATGGATTGACAATTTGACACAAATACAAAATGGCATTGTGATGACTGAGAACATAACTAAAAATAATATCTGCATTAAGAAAAGACCATCATGGTTAAGACTCTTCATCAACATCCTCTTTCCTCTAGATGTTTGCTCTTGTTCTCAGCTAAATTATAGTCTTTATTTGCTGTAAGACCTGTACTTAGATGTTGTGTTTGCTCAGAGGCCAATGTGTTCTTACCAGCCAGTTGGGGTGAGAGATACTTTGCGAGGTGTTGTATCGGATCCCATAGCTCAGTGGGACAGGGCTGGCATGGGGCTGTGACTGTGGGTCGCTCCAGCTCAGAACCAACTCTCCCCCTGTGGTCTGGGTGTGTGTTAGGTTCAGTGGTGGGCTTGGTTTTTCTGTACAACACACACACCAAAATCAATACATACTGGATGAATACATAATCATAATCATCATCCTCCATGATTCGTCACCATCCTCCAAACTATGAAACACCATCATCATCATCAACACCAGTCATAATGCCATGCAATACGCCAATGTAGGATCTTAATTTGACCAGTATTTTGTAGTGACAGGATTTGAAAGTTTAGTCCATAATGTTGCTTGATCGGTGGTTAAGCTATTAGCTGGACAAAACTAGGCAACATGAAAAGTGCAATACTGTTAATAAACTAAAATATAAACACAACAACATGTAAAGTGTTGGTCCCATGTTTCATGAGCTGAAATATAAGATCCCAGAAATGTTCCATACGGACAAAAAGCTTATTTCTCTAAATGTTTCCACAAATGTGTTTACTTCACTGTTAGTGAGCATTTCTCCTTTGCCAAGATAAAGAAGCGGATTAAACAGCATGATCATTACACAGGTGCACCTTGTGCTGGGGGCAATAAAAGGCAACTTGAAAATGTGCAGTATTGTCCTACAACACAATGCCACAGATGTCTCAAGTTTGGAGGGAGCATACAATTGGCATGCTGACTGTAGGAATGTCCACCAGAGCTGTTGCAAGATAATTGAATGTTAACTTCTCTACCATAAGCTGCCTCCAATGTCGTTTTTTAGGGAATGAATGGTAGTTCCCTTCCAGGGCTCCCAAGTGGCGCAGTGGTCTAAGACACTGCATCTCAGTGCAAGAGGCGTCACTACAGACAACCTGGTTCAAATCCAAACTATATCACAACTGGCCGTGATAGGGTGGCGCACAATTGGCCCATTGTCGTCCGAGTTTGGCCAGTGTAGGCCGTCATTGTAAATAAGAATTTGTTCTTAACATAGTTTAAAAAAATAAATTAAAACAATTGTTGGTTGGGCACTAAATATTGCATTGAGTTTCATAGGACACTTGTGTGGAAATAAAAGTTAAGCACAATAATATTAATTCAGAATACCACCCCATACAAGCATAAAAAGCATATCTGACATACTGCATGCACATTCATTCCTCCCATAAAGGTGAGGGAAGCAAACTTAAACTCTTAAAGCTGATAAGCAATTTTCCTGCCTTGCTACTGATATTCTAGGGGTTTATTTCCGGTCTCTCTTGATAAGTGCTCTTTCTGTGGCATAGGACTATTTAAATATTAAGATGCATTTAGCTACGTACATTTTACTGCTTGTGATGTACTAGAGCAGACCCACTTATGGAAACCATAACCCCATATTTCACCATATTGAAATGAGAGTTCAGCTCACGTAACGGGTTAACCTTAAAATGAGGGACAGGTTGTTGTTTTTTTACCTTCACTAAACCCTATGTGTTTCCCATCAGTGGAGAGATCTCCAGCTCATCACCATGGTTTCTGGGACCAGAGTAGACAATAACCTTGGCCTGCCTGGAAGTCCCAAAGGGCAGCTGGTATTAGACCTACTGAAGTTGCCCGTTAAACTCACTATACAGTACACACGTGTGTGTGGTCTTTAACCCTTAACCGATAACTCCCCAGTTTCGTTACGGTTCAAATGGCTCCCTAGATACCACTAGCCTACATAATAAACAGTGCCAGCTTGCCAGGCAGCACGCTGGTACCTGGCAAAGTGATATCAATTAACCTCAGAATATGAGGACCAGATTGATAAGCAATTAAAGCAATTAACATCCTCTATCATCTTCAGACGAGAGGTTGAGAGAGGGATCAGACGCATTTCACACTCCTTACCGAGATGTGGACGGACGCTGAGCATTACCGGGGGACCCGCTGTGGTGTTAGACACATTGGCTGTCACCACGACGATACCGCTGACCATATGGAGAGCAATAGAACAGGTGAAGGAATCCTCTCCCACACAGTCCATACTGTCAGTCCCATGCGTGGTGTTTACTTCACTGTCAGACAGTGTTCTGAAAAAGACAGGAGACATTTATGTACTTCACCAGATCAGGACATGGACTGCACTACGTTTAGCCCTATAGGCCCTGGTCGAAAACCCAGCCTAAATAAATATACTTTCATTCAGTAAAGATAAGAGACTAGGGTAGTGTGGTAGTCATAGACTAAGCACAGGTCAGGGTGCAACCTAGCCTGGTCCCAGATCTGTTTGTGCTTGTCATACCATGTTTGACATGGTCACACAAAGATCTGGGACCAGACTGGGTGCAATCCACATGAAAGTAATGAAAACAACATGTAAAAAACATGATATTTTGCCTAATTATTTGCGAAATATTTACTCTGAATGGCCAAAAGACCATTTATAGTCAACTGGTGTTGGTGTTTTATCATACAGCCAACAATCTCAGCATGCTCCATGCTTAACCCTTATGTGGGAGATGAATAGTCTCTGCTAGTCACATTGCATGCACACACGGACAGGCTCAGATACACGCACACGTGCACACCTCAGACCCTCCACCTGTGCTCTTACTGCCTCACATTTTTGAGCCAACACTAGACAAGAATAACAAAACATGGGAGAGGAGAGGACAGAGACTCTAGACAATAGCAGCAGGTTGAATTGAACTTGATACTCACGCTAAGTGCTGCAAGCTAAGTGCCACTGATCCGGGAGTGGAGGTGTCTGAGGAAGTGGTGAGGCGTTTTAGATCACATATTACATTTTCCCAGGTCTCATCAACACGGCACTGGATGTCCCAACAGGTGGCTGGAAAGAAATTCAATTAGCATATTAGCATCAACACAGGCACATACTGTCTGTCCGACTATCTGTCTGTCTGTCTGGTCGCTGTAAACCCTAAAATCTGAACTCGCCAAGCACACAGACACACACAGACACACACAGACAAGCCCTAGAATTTGGCCAACGTCATCTCACAATTCATGGGAACATGTTAATCATCCATTCACCCCCTCTAACTCACACTACCTGAGATGAATCACCAAGTCACTGTAGAGAAAAATGTTACACCCACACACAGCATTTTACATCTGCACAGTTCGTTCAGAAGACCGTTTTCAAAACATCCCCTCTCTAAATGCCACAGAGCCACAGGCTGTGGATAACATCATCTAATCACCATTGATTAGCATTAGCATGCGTCAGAGGTAACCACCTCGCTATAGATCTCATGAATAAATCCTTCACCCTGAGCCTTTGCTTCCTGTTGTTAAAACACACACAGGCACGGATGCACACACAGGCAAGGATGCACACACTCACACCTGCACACACACAGCTCTAGTTTGTGTTACCATCTCCCTCTTCCACCACCACCTACAGATAGAGAAAAACACTACACTCAAGTGCACAGAGGCCATCATATCATTCTTATTCATTATGATTTAAAAGGTATTTGCACTCTACAACAACTCTGACTACTGTTCCAGGGCAGTAGTAAGACAGAACTCTCACCCAGTCAATGTCATGCACAGGAGGGTGGTGGCACCTTAATAGGGGAGAACAGGCTCAATAAAGTATCCATCCATCCATCCATCCATCCAATGACTGGAGCGGAATCAGTGAAATGGTATCAAATACATCCAACACTTGGTTTCCAGGTGTTTGATGCCATTCCATCTGCTCCGTTCCGGCCATTATTATGAGCAGCCTCCTGTGATGTCATGTCAGTAAAACAGAGCAGGACGCTTACCTCTGCTGGGCTCAGTCTCTGGGTGAGGTCCTAGTGTGCTTGTGAAGTTCCTGAAGAGGCACTGAGGAGTGTGTGGGTGTCCCGGATCAGATGGTGCTGCCCTGGACCCCACAGACCCACTGTCCTCTCCCTCTCCTCGCTGGTGAAGTTGGGCTGGGTGTGAGGCACAGCAGAGCTCTGTCTGCCAGGGGAGGTCTAGAAGGTCTCCATGGGGGGATTCTTCCACAGGCACCACCGACACAGCACCTGAGGCAGAAACAGGAAGTAAACATGGTTGACAGGAAATTACATCTGAACAGAAGCTGTGGCTGGTGTATAATGATACTGGTAATAAAAGAGTTACCAACGCTCTAACCACTCGGCTAACTGCCGCCCAATTCCTAATAATACATTAATTTCAGACCGAATTCAAGAGATCAAGATTTCAAGAGCTGTTCATGAAGTTGGTAAAAGTATTATAAAAAGGCTACACTATTGTTCAGAGACCTTCTCTAGAATAGTACTCTGGTAACCTCAGCCTATACCAGAGGGATTCTACCAGCTCAAGGATACATATTGCACATGCTAAAACAATGTGACTGACAAGTCAATAGATCGTTCCACCCATTAGTTGCCCATCCACCCTCCCAGTCTCCCCATAGCATGCTGGCTTAGAGTAGATATTACAAAAGGGATGTTTGTTGTATTCTGATTCCCAAAGACAGTGTTCTCAATAACACACACATGTATACACAAAGGATTGCTAATTTACCTGACAAAGATCCACTCTTGGATCAATTTGTTGTGTAACTAGCCTAATTAAAAAGGTATGTGGTGCAGCAATCATGTATGCAGTTCCTACTTCATTTCTACTTTTCATGGGGGAAATATCCCCCATGTGGTCAGGAGACATTATGCACTGCTGATATGAGAACGATTTATTCTGTCTTTCACTAGTATGGTAGAAGGATTATTGCCGGACACATTGGATGATGTCTAACATTACAAGGACGGCTAACCGCAAAGACCGGCAAACTTCTATTTAGATCACTCAGTGTCACACCAATGAAATGCAACACTCAATGGCCCTTTTTATTTAGGCAATAATGGACTGTATTGTAAGTAGGGGTGTGACTGTATGGGAAGATGACCTTTGTTTCTGTATATATGCATAGGAGTGTACAGTCGTGGCCAAAATTTGTCATGAAGAGTGATCAGATGAATTGCAATTAATTGCAAAGTCCCTCTTTGCCATGAAAATGAACTTAATCCCCAAAAAACATTTCCACTGCATTTCAGCCCTGCCACAAAAGTAACAGTTGCCATCATGTCAGTGATTGTCTCGTTAACACAGGTGAGAGTGTTGACGAGGACAAGGCTGGAGATCGATTGATTCAGTCAGAATAACAGACTGGAAGCTTTAAAAGGAGGGTGGTGCTTGAAATCATTGTTCTTCCTCTGTCAACCATGGTTACCTGCAAGGAAACACGTGCCGTCATCATTGCTTTGCACAAAAAGGGCTTCACAGGCAAGGATATTGCTGCTGGTAAGATTGCACCTAAATCAACCATTTATCGGATCATCAAGAACTTCAAGGAGAGAGGTTCAATTGTTGTGAAGAAGGCTTCAGGGCACCCAAGAAAGTCCAGCAAGCGCCAGGACCGTCTCCTAAAGTTGATTCAGCTGCGGGATCGGGCACCACCAGTGCAGAGCTTGCTCAGGAATGGCAGCAGGCAGGTGTGAGTGCATCTGCACGCACAGTGAGGCGTAGACTTTGAGGATAGCCTGGTATCAAGAAGGGCAGCAAAGAAGCCACTTCTCTCCAGGAATACATCAGGGACAGACTGATATTCTGCAAACGGTACAGGGATTGGACTGCTGAGGACTGGGGTAGAGTCATTTTCTCTGATGAATCCCCTTTCCGATTGTTTGGGCCATCCGGAAAACACCTTTTCCGTAGAAGACAAGGTGAGCGCTACCATCAGTCCTGTGTCATGCCAAAAGTAAAGCATCCTGAGACCATTCTCAGGATTGCGGTTGCTTCTCAGCCAAGGGAGTGGACTCACTCACAATGTTGCCTAAGAACACAGCCATGAATAAAGAATGGTACCAACACATCCTCCGAGAGCAACTTCTCCCAACCATCCAAGAACAGTTTGGTGACGACCAACGCCTTTTCCAGCATGATGGAGCACCTTGCCATAAGGCAAAAGTGATAACTAAGTGGCTCGGGGAACAAAACATTGACATTTTGGGTCCATGGCCAGGAAACTCCCCATACCTTAATTCCATTGAGAACTTGTGGTCGATCCTCAAGAGGCGGGTGGACAAACAAAAACCCACAACTTCTGACAAACTCCAAGCATTGATTATGCAAGAATGGCCTGCCATCAGTCAGGATGTGGCCCAGAACTTAATTGACAGCATGCCAGGGCGGATTGCAGAGGTCTTGAAAAAGAAGTGTCAACACTGCAAATATTGACACTTTGCATAAACTGAATGTCATTGTCAATGAAAGCCTTTGACACTTGGAATACTAATTATACTTCAGTGTACCATAGTAACTACTGACATAAAGATCTAAGAACACTGAAGCAGCAAACTTTGTGGAGACCAATACTTGTGTCATTCTCAATACTTTGGCCATGACTGTACTGTTCTTTATGTTCTGGCACAGGAAAGTTCCATGGAATTGCAATCAATAAGGAACCAAATGTAATGTAACTACATTTAGGAAGACTGTGGTCATGGTGTGGTGCAAACACACATCACGACAAGAGAGACAAAACAACACTACCAATAGAGATACATAAGACAACAACATAGCAAGGCAGCATTACATGACAACACAGCATGGTAGCAACACAACATGGTGGCAGCACAAAATATGGTACAAACATTATTAGGCACAGACAACAGCACAAAGGGCAAGAAGGTAGAGATGACAATACATCCCGCAAAGCAGCCACAACTGTCAGTAAGAGTGTCCATGATTGAGTCTTTGAATTAAGAGATTGAGATAAAACTGTCCAGTTTGAGTGTTTGTTGCAGCTCGTTCCAGTCGCTAGCTGCAGCGAACTGAAAAGACGAGCGACCCATAGATGTGTGTGCTTTGGGGACAGAATGTGACTGGCAGAGTGGGTGTTGTATGTGGAGGATGAGGGCTGCAGTAGATATCTCAGATAGGGGGGAGTGAGGCCTAAGAGGGTTTTATAAATAAGCATCAACCAATGTAAACCCGTCTTGCAACGGGTTTACAGAGATGACCAGTTTACGGAGGAGTATAGAGTGCAGTGATGTGTCCTATATGACTCCGCAATTGTAGGGTGCATCAGGGGTGGGCAGAAGGAGGAGTACAGGAGCACAATCAGTGACTTTGTGTTGTGGTGTGAGCAGAACCACCTTCAGCTCAACATCAGCAAAACAAAGGAGATGGTGGTGGACTTCAGGAGAACCAAGGCACAAATAACTGCAGCCCCTATACAGGGGATGGATGTGGAAATGGTTGGGTCATACAAGTTCCTGGGAGTCCATATTGACAACAGGCTGGAATGGGCTGGTAACACCGGGGCCCTGTACAAAAAGAGCCAGAGCCGACTCTACTTTCTGAGGAGGCTCAGGTCCTTCAACGTGTGCAGTAAACTACTGCATACCTTCTACCAGTCTGTGTTTTTTTGCAGTGGTGTGCTGGGGAGCCAACATAAAAGCCGGTGATGCTTCTCGGGTAAATAAGCTGATCAGGAAGGCTAGCTCTGTCCTGGGGATGAGCCTGGACACTCTAGAGGAGGTGGCGGAGAGACGGATCCTGGCCAAACTGCTGGCCATCATGGACAACGTCACCCAACCTCTGCATGCCATGGTTATGACGCGGAGGAGCACCTTCAGTAACAGACTGATCCCACCACAGTGTGCCAGAGAGCGATATAGGAGGTCCTTCCTGCCGGCGGCTATTAGACTATTTAATGCCTCACCGCCGTGCCGTCGGCAACACAGACCTGGAACTGTTGGGGTGTTAGGACCTAGTTTAACAATTGTGCATCCATCTGTGAGTAACTCTGGTCCATAATCACTCATTCACTAAGGACATATTTATTCATTCAGGTCTGTATATACAGTGGGGAGAACAAGTATTTGATACACTGCCGATTTTGCACACTGCCGACCTGTCCACACACTCAATCAAACAGACTCCAACCTCTCCACAATGGCCAAGACCAGAGAGCTGTGTAAGGACATCAGGGATAAAATTGTAGACCTGCACAAGGCTGGGATGGGCTACAGGACAATAGGCAAGCAGCTTGGTGAGAAGGCAACAACTGTTGGCGCAATTATTAAAAAATGGAAGAAGTTCAAGATGACGGTCAATCTCCCTCAGTCTGGGGCACCATGCAAGATCTCACCTCGTGGGGCATCAATGATCATGAGGAAGGTGAGGGATCAGCCCAGAACTACACGGCAGGACCTGGTCAATGACCTGAAGAGAGCTGGGACCACAGTCTCAAAGAAAACCATTAGTAACACACTACGCCGTCATGGATTAAAATCCTGCAGCGCACGCAAGGTCCCCCTGCTCAAGCCAGCGCATGTCCAGGCCCGTCTGAAGTTTGCCAATGACCATCTGGATGATCCAGAGGAGGAATGGGAGAAGGTCATGTGGTCTGATGAGACAAAAATAGAGCTTTTTGGTCTAAACTCCACTCGCCGTGTTTGGAGGAAGAAGAAGGATGAGTACAACCACAAGAACACCATCCCAACCGTGAACCATGGAGGTGGAAACATCATTCTTTGGGGATGCTTTTCTGCAAAGGGGACAGGACGACTGCACCGTATTGAGGGGAGGATGGATGGGGCCATGTATCGCGAGATCTTGGCCAACAACCTCCTTCCCTCAGTAAGAGCATTGAAGATGGGTCGTGGCTGGGTCTTCCAGCATGACAACAACCCGAAACACACAGCCAGGGCAACTAAGGAGTGGCTCCGTAAGAAGCATCTCAAGGTCCTGGAGTGGCCTAGCCAGTCTCCAGACCTGAACCCAATAGAAAATCTTTGGAGGGAGCTGAAAGTCCGTACTGCCCAGCGACAGGCCCGAAACCTGAAGGATCTGGAGAAGGTCTGTATGGAGGAGTGGGCCAAAATCCCTGCTGCAGTGTGTGCAAACCTGGTCAAGAACTACAGGAAACGTATGATCTCTGTAATTGCAAACAAAGGTTTCTGTACCAAATATTAAGTTCTGCTTTTCTGATGTATCAAATACTTATGTCATGCAATAAAATGCAAATTAATGACTTAAAAATCATACAATGTGATTTTATGGATTTTTGTTTTAGATTCCGTCACTCACAGTTGAAGAGTACCTATGATAAAAATTACAGACTTCTACATGCTTTGTAAGTGGGAAAACCTGCAAAATCGGCAGTGTATCAAATACTTGTTCTCCCCACTGTACATACTCATGTACAGTTGTTATATCATATCACGTACAATATTGCAAGTAATTATTGGACGTAGTCATTCACTCAGGAATGCATATTAGTATCCTGTCAGTTGTATCTTTTTTCATTGCTTTTAGTATATTGAATGTATTTTAAGGGAATTACTATTATTACCCCAAATTATATCATACACACATTTAGCTATTTAAGTATCTCTCCCTGTCATTTACCTGTACAGTTAATTTAACCATGCAAAATATTCACTTACCTGTTCATTTAACCAGTATGTCTATTAAGTAAACTATTATTACCCTCACTCATATCATACGCATTTTTAGCTATTGAAGTATTTCTCTGCCATCGACCTGTATAGTATAGTTAACCATCCACCAATGTATAGTGTACATATTCAGCCAACAACCCATACTATGCAATGTCTTTTTATAGCTTTTTTGCACTCCAGACTTCTTGTATTTCTATACTTATTCATACTGCCGCTCTATATATCATGTATCGTGTATCTGTCTTTTGTGTATTTTCGTTCTGGCATTTTGCACCTGCCCTATGTTTTGTTGTAGCTGCTTGACAAAGAAATGTCCCCTCGGGGGTCAATAAAGTACCAATCTATCTATCTATCTATCTATCTATCTATCTATCTATCTATCTATCTATCTATCTATCTATCTATCTATCTATCTATCTATCTATCTATCTATCTATCTATCTATCTATCTATCTATCTATCTATCTATCTATCTATCTATCTATCTATCTATAAGGAGCATTGGTGGAAAATCTGATGGCCGAATGGTAAAGAACATCTAGCCGCTCGAGAACACCCTTACCTGCCGATCTATAAACTATGTCTCGGTAATCTAGCATGGGTAGGATGGTAATCTGAATCAGTGTTAGTTTGGCAGCTGGGGTGAAAGAGGAGCGATTACGATAGAGGAAACCAAGTCTAGATTGAACTTTAGCCTGCAGTTTTGATATGTGCTGAGAGAAGGACAGTGTACCGTCTAGCCATACTCCCAAGTACTTGTATGAGGTGACTACCTCAAGCTCTAAACCCTCAGAGGTAGTAATCACACCTGTGGGGAGAGGGGCATTCTTCTTACCAAACCACATGACCTTGGTTTTGGAGGTGTTCAGAACAAGGTTAAGGGTAGAGAAAGTTTGTTGGACACTAAGAAAGCTTTGTTGAGCATTTAACACAAAATCCGGGGAGGGGCCAGCTGAGTATAAGACTGTATCATCTGCATATAAATGGATGAGAGAGCCTGCTGCCTGAGCTATGTTGTTGATGTAAATTGAGAAGAGCGTGAGGCCTCGGATTGAGCCTTGGGGTACTCCCTTGGTGACAGGCAGTGGCTGACAGCAGATTTTCTGTCTTTATACACTACACTCCTTGAGAGAGGTAGTTAGCAAACCAGACTAAGGACCCCTCAGAGACACCAATACTCCTTAGCCGGCCCACAAGAATGGAATGGTCTACCGTATCAAAAGCTTTGGCCAAGTCAATAAAAATAGCAGCACAACATTGCTTAGAATCAAGGGCAGTGGTGACATCATTGAGGACCTTTAAGGTTGCAGTGGCACATCCATAACCTGAGCGGAAACCAGATTGCATAAAAGAGAGAATACTATAGACATCAAGAAAGCCACGTTTTTTTCAACACTTTTGATAAACAAGGCAAAATAGAAATAGGCCTAAAACAGTTAGGATCAGCTTGATCTCCCCTTTAAATATAGGACTGACCGTGGCTGCCTTCCAAGCAATGGAAACCTCCCCAGAATGGAGAGACAGGTTAAAAAGGTTGGAGATAGGCTTGGCGATGATAGGGGCAGCAACCTTAAAGAAGAACCATATGAGCCAGAGGAGCTCCTTTAGTATCTCGGACTCAGTAACTGCCTCCAGGGAAAAACTTTGTAGCGGGGCAGGGGAAAAAGAGGGAGAAGCATCAGGGATAGTTGCATTAGAAGGGGTGGCAGATAAGGAATGGTTGGACGGGCAAGGAGTTTTGGCTGAGTCAAATAGGAATCCTGACTTAATGAAGTGTTGAATTAAGAGCTCAGCCATGTGCTTCTTGTCAGTAACAACCACATCATCAACTTTAAGGGACATGGGCAGCTGTGAGGAGGAGGGTTTATTCTCCAGGTCTTTAACCGTTTTCCAGAATTTCTTGGGGTTAGACCCACAGAGAGATAACTTTTCCTTAAAGTAACTAACTTTGGCCTTCCGGATAGCCTGAGTGCACTTATTTCTCATTTTCCTGAACGACAGCCAGTCAGCCTGAGTGAGCGTTTGCCGGGCCTTTTTCCAAATGCAATTCTTGAGGTGGAGTAACTCTGCAAGATCACGGTCGAACCAGGGGCTGAACCTGTTTTTAATTCTCATTTTCTTTATGGGGGCGTGTTTGTTAACAATACCACTGAAAATATCAAAAAATAAGGTCCAAGTGTCTTCAACAGAGGGGATCAAGCGGATTCTATTCCATTTTACAGAAGCCAGTTCATGAAGGAAGGCTTGCTCATTAAAGGTTTTTAACAAGTGCCTATGCCAAATCAGGACAGGTCGTTTCACTGAGCAGCCATTACGAACACTGGCTGTAAAACAGTGATCACTAAGGTCATTACAGAAAACACCAGACTGATACCCCTCAGGATTATTTGTGAGGATAACATTGAGGAGAGTAGCCTTTTCTGGGTGTTTGGAGTCATACCTTGTGGGATTGCTAATAATCTGAGAAAGGGAGTCCCATTGCTTTAGGACTTGGTCAAGTGGTTTAAGCATGTCCCAGTTTAGGTCACCTAGAAGGACAAATTCAGACTTAGTGTAAGGGGCCAGGAGAAAGCTTAGGGCACGTAGGGTACAGGCCGGTGCTGATGGAGGACGATAACACCCAGCAACAGTCAACAAAGAGTTATTTGAAAGTTTAATACTTAAAACCAGCAAATCAAATTGTTTGGGGACAGACTTGGTGGAGACAACCGAGCACTGAAGGTGATCCTTGGTAAAAATTGCCACTCCCCCACCTTCGGAAGATCTGTCTTGCCGAAAAAGGTTATAACCAGAAAGGTTAACATCAGTATTTAAAACACTCTTCCTTAAGGACGTCTCAGTAATGACCAACACATCTGGATTGGAGCTGTGAACCCACACATTCAATTGATCCATTTTAGATAATAAGCTTCTAGTGTTAACGTGCAGAAAACCCAGGCTTTTACGAGAGCAGAAATCAGTGAAGCAGATATCAGAGCACAACATGTGTCATTGCTATTCATTATTTTAGTCTAAGGGAAAAATTTCCTTGGGATAGTGAAGTTGTGTGACTACAGGCAGAGCCCCAGAGGAGGTAATGTGCCAAGGGAGGTAATGTGGATGGATGCAGTGATTCTTCTAAACGGGAAGGAACTCAACTCACTGTGGGAGATGACGAGGATATACACCAGGAATGTCAGCATTGCAGACAGGATCCTGCAGAGAGAGAGAAAGAGACGGGAGAAGGAGAGAAAATTGGAGGGAGAGAACAAAAGAGAGAAAGAGGGAGGGAAGGAGGGAGGGAGTCACCACACCATGACCACAGTCTTCCACAGTATTCTGCTGTAACGGGCTGGGTGTTGTCTACTCATCTGCAGGCACAGGCTTGACTAATCTCTACACCGCAGAAACTTCCTCATGCAAGGTTAGAATGGATGATACTGGACTTTGAGACTTTTTACAAGCCTGCATTTATACGAAAGTGTGTCATCTTTTTCAAAAAGTGAAATTCCCTCCCATATTGAATTTCCAATATGACTATAGCACCCAATATAGACAATATAGTCCAACCCCAACCCTCCTGTGACCACATAGGCACTGCAGTAAATAACATTAACACACAATAAATAACATTAACATACATTACATGCTGTATAAACATGGTTTTAACACACATGCTAAAGTTCAATCCCATGCCACATTAATTCCATTTCATAATCAAGATCATCACCATCAATCATACAGTACTTACATTGTCTTCACAAGTTAGTTGGTGAGCATGGCCTCTAGAACAGCGATAGAGGGAGCATTAGGGACCAGTTAGGAAGACAACACAACACACATATATACACTGAGTGTACAAAACATTATGACCACCTGCTCTTTCCATTACATAGATTGACCAGGTGAATGCAGGTGAAAGCTATGATCCCTTATTGTCACTTGTTAAATCCACTTCAAATCAGTGTAGATGAAGTGGAGGAGACAGGTTAAAGAAGGATTTTTAAGCCTTGAGACAATTGAGACATGGATTGTGTATGTGTGCCATTCACAGGGTGAATGGGCAAGACAAAATATTTAAGTGCCTTAGAACGGGCTATGGTAGTAGGTGCCAGGCTACCGGTTTGTGTCAAGAACTACAACGCTGTTGGGTTTTTCACCCTCAACAGTTTCCTGTGTATCAATAATAGTTTTCAACTGACTGCCACAACAACAGTCTGAGGGAAAGGTGTCTTCCATTTTAGTTTATAGCGTTTCCGTCAATGCAGTGTCGAAGGGTACTGTGTCTCGCGGCCAAGGGGGAGGTTATAGGTAGGTACAGCAAGATCATTTCCAATAGGCAGGGCTACGGGATTTATTGCATAAAGAGGGTAATCATTGTTTCAAGTTTTACGTCTTTAAAGTACTGTGAAATGCCTTTCTTGAAAACTCAAAACCCAACAATGCAATAATCAATAACAATCAGTGGAGGCTGCTGAGGGGAGGATCGCTCATAATAATGGCTGGAACAGAGCGAATGGAATGGCATCAAACAAATGGAAACCATGTGTTTGATGTATTTGATACCATTCCACTGATTCCGTTCCAGTCATTACCACGAGCCCATCCTCCCCAATTTAGGTGCCACCAACCTCTAGTTTCTAATACTAGAAAAAAACACACAAGAAATAAGAAGAACACAATAAGTAAGTAAGTATACTATATACAGGGTCAGTACCATTACTATAGTATATACAGGGTCAGTTACAGTACCATACCACATACAGGGTCAGTTCCAGTACCATACTATATACAGGGTCAGTTCCAGTACCATACTATATAGAGGGTCACTTCCAGTACCAAACTATATACAGGGTCAGTTCCAGTACCATACTATATACAGGGTCAGTTCCAGTACCATATTTACATGTGCAGGGATGTAAAGGGGTAAGGGGACTAGGCAACAGGATATAAAATAAACAGTAGCAGCAGCTTGTATGTGAGTGGGTGTTTGTGCGTAGTCAGTATAAATGTGTCAGTAGATGATGGAGATAGTGTTTGTGTGTAGGGCCCTGTGAGTGTGCATAGAGTCAATAAAGATAAAGGTTAACTCAAATAGTCTGTGTAGCTATTAATCAGTCTTACTGCTTGGGGATAGAAGCTGTTCAAGAGCCTGTTGGTGTCAGACTTGATGCACAGGTACCGCTTGTCGTGTGGAAGCAGAGAGAAAATTCTATGGCTTGGGTGATTGGAGTCTTTAACGATTTTTTTTTTCCACACCGCCTGATATAGATGTCCTGGATGGCAGGGAGCTTTTGCCATACCAGGCATTGATGCAGCCAGTCAAGATGCTCTCAATAGTACATCTGTATAACTTTTTGAGGATTTGAGGGCCCATGCCAAACTTTTTCAACCTCCCGAAGGAGAAGAGGCACTGTTGCGCTTTCTTCACAACTGTGCGCATGTGTTTGTACCATTTTGTCTTTAGGGATTTGGACACTGAAGAACTTAAAGCTCTCAACATGTTTCCTGTAGTCCACGATCAGGTCTTACTGACGTTGAGGGAGAGGTAGTTGCTCTGGCACCACACAGCGAGGTCACTGACCTCCTCCCTGTGGGCTGACTCATCATCGCCGGTGATCAGGCCTACCACAGTCGTGTCGTCAGCAAACTTGATGGTGTTGGGAGTCGTGCGTGGCCACGATGTCGTGGGTGAAGAGGGAGACAGAAGGGGACTAAGCACACACCCCTGTGGGGCCCTTATTTAAAATAAAATAAATATAAAAAATGTTTTTAATTTAACTAGGCAAGTCAGTTAAGAACAAATTCTTATTTACAATGACGGCCTACACTGGCCACATCATATGTCATAGCAATGTGTAATTCGCAACCATTGGTTGATGCATACAACGTCTGAGCAGGGGAACGCAACCATTACCAGTGTTCCCGGTTGTGCCGATATGGTATACAGTCACTTCCGTCCATAGTCAAAACCAGCAGTCAGCTGTGTGCAGGCCTAACAACAACAAGTGAGTGATCGGCAGGTATGAAAAACTTCTCAAATACTGTAATGATAACTAATATTATAACTTAAAAATGATTCCTCAAAGGCAGTGAAAGTATAGGCAACTATAATGAGCTACAGGGGACATGACTGAGCCACGAATATGTTCATGGCTAGAGGATTCTAACTAGCAACCTTTTGGTTACTGGCCCAATGCTCTAAATGCTAGGCTACCTGCTGCCCTATTTGACTCACTCAGTAATGAGAAACTTGATTCCCACACCAAACATCAATAGCCTACCCTTTGCATACAAGTTCCTGAAAATTACTCTAAACATGAATACAGATCAATGACTGCCTCCATTAATTCATTGGTTCTCTTGTTCAAAACAAAAACATCCCAGGTTACAATAAAGTACCATGGATGGACAGCTACCGAGCTCTGCCAAGTGGCCACCTGCAGATGAGAGACCTAGTCCTATACCATCCATAGGGATGAGTTAGGCCAGTGAGCAATAACAACTGGGCTAGGTGTTATTCAATGTTATATTATGTGTGTGTGTGTGTGTGTGTGTGTGTGTGTGTGTGTGTGTGTGTGTGAGAGATATCAAACTGCTATCAGCATAATGATGAGAAGGAAGCAGGCCCTAAATTACACACGCCTCATACCTCATATTAATTAGATCACATATCAAAACAAGTTGTACTCTGCAAGTGACAATAACAACATATGGTAGTAAGCCTATCACAAATATTTAAATGACCAGAAAAGTAATGATTGTTAATGACTAGTCAAATGGAAAACCATCTAGATTTGATAAACAAATGTGATACAGATTTGATAAAGCCCCTCATGCGTATTCACATATAGATCAGTGGGCAAATCAAATCTCTCATCTCATTTTGAGACCTGATTGAATTACAGCAGGTTGACGTTTATTGTCACAAGTCTTGTCCTGGACGCAGAACTGAGCGATTTCCCCTAACATGCTGACCAGACGGCGTGCGCAATCGCGCGCAAGTTGGTTTTGTCCACCCACACCAAACGCGATCAGGACACGCAGGTTGAAATATCAAAACCAACTCTGAACCAATTATATTAATTTGTGGTCAGGTCGAAAAGCATTAAACATGTATGGCAATTGAGCTAGCTAGCTTGCTGTTGCTAGCTAATTTGTCACGTGGGTATATGCTCCTAAAAACCAATGAGGAGATGGCATCGCATTGAGCGTCACAAATAGAACCAACTTCTATTTTAGTGCCTGGCAACACAGACGCTCGTTGGAGCCCGCGAGCAGTGTGGGTGCAATCATTGAATAACATGTATGTGTACATTTATTTTGCAAAGCTCACGCACACGACACGAGCGGTATGGTCATTGTGTTAAATAGGCCAGCTGCAAATTCAAAATTGTCTATATTGTAAAAATGTATGAAACGTATTGGTCTTCATTTGAGGTTAATGTTAGGCATTAGGGGTTAGCAGTGTGGTTAAGGTTAAGGTTAGGTTTCAAATCAGATTTGACTTTGTGGCTGTCAGCTTGTGACCACCTACATGTCAGTTCAACGTCTAGTTTTGATTGACATTTAGCTTGATTTACCTTTGGTTGAGTTGTCAACTCTGTCAACTAACGTTAATTAAACGTGAAATCAACAAAAAATGTCACCATGTTGTTGGCTTTAAGTTAAAAGTTGTGTGAAAAAAAAATGAAATTCCTTGTTGACTATTTTTTTCAAATCCAACCATTTTCCCACGTTGATTCAACTTCATGACAAAATGTTTGTTGTTGAAATGAAGTGGAAACAACATTGATTCAACCAGTTTTTGCCCAGTGGGAACTCTGCAGAGCTGCCTCAAGAGCAAGATTCATGATGTAAAAAACACTAACCAGCTGAATTTCATCCATAGCCTGAATGTCAATGTAGATTAATTAACCTATAAAACGTGTGAAGTCTGTTTTTGACACCCAAATCTCAGCCCCTCGATTGCATGCCTCTGGGAGTATTGCCTAACAACCTACTCCACCAACTCAATGTGAGTCACAGCATTGAACCAGTTCCAAACTGGGCGCGTTGGGGCTTGCATCACCGGAAGGAAATCCTGGTTAGTTTCTTTAAAATAGCAGTGCCACAGTTCTCTTTAATAAAGGGACTCCAACACATTCTTTATGCATGCCAAACTTGCAAACATATTGCTATAATAGTTTTTCTCGTTTAAAACATGCAATATTTAAAACAACAACAACTATATGCATATAAAGTATACAGCCTGGATAAAATAATAATAAGTACAAATAAAAATAAAAAAGACAGTTTTTTTTTACTTAGAAAGAAAAACGTGCAAAAAACACAAACATAAAATCTATCTGCCCAGCTATTGATACTATGTGTGCCGTTTTCAAATGTATGTAGTTCTGTCCTTGAGCTGTTTTTTTTTAATTAATGTTCTGTAGTATGTCATGTTTTATGTTTTGTGTGGACCCCAGGAAGAGCAGAGTTGCTGGTGTTTTCGCAACAGGTAATCGGGATCCTAATAAAATACTACAAAAAAAGATCCCCTTGCGTTCTCACGTGGACCACACATTTTCGAGAATGTTGGGATTATCTTGAAAGCGCGTACTGCTCTGAATAGTAGGCTATAATTCACACACATTTAGAAGATACATTTAAGTAATTTATCCTTACTTGGTTCCTCTCTAGTCGCCGATGTCCCAGTAACCGACAGTTATCCAGTCTGTGAATTACTATGCAAGTTTGAGTCCTTATAAGTAGGCTAGGCAAGTTTGCCTCATTCTTTCACAAAAACAAGTGCGGGATCATAAACTACTGTTGTAAACCATACTGTTACTGCAATATCAGAATGCTGCTACAGTTCCCTGTCATTTAAATCCAGTATGTTTCCCAGCGCTGTCCCCTATCCCCGACATGTAGCTAACTGAACCGCGCTCTTCACTAGAGTGGTCCTCGAGGAACGCTCTCGGAGAAGGGAGTGGCATAGGTTGTTACGCATGAGACAATATCGTCACAGGAACTATCGCGCAGCACATAATAACACTGTTCTAATAACCATTCAAAACACATTTATATTCAAAATGTCTTCAACACAACATGGTTGACAATGCACAATTAAATATGCACTATAGTTTGCCTAATTTCAGTTTATGTAACTAAACAAGCAAGTATAGTATAGAGGATCATTGTACCATCTAAACCACTGTCAAATATACAGTATGTTCCATAA
This sequence comes from Thymallus thymallus, assembly GCA_023634145.1. Lineage (NCBI taxonomy): Eukaryota > Metazoa > Chordata > Actinopteri > Salmoniformes > Salmonidae > Thymallus > Thymallus thymallus. The sequence continues at coordinate 9,621,512 of CM042393.1, read as the reverse complement.
CCCAAAATATTGTATTTTCAGCTGTTTGAAGCTGGTGTACAAAACCGAAAGTAAAAGTAAAAGACACATAAATGAAACTTAAGAACGCGAAGCACAGAAATAGCTAAATAAAACAGATCTACTAGATATATAACGCACATTTGCTTGTACATTTGCTTGATCATCCAAAAAGTTATATATTGCAGCTTTAAGTAGTAATTAGTCTAATACAAATACTTATTAATTGAATTTAGTCACTTAGGCATTATTAATAACATATCATTCATAACGGGAAAATTATCATGACATTGCTTTGGAGGACAATGTTAAATTCTTAAAGTGGAAAAAGGTTCATATGATGTCATCCTCAAGGTGATGTCATATTAAAGTTTCATTGATAGCTTAGTCACGGCAAGTTTGTAGCCCAATGGAACATTTTTGTATATTGTATAGTCAAAGGGTAGATGTTATTTTAACTGAAAAGTAGGCCTATACATGAGTAATACATGGTAGTGTTGTAAATCCAACTGGCATATTATAGACAGGAAGAATAATTCATTTTAAGGCCATATTATTCTGAAGGGATGGGTGCTTATACAGTGCATTCAGAAAGTAGCCAGACCCCTTGACTTTTTCCACATTTTGTTACGTTACAGTCTTATTCTAAAATGTATTAAATACATTTTTTTCCTCATCAATCTACGCACAATAGCCCATAATGACAAAGAAAAATATGTTTTTTGCAAATGTATTAAAAATAAAAAACAGAAATACCTTATTTACATAAGTATTCAGACCCTTTGCTATGAGACTCGAAATTGATTGGAATCTACCTGTGGTAAATTCAATTGATTGGACATGATTTGGAAAGGCACGCACCTGTCTATATAAGGTTCCATAGTTGACAGTGCATGTCAGAGCAAAAACCAAGCCACGAGGTAGAAGGAATTGTCCGTAGAGCTCCGAGACAGGATTATGCCGAGGCACAGATCTGGGGAAGGGTACCCAAACATTTCTGCTGCATTGAAGGTCCCCAAGAACACCCTCCATCATTCTTAAATGGAAGAAGTTTGGAACCACCAAGACTTTCTTGAGCTGGCCACCCAGCCAAAGTGAGCAATCGGGGCCTTAGTCATGGAGGTGACCAAGAACCCAATGGTCACTCTGACAGAGTTTCAAAGTTCCTCTGTAGAGATGGGGGAACTTTCCAGAAGAACAACCATCTCTGCAGCACTCCACCAATCAGGCCTTTATGTTAGAGAGGCCAGATGGAAGCCACTCCTCGGTAAAAGGCAGCACATAACAGCCCGCTTGGAGTTTGCCAAAAGGCACCTAAAGGACTCTCAGACCATGAGAAACAAGATTTTCTGGTCTGATGAAACCAAGATTGAACGCTTTGACCTGAATGTCAAGCGTCATGTCTGGAGGAAACCTGGCACCATCCCTACGGTGAAGCATGGTGGTGAAAGCATCATGCTGTGGGGATGTTTTTCAGGTCTGGAGACTGGCTAGGCCACTCCAGGACCTTGAGATGCTTCTTACGGAGCCACTCCTTAGTTGCCCTGGCTGTGTGTTTCGGGTTTTTGTCATGCTGGAAGACCCAGCCACGACCCATCTTCAATGTTCTTACTGAGGGAAGGAGGTTGTTGGCCAAGATCTCGCGATACATGGCCCCATCCATCCTCCCCTCAATACGGTGCAGTCGTCCTGTCCCCTTTGCAGAAAAGCATCCCCAAAGAATGATGTTTCCACCTCCATACTTCACGGTTGGGATGGTGTTCTTGGGGTTGTACCCATCCTTCTTCCTCCAAACACGGCGAGTGGAGTTTAGACCAAAAAGCTCTATTTTTGTCTCATCAGACCACATGACCTTCTCCCATTCCTCCTCTGGATCATCCAGATGGTCATTGGCAAACTTCAGACGGGCCTGGACATGCGCTAGCTTGAGCAGGGGGACCTTGCGTGCGCTGCAGGATTTTAATCCATGATGGCGTAGTGTGTTACTAATGGTTTTCTTTGAGACTGTGGTCCCAGCTCTCTTCAGGTCATTGACCAGGTCCTGCCGTGTAGTTCTGTGCTGATCCCTCACCTTCCTCATGATCATTGATGCCCCACGAGGTGAGATCTTGCATGGTGCCCCAGATCGAGGGAGATTGACCGTCATCTTGAACTTCTTCCATTTTCTAATAATTGCGCCAACAGTTGTTGCCTTCTCACCAAGCTGCTTGCCTATTGTCCTGTAGCCCATCCCAGCCTTGTGCAGGTCTACAATTTTATCCCTGATGTCCTTACACAGCTCTCTGGTCTTGGCCATTGTGGAGAGGTTGGAGTCTGTTTGATTGAGTGTGTGGACAGGTGTCTTTTATACAGGTAACGAGTTCAAACAGGTGCAGTTAATACAGGTAATGAGTGGAGAACAGGAGGGCTTCTTAAAGAAAAACTAACAGGTCTGTGAGAGCCGGAATTCTTACTGGTTGGTAGGTGATCAAATACTTATGTCATGCAATAAAATGCAAATTAATTATTTAAAATTCATACAATGTGATTTTCTGGATTTTTGTTTTAGATTCCGTCTCTCACAGTTGAAGTGTACCTATGATAAAAATTACAGACCTCTACATGCTTTGTAAGTAGGAAAACCTGCAAAATCGGCAGTGTATCAAATACTTGTTCTCCCCACTGTAAGTAAGGAATGGAATTAAGAATATATACAAAAAGTATATGGATGAGCAATGTCAGAGCGGCATGGGCTAAGATACAATAGAATAGTATAGAATACAGTATATACATACAGTATGAGATCAGTAATGCAAGATATGTAAACATTTCTCAAAGCCTCCTTCACTCATTCTGCCAAACAAGCCCTCGTAAAACTGACTATCCTACCGATCTTTGACTTCGGCGATGTCATTTACAAAATAGCCTCCAACACTCTACTCAGCAAATTGGATGCAGTCTATCACAGTGCCATCCGTTTTGTTACCAAAGCCCCATATACTACCCACCACTGCGACCTGTACGCTCTCGTTGGCTGGCCCTCATTACATATTCGTTGGCAAACCCATTGGCTCCAGGTCATCTTTAAGTCTTTGCTAGTTAAATCCCCGCCTTATCTCAGCTCGCTGGTCACCATAGCAACACCCACCTGTAGCATGCATTCCAGCAGGTATATTCACTGGTCATCCCCAAAGCCAACACCTCCTTTGGCCGCCATTCCTTCCAGTTCTCTGCTGCCAATGACTGGAACGAATTGCAAAAATCGTTGAAGCTGGAAACTACCATCTCCCTCACTAACTTTAAGCATCAGCTGTCAGAGCAGCTTACCGATCACTGCACCTGTACATAGCCCTTCTGTAAATAGCCCACCCTACTACCTCATCCCCATATTTATTATTTTTGCTAATTTGCACTCCAGTATCTCTATTTGCACATCTATCAGTCCAGTGTTAATGCTAATTTGAAATTATTTCGCCACTATGGCCTATTTATTGCCCTACCTTCCTAATCTCACTACATTTGCACAAACTGTACATAGATTTTCTATTGTGTTATTGACTGTACGTTTGTTTATCCCATGTGTAACTCTTTGTTGTTGCTTTGTCTTGGCCAGGTCGCAGTTATAAATGAGAACTTGTTCTCAACTGGCCAACCTGGTTAAATAAAGATGGAAAAAAGTGGGCAGTGATTTCTAGTCAATGTCTTTAGGCAGCAGCCTCTAATGTGCTAGTAATGGCAACGACCCTAAGCTCCGATCCAGGCTCCGTTGTCCTGTGACAACCCTGGCTGGAATTTAAAAATAAAAAAGGAATTTCACCTACACTCACTGCAGGACCTCACACTCTGGATGTGTGGCAGATTGATTATATTTGAGTCCACATTCCTTGCTTTCACCGCAGTACAATTTCAGTCCTGAGCAACCTGAACAATCCATTTCTAATCCGTCCATCCTAGAACCAGTAGTGTTCCTGCTGCAAAGTAAACAGGACGTATATCAGGGTCTGAATGCCAGGCAATCATGGACAGTCACAGCCTGTCTGATTTAAAGTGAGGACAGAGAGTACAGTCCCAACAACTCTCTCTGAGAGCCAGTGCAGTAGGAAATATAAACTTCTCATTATGATGAAAAATACCACTATAATGAAATTCTGGAACTACTTTCTCTCACTATAGTAACTGACCACAACCACAGAGTAGGATGGGAAAGAAGTTCCCACAGCGCTAGAATGTACACCTTATTTCCTCAATCTCTTATGATCTCTGTAGGCTACTTTATTTTACTTGCTAATGAGTTGTACACACAGAGACCTATGTTAAACTAAACATGATAACATCAGGTCACATGACAAATGTACATAATGAGTAATATGCAAATTATGATGAATAAGTATCCCATCTACCTGGTCTTTGGTGCACATTAGAGACTACATGTGGATAATATTAATTGGTATGGGATATTTAAGCTCTAATTCCCTGATTGATTCCCTAGGTGATTGATAAATACTGTACCCAAAATATGTGTAAATATTGGACTATAAATTGTGCCTTCCTGTATTATACTGATGCTAAAATGTTTATTATATTCTACTGAACCATTTACTTTATGTTCATATTATTATATTTTATTATTTCTTATTGTTGTTGCATTGTGGCGAAAGAACCTCAAGTAAGCATTTTGTTGGACAGTGTATACCATGTGTATCCCATACATACGTCTAATAAAAATCTTAATTTGATTCTGTTTGAGAGGCACACAGCCAAAGCAGAGGTAGGTGACTGT